>JAWNNP010000881.1:0-31161 GCA_035044805.1 Leucophenga maculata | reverse complement strand
TCTTTCTACAAATAATTCATTCAACTGGATTCTATTTTCTAAACATTTTTAATTTATTATATACAAATTTTTTGTTTGTAAAAGTTTAGATTCTAGCTTCACATTTTAGGTCGTTGTTGTTGCTGTTTACTTTCCACTTGCAGCAGATGATGAGGATGCAGCTCCACCTCCGGATGCAGCCGATGAGGACGACGCCGCCTGTGGAGCAGCAAAAGCGGTGGCCAGCATCATGGCGAGGACAGCAATAACCTTGAAATTCATTGTGGATTGTTTGTTTACTCAGAGAAGCTTCAACTTGAACTGATGCTCAACCATGACAAATGCTGCGGTATATATAGTCGATCCGAATACGTTGAATCAATAAATAATTTAATAAAATGTATAGCTTAACCGTTTAACGTAATTCGCAGAATTGAACGTCACTGCAGCGTGTGTACTATTTCTTACTAATGCTAATCTTGTAGAATTCCGGCGAAACACGCGACATAAACATATCAGCTCTGGTTTTCTATTTTCTTTACTACTCATATTCGATTTTTTTCGCAGTAAATTAAAAATACGCATTCGAAAACCAGTTTTTGAAGATTTATATATTAAAATATTTGTTTGTTTATTTTGCAGTCAAATGAACTGCACGAGAATTGATTGACCGTGCGAGAAAAGAGTTGACAAACATTTTCACCTGTTTCTAATAAAAAAATTGATTTCTTAAAACTAGAAAAGGTTTCGATTTTTTTGTAATGTACTAATATAATATTAGAGTTTAAAATCTGGCTTACAATTATGTACACAATATTTGCTTGCAGTCGGCTATATTGGGTTTCTCAAATAGCAAAGGAATTGAATTATTAGAGTATTTATATGCCTGGTCAGCACAACGGCATGACTCAATTTAGTAATATATATGTCCGTCTGTCCTTTGTTGTTGCAAATGAAAGTAATCTTTTTTTATATAAAAAATTAAATTAGAAACAAGCGCGATCTTTAGTGAAGTCGTTTGTCTATTTTATATCCGGCACAAAAAATGTTTTTCAAATTTTATGATTAACTTATAAAAGTACAAAACAAATATTATTATGTATTGGCTCTGTTCAGGGAACATTTCTCTCCGATATCAATTAAATCGGATGGTGGATTGAATCGTCTCTTAGAGATGATCACGTATTTGTATATTTAATAAATAAGCCATATATATTAAGGGTTAATTCGAAGTACAGATTATTTTTAAGTGAAGTACTCTAGGCTGCAGCATTCGTTTTTTTTTTTTTTTTTTACGTTCCGAATTAGATTTTATGAATCGAAAAAGTGTAATTGAAAAGTGACAACAATAAATGTATTTAATATCGAGATATAGAGATAAAATGCGCTTCTATATAGTTTCTATATAGTCGTACGACCACATTTTATCGTCATAAGTGGGCCCGTGCGCGAGAGAGAGAGATAGAGAGAAAGGGAGGGATTAGTTGATTGCATCTTTAGGTCATCAACAAATGGACGAGATCTATGTAGAATGTAATATAATCCATTTTGTAAAAATATATAACAGAAACAAAGAATTTTTTATTGAATCTAACAACTTTCTTTATTAAAATGTTACTTCAAGTGATTCAATTTCTCCCTCTCTCTCTGTTTACCACCTCCATAGTTTTTTATATCATTCTTTTACTTAATTTTATAATAAAAAAATTAGTTAAACAAAAGTGTGTGAAGATAAATAATTGTTTCTTTATTTTTTGATAAAAAATTTAACGTCTCGTTGACCTTTGGAGTTCGTTTATTACGTATTACTCAAGGCTTCTGCGAGGAATTCATTACGTATACGTAACGTAGTTTCTTACATGCGCGAGAGAGTGAGGGAAATTAAAAAATTGCGTTACGTAACGTCACGTAGTTTCTTAAATAATTGCGTTACGTTTGCGTAACGTAGTTTCTTACAAGCGCGAGAGAGTGAGGGAAATTAAAAAATTGCGTTACGTATACGTTACGTAGTTTCTTACAAGCGTGAGAGAGTGAGTCATATTAAAAAATTTCGTTACGTATACGCAACGTAATTTTTTAAGTGCAGAAGTTTGATATGTATTGATGTGGGTGTCTTCCTCCAACTTATAACACATATTTCAGTACATATTTGTCTAATAATAGTTTTATTGAATATGTTCAATTTGGAATATATTATAGGTGTTCCTTATAGATATACGCTTTAGATATATGTATAATATAATCATAATATAATCATATAATCACAATACTTTTTTAGCCCTAACCACTTAAAGTATTTTCGATGTAACATGCCTATAACGCTCAGTGAATTAATAAACCAAGACCAC
This sequence comes from Leucophenga maculata, assembly GCA_035044805.1. Taxonomy (NCBI): domain Eukaryota; kingdom Metazoa; phylum Arthropoda; class Insecta; order Diptera; family Drosophilidae; genus Leucophenga; species Leucophenga maculata. Next base: position 28,834 of record JAWNNP010000881.1, on the reverse strand, counting down.
AAAAATTATTTCTGATATTTTTTTTCTTGGACCTTCTGAATTATTATTAACGAATCATCAGAGTTATTTAAAAAATAATCAACCTACGACATATATTTAACCCTCGGCTTATGGGGACATTATAGGTTTATTCTAGGTACATTCATCACAATTTTAAAATCCCGAGAAGTTTGTTTTGTATTACTTTTTATCCTTGATACTTTAAAACGAATTTCACAAAATGGCTTAAGTCATCGCTCCTAATTTGATCATAGGGCGAAAATTTTGTACATTTAGAAAAATATATTTGTTAATGAAGAGCGAAAAATTTTATTTTATTCCTAAAGCCTTCAAGCTTTGTAGCTGAGTTTTAGTTAAAGTTGAATCATTCTTCTAATATTAAAGTCAATGCTTCATCAGGCGTATGTGATATAGAATGCTGCGTTACAAGCGTCTTTCTCTGCAGTCAAGTGTGCTCCACCTCGAGATACTCTGAACCTAAATATTTATGGGGTATACGTTCTTATTTCTATGTTTGAGATGTTTTATAGATATTGAGGCATAGTAATTTTCTTGAAGTGTGACTGATGACAGTCTTAGTATCGAATTTTGAAAGCTGAAACTCATATAGTCTCCAAGCTCTCAAGTTTGAATCTGACACCCAGACTACATATCGACTCTACTTTGAATATAGACGAACTATAGCTATCGGTACTTGACAATATATACCCTAGCATCAATTGCATATCACTTAATTTTCCATTCAATGTACCCTATGTGTAGAGGGTATACAAAAAAGTAAGCTCAGCTACCCCAGCCAATTAGTTTTGGCTACGACCGTGTTGCATGGTATTTCGTAATCGTGAACGCAGAACTGCTGCATTGATACGTAGATATGAGTGTATTGGGAAAATACTTCACTATTCTCTTACAATGATTCAAAAACTATTCCTGGTCAGGTAAAATCCAAGAGAAACTGCATTGTGACGAATTATTTGCACAATTCAGTTATTTAATTTTCTATATAAAATTCATCTATCTATTTCTAATAGTATTCCACATCACGGATTTTACTCAACAGATTGACAGATAATATTCACATCGATTTGAGAAGGAGCTAATTTGAATATATATGACCTATTTGAAACTTTGATAAGATGATGAGAAGAAAAAAATGAAGCTACGTTTTGTGCAAAAATTATATGTCTAAAATATTACTAAAACTGTAAGTGTTAACTAGAATACATCATTCACTTTGCTAGTGAAATGTTCATAGCAGATTTAAAGCCGACCACAAACCATATCGCGCTATATATAGCAACTTGTTCGAAGTACTCTAATTAAAAAAGAACGCACAGACATATACACGTAATAGAATTCATTCGATTCTGCGAATCAATATGTATTACAATAATAAATGAAAATAAAAAAAAAAAAAAATGAACCTGCGATATGCATTCTGTTGGCGTCAAATTGCGAGGTTTTTTTCTTGTATATATATTGAGACGTTTTCAGTATTTCTAGCACAGTTCGAGTTGCAGTTTACCTCAGCAAACAACAAAACAAAATAAAATCAAAATGAAGTTCCTCATCGCTTTTGCTTTGCTCATTGCCGCAGTTGCTGCTGTGCCGCAGGGAGCCTTCTCTGGCGCAAGTGCCGGTGGTGTTGGTGCCGCTTCTGCAGCTGGTCCTGGTGGCGCCTCCAGTGCTGCGTATCCTGGTCCTGGCGGTGTTGGTGTAGGCAGCAGCATTAGCTCTGGTCCTGGCGGTCGTGTTGCTGGATCCACACTCGTGGCTCCTGGTGATGGAACAGTGCGCGTTACTGAATTCGGGGGTTAAAAATAGTTTGTAAAACGTAATTTAAATTGAACATCTTAATTTAAATTAATATTTGCTTATTTGAAGCATTGAAATAAACTTTGAAAACAGCAATTTTTAAGTTAATTATTGTTTATTTGTTTTTTTATAACAAAACATTGTATATAGATATCCTTTTATTCAAATATTTCTTGGGTTGGTCTGTGAAAAAAGGGTTTCTTCGGTGTCAAAAAATCATTTTCCATTTTTTTGCAGAATACATCTTTAAGTTTAGACGTAACGTGAAGTACAACCAGTCGCCAATCGATCCAATTTCAGTTGTTGGGCACCATTTTGCTCTTACGCTGATATTGTACTTAAAACAAGAATATTAAACTCGGGCGTATATCGACTGTAAGAGGTCTTGTACCTAGAGACGAGGTCGCCACATCGTAATTCCTCATCCCAGTTGTAGTAGATCTCACAGGATCCTTTCCTAGAGTAAACCTACCCTATTAAATCGAATTTCCCTGGATTGCTGTGATGTCAGCCACGCAGCTGTCGAGAACATCGACAAGCTGCAAAACTGAAATAATCGCAATTAAAGGTTTTGACGAATCCAAGTATATTTACGTTCGTCCTACTTCTCATAGTCGTGAAAAGAAGAACGGGAGGACGGAAGTATAATCAAGCTCAGATCATTTGCAAAAAATAAAATCGTCATTTGTCATGCCGATTTTAATGAAGTTTTTGGATTTAAGCTAAGTGAAACATTATCTTTATACTGGCATACCTTTGTGCCGAATAAATTTTTAGCCTTGTGGGTGATTTTATGGGATAAGGGGGGAGAGGCAAAAATTGCAAATACAACTCGTGAAATTCCCGCAAAGTCCTACTGGAATGCAAAAAAGAACGAAGTCGCTGTCTATTACCGTTTCCGAGATCACTTTCACTTTATACCATTATGGGGGTAACTTTGGCTCGATCTGTACCCACGGCACAGGGCCTAAAAATTGTTACACAAAAACCCATCATTTGGCGAATTGTACATACGAGTACTAGTCTAAAATGTGAGGGAACATCCCTATTATCTGAAACGGGCGTCCATAAGATAGCTTTGAGCTTTACGAGCTATTCGATGAAGTCCTAGCGCATAAATTTTCAGCGGCTGCTCTGGGCTGGTCAAGCTTATCTCAAATGGATTCGAAACAGCTACTTCGTACTTGGCATTCAAAACAATTGGATTATCCAAGATTACGGATTAAATTACCCATTAAGTAAGTAATACCCACAAGCTTGTACCTCTTGCAACAACATTACATGAGTACATTTTAGATTGCTCTTCGAGCTTTTTAAAAAAATAATAATTTTATTAAATTAAAACAGAGTTAAGAAAAACCAAAGAATTGCAATTATTTTCGGGAACATCCCAAGTTGATTGGGAAACATTGTAATTGATCATTAATTAATACTGACTAACTGATCACACAAGCTGACTGATCTACTATACTCGATTCGATGACGAAAAAATAAAACGTGCCTAGAAGTGCCTAGTAGCGTGGCTTTTGCCAATCAACACTAACCGCAAAAATAATAACAATGTAGAAAATTACTTCCCAAATGATTCAAATCGTTTGAACCAGAAACGCGAATCTATCGTAAAATTATTCTAATTAATGAGTACAATTAATTCACTTTATTGTTAACAAATTGGAAATAATTCCAAAGTAAAAGTCATTAAATGAAAATATTTAACAGAATTTTGGCTAAAATACAATTCCATCTAAAATATTACAAAGGAAATAAATTGCAAGATCTCAGCCACTAAATCTAATCGCACAAAGAAAAAAAACACTAATTTCAAAGAATATCCGCGCATTTCTAAGATATGAAACCAATTTCTAGAATTAAGAAATCAGTTGCAGGGTTTTTAATTGAAGCACGTGTAATTGCTTGCCACCTCTTTTCTCCTTCAGCCGTATCAATTCTCGTGCAGTTCATTTCACTGCAATATAAACAAATATTTTAATATATTCTTCTAAATAAGAAATCTGGTTTTCGAATGCGTATTTTGAGTAGAAAACCTGAAGCTGATAATACTATGACGCGTGTTTCGCTGGATTTTTCCAAGCTTAGCTGAGCACACTGCAGCAATATTCAATTCTGTGAATCATTTAAAGTATTTGAATCGACTATATAAAGTGCCGCATTTGATATGATTGAGCATCAGTTCAAGTTGAAGCTTCTCTGAGTAAACAAACAATCCAAAATGAATTTCAAAGTTATTGCTGTACTCGCGATGATGTTGGCCACCGCATTTGCTGCACCTTCACCACAGTGTGCCGCATCTTCCTCAGCGGCTGCTTCTGGCAATGGAGCTGCTGCATCGTCATCCGCTGCCTGTGGAAAGTAAACAGCAGCAACAGGCTAAAATCCAAAGATTTACTTCAAACATTTACCTCAAATTAGTTGGTTTCTAATAAAAGAAATATATTTTAATAAATAAATTTAAAGAAAACCTTAAAACTTTTTATTTTTTAAGATTAGATTTGTTTAGTTTAACCAAGATAGGGATAGTTTAAGCGGATAGTTAAGATAACTAAATGAGATAACTACATGTTACTACATGTTGTACTGAATTGGTGGCCCTTACGGGTCCAAAATCACTCTAAATTGTTAAAAAAAAAAAAAAAGAATTAAGCTCCCCTTTTTAAAAGTAGCTGGTATCGTCCTTCGACCTTCAAAACAAAACTAAAAGCATATTCTACTACAATGAGGAGCGACTCCCACGCTTTACAAAATGTGAGGCAATAGCTGAAAATAGGAATCAAGACTGTGCTATCACTGCATAACAGTATAGTTGAAAGAGTGAGAACCTATCACCACTCATACCTATACATTATTATAAAGGTGGTGACTTATGAACAATGTATTTTTACTAAAGGTCAAACTAAAGGTCAAAACTAAAAATCTTCTTAGGTTGCCAGTTCAAAACGATTTACTTTAATACTTATACATCAATAAGGACGCTTCAGTCAAGTAGGCTCTAGTACGAGATACCCTATACACTACGATTTGTAAGATCTTGGCCTATATGGATTATTAGGCCCTGTACCGAAGGTACAAGAGCCTATTGGGTTTGTGCAAATGTATGTAACAGGTAGAAATAATGGTCGGAGACCCCAAAGTTACCCCCATTATGGTCAGGAGTGATAGAGGAGTCGATATAGCCATGTCCGTCTGTCCTGGCCCGTCCGTCTGGCCGTCCGTATGAACGAAAGGATCTCGGAAACGGTAATAGATAGAGACTTCGTGTTTTTTGCATTCGACTAGGACTGCTCCGGAATTTTACAAGTTTATTTTGAAATCTTGCCCCTCCCCCCCCCCTTCCCCATAAAATCACCCCCAAGGCTAAAAATTTCCTCGGCACAAAAAAAAGTAAGTATGCCAGTATAAAGATATCGTCTTTCTAAGCCAAAATCCAAAAAGTTCATCAAAATCGGATAATAAATGACGATTTTATAAGCAATTGAATTTGAGTGACCCCCCTTTTCGTTTCATACATAAAAAAATGTTTTATAAGGCACTTAGTGGTGCAGTGAGAAGTGGCTCATGTGTTTGGTCATAAGCTAGGGGAACATTTAGTGTGTTTGTTAGGCGACCTGTGCTGGTACAGGGCCTCTTACAGTCGGTTACGCCCGACTGTGATTTTCTTACTTGTTTTCTTTGAAATGTTGCAAGAAAAAACTCATATAGCTTTGACAGATTATGCGTGGAAGCTACCTCGTCTAGTGATCCAATCTGGACCTAAATGAAATATTTGATAGGGAGAAAATATTTGTTAGCAAAAAAATAACATAAATAAAATTTTTTCATCGAAATATTCAGAATAGGTTTCCATGTTAGTAAAACCCATTCTGTTTTTTCTCATCTTGTGCTTGGATCGAGCAAAAGTTTTAAAATTAATTAAAATTGCCACGTGACACATCAAGCATTCATTTTCCGGAAATTTTACAATAAATGAAGAAATGTTTATGTGTGGTTCAGAATTTTTTCAACTCTCCAGATACGTATGCTTCTAAAAAAATCGGGAGAGAAAATAAAGTTAGATTCTTGTTCTGATAGGCAAGTAATTCGAGCTGCGTCCAATTCGTCTATGTCGTTAAAACGACTGCAATCAGTTTCAAGCGTCAGAGTTTCCCGTTCGATTATTTGGAGGACTATTAAACGTTCACAAATAATTGAATATGAAGAAAAAAGATTGTTCCGAAGCTCACATCCTGTCACGAAAAGTATAAAATTGATTTCGCTTTGAAGAACATTAGCACCAACTGGAATCAGGTAAGAGTGAATTCGGGCACAATTAATCTTTTCTGATGGAAGAAATGAAAGCATGATGGTCTTGATGGTTACCGAGGATTCTGGCATTTCTTAAGAAAGGCTCCTATCACTTTGTCGAAACGTAATTTTGGATTTGGTAACGTATTGACTTGGGCTGAATTTTCTGCCGAAGAAACCTTGAAAATACAATTTGTTTCTTCTCAGATGGAAAGTGCTGACTATATTCAGGTTTTGGAAAAGACATTGGTACCATTTTTAAATCAGGAAATTGAAGTTGAATATGATTTCCAGCAGGATAATGCGTGAAACAAAAAGTTAGTTTACCTCAAAAAACATAAATGTTTTGGAATGGCCAGTCTGCGCCTGACTTAAACCCAATAGAAAACTTTGTGGGGAATACTAAAACAGCGAATTTTTAAGGATAAAAAGCAACTTAACTCAGTTAAGGAGTTTATCGACTCCATAAAGCTAGAATGAAGCAAAATTGCGTTTTTTTTTTTATCATTTCAGTAGAACATTGTGTTAGCATTCGATCATTCCTTTATAAAATATTTTAAAAATTTCCTGACCTTATAAACATTGAACGCAACCTATATAGAGTGCGTTTCATAACTATAGCACAAGTATATGCGCTCAAATAATTACTTAACATTTTCAGTTGTGATCTCTAAATTACTATGAATTCTTTTAATGCAGAATTATTTTGTTATGTTTGGTAGCTGCACCCTTTTCAGAGGTCCTATTTGGATGTTTATTAAATATTTTATTTGAATTAACTAAAGATATATCAAATTTGGAATTAACAATTTTAACAATATTTTATACATAGTATTTTTTATTGCCAAGAAAAGAGGGACAGATTTATATTGGCTTACTTTTTACAGGCTGATCTAGTCAAAACAGAATAGTTTACGCTGTAGATTATTTATTCATAAATTATTTAATAAATGTTTATAAATGATTGAAAGCGGACCGCAAACATTTTTGCTACTCGGAAATTTGTTCCAAGTGGTCTAATCAGTAAACGAGCGCACGAACACGTATTATATTTCATTTCATTCTGTGAATCAATATATACAACTAAATACAAATTGAACCAATGATGTGCATTCTGCTGGCGTCAACTGCGACGTTGATTGTTTATATATATTGAGGCCTTTCCAGTGTTTCCACAACAGTTCGAGTTGCAGCTTACCTCAGCAAACAACTAAACAAACAAATCCAAAATGAAGTTCCTGATCGCTTTTGCTTTGCTGATTGCCGCAGTTGCTGCTGTGCCACAGGGTGCCTTCTCTGGTGCTTACGCCGGTGGTGTTGGTGTCGCTACTGGCGCTGGTCCTGATGGCGGTTTCGTTGCTTTGAATCCTGGTCCTGGCGGTTTTGCGGTCGGTAGCAGCGTTGACGGTCGTGGCGTTGGTGCCACATATGTCGCTCCTGGCGATGGATCTGTACGCGTCAGAGAATTTAATTTCTAAAAATAGATTTTAAAACGAAATGCAAAAAATTATTTTTTTTTTTTAATACAAAAGCTTTAAATAAAATATATTAAGAGACAAACTGTGAATAATTTTTACTGATGGAAAATTTGCTCCATTTTCAGCTGAATTTCAAAAAATCCATATGTTCATACTCAGACTAAAAAATTCGTGGCAATATGTTAAAACGAAGGGACGAAAGAACGAATAGATGAACAGTTGGACTTTTGCTGATGATTCTTATTTAGTAGTTAAGCAAAAGTATATGTACAGCACAATATAAATATCTCAAACTTCTTTAGCCTGAAGCAGAAATAGTTTACTAATTTATGTGGAATAGGTCTAATACCAGTTGATACATTTAAATATTATTTTTTTTCCACTAATAAGTATTATTGAAAACATTTTTGCCTGCTTAATTTATGTGATTATCATATAATAGGAATTTATTAGTATTGACTACCTCGAAAAAGTAATTAGTAAGTTTGACTCGTTCGAAATTATTTTCAATTGCATCCAACTCTTTCTACTATTAGGACTACTCTCGACAACTGGTAGAAAAAAATGTTATCTCTGGAATTTTTTGAAAATTTATTTATATTCCTCCAATTAATTAAATTTGAGATGTTAGTTCTATGCTATTAATTAAATCATATGAGTTGAATATTATAATGACATCAGCGAATGCTTATATTCAAAAATTATAAATGAATAAGCGGTTTGATGCACTTACAGTTCCTGGTTACTTTTCACGTTGTTCATACGAAGTTCAAAGTTCTTCCTTGTGATCATATAAGTTAGGATCAATAACTGAATCGGAAATTTATGGACAATTAGTTTAACTATAAGATTTGTATCGACATATTTTTTAGATCAATGATGCAAGCTTCTTAAACGAATTGCTTATTCCAGTTCCAATTTATAGCAGGAACCAGAAGATTTATCACATGCCTTGTTGAATGTTTGTATATAAAACCAAACTGTTGGAAGTTTTCTAAATTATTAGATTAGATAATAATGCTGACAATAACTTCAAAGAATTTACTGATATAATATTCAGATTTTTGTTGATCTCAATAAGTTTCGCCGTTTGCTATTCTGTTACAACATTTGAGTTCTTTGGCATGGAATTATAAGATTGGGATAAATATGTATATTATTTTTGGCTTATTCGTTTGGTTACTTTCATATCTTTTTTTAATATCGTTGACTTGCAAATGAATGAAGTTATCCGAAATGATCGGCTTTTGAGTATAAACAGCTTGGATATGAGCACCTACATCCCCAAACATTTCTTTTTCATTTTTGATTATCTAGCAATTCGATACAGAATCTCATTCTGAATTCTTTGTGTTAATGCCTCCTTCTTATAGTAATGAGACTGAATACACATATTTAAAAAAAGTTTTACGGAGTCATATGAAGGTGATATTTATGCACACTTATTACATCTAAACTTTAGGCCATTGGAATCGAGATACACTTTTTATGCGTTACCTTTACTAATATCGAAAGGTTTCTCCCAAACCGTGTGCTTGCTATTAAGATCACTGGCAAGTATAGAGTATATACTATCACAATAGTATAGAAATTATTTAAGTTGTCCTGTCTTAACCGCTTCATCGATCGGTTTCATAGCTGACTTCGTTTTACAAGTCTGCTTCTGAAGTTCGTGAGGCATTATACGGTACGTATACGCAATATGTGGATGATATTTAAAGCAATATTATTAGATTTAAGAATAGTTATTTTCCTAATGGTCACCAATAAAATTAGATATAATTTGAATCCATTTATTGTCATTCCAACGGCTTATAATGAAATTGTAGGAGACTTTTAAATCGTAAGATCTTCTTCCATCTATGACCAGTTCTTTAAGAACACAATTTTTAAGTCGGTTGCTGTGAATTTTATTGTGTACATAATTTCTAGCCAGACTTAATTCTAAGTAATTCAGTACAATACAAACAAATTAAACCAATTTCTAGAAATAATAATTCAATCAGAAGTTTTTTAATAGAGACAGACGTTTATGATTGTCACCTCTTTTTCTCGCTCGATCATTCAATTCTCGTGCAGTTCATTAGACTGCAATATAAACAGACAATCAACGATTTTAATAAATAATGTTTAATATAAAAACTGGTTTTCAAATGCGTATTTGAGTAGTAAACAAAATATTAAACTAGAAGCTGATATTCTTAAGTCGCGTGTTTCGCTGGAAATCTACAAGATTAGCTTTAAAATGAAATAGTATCCACACTGCAGCGACGTTTATTTCTTCGAATCATGTTTAACGGTTAAGCTACATATATAAAATATAAACATAATATGTATTAAATTACTAATTGACTTGTATTCGAAACGACTATATATACCGCAGCACTAGCAATGATCGAGCATCAGTTCAAGTTGAAGCTTCTCTGAGTAGACAAACAATCCACAATGAATTTCAAGCTTATTGCTGTCCTCGCCATGATGCTGGCCACCGCTTTTGCTGCTCCTCAGGCTGCGTCGTCCTCATCCGCTGCTTCCGGAGGTGGTGCTGCATCCTCATCCTCTGCTGCAAGTGGAAAGTAAACAACAACTACGTATTAATTGAAACTCTTAACAACAAAAATTTGTTTATAATAAAATTATAATGTTTAGAAAATTCAACTAGGTTCATTGAATTATTTGTAACAAGAACAATTAATGAGACAAATTTTTAGTACTATATAATCAGTGTGTAAAAAAAATTAATAATAATTAGTTAAATGAAATTAAGAATGCATGGTATCCTCCAAAAAGTATTATATATATTTTGGTTTTAGGTCTTTTGTCTTTCAGATTTGGTTTTTATAGTTGGTATGTATACTTTTTCAACCAACAGCAACACACTTGTTAGAAAGACCGCGATATGACGACTAGAAGGTACTGCTCCACTACAAATCTAATTTAAGGAAGTACACTACTGATCAATGAAATATAGTCAACATATTTTGTGTTTGTCACTTTATTTTCACTTTTATGCAGTAAGCAATCACCACAATCTGTTGTTTTTCTGAGAGCAGACAAATTTTAAGGAGTTGGCTGCCATTTTGCAGGTTCTTAAAGGATGTAACTTTAGTTTTCGATTAGCTTTGCACGTTAAATAGTGCATTTCATTTTCTTTCGCAGTATTTAATTCATTATTTATTTATAAAATGGGTCGTGGCACTTGGTTCTAACTTGGATGGATTCTACTACTACTTCGCCCAACATACAGCTCTCAGCTCGGATCTCTTGCCGCTAACTGTCACGCTTGACGCTGCTGCCTTGAGTTATCCCCAGGCAATGAGGCGTACCATAAATTGTAGACGACACCTCACACTCTTATAGACAAAACCGCTAATCTCGACAACTGGTGCCGCTCTGAGCAAGTGTACGCCAATGCCTTTGCAGCACACCTCGAAGAGCGTTTTCTGCCCTTCGAGTTAACATCAAACGAGACTCTCTCTATCAGCACCTCTCCAGCTCGAGCTGCCTGAGGACAATTTTGGCCCTGAGGATGTCGAAGACATAATTAAGCGTCTGACAACTAACAAAGCCACGAGATACCACAACATTTGTCACAGCACGTTAAAGGCGCTGCAGGAGAGAACTGTCCACACTATGGAGTCAATTTTGCAGCATTTTTCGAAGATGCGAAAGCTAGCAGTCATCTCAATTATCTCACCGGCCAATTATTGAGTGTATGCATTAACTCGTGCTGATTTCTAAGAGAGGACGCTACTAGTATAACTTCGCATTATGTTCATCTGGGACAATATTCATTTGGAAGCTACTGTCGTTTTTTCTATTCATTTGAAAATGTCGAACTTTGTGCCAGATAAAGTGTTTTTGCGGGGAGTTCTTCTTCATTATTGTAACTTGAAAAAAAGTGCTACCATAAGACATCGTATTTCAATGGAAGTTTATGGTGACTATGCTCTAGCTGAACGAATGTACCAGAAATGGTTTGCACGGTTTAGAATTGGCAATTTCGATTGGGAAGACGGAGATCGACCCGGACAGCCTAAAAGGTTTGAAGATGAATTCATTACAAAAGCTTAGGGACTTGATCAAGCAACCATTTCCAGACGTTTAAAAGCATTGGGATTCATTCTAAAGCTTGGAAATTGGGTGCCATTAATTGAAACCTAGAGACTTAAACGCCGATTCTGCATGTCGGAAAAGTTGCTTGAACGCCACAAAAAAAGTCATTTTTACATCGGATTGTCACTGGTGATGAAAAATGCATTCATTACGATAACCCCAAGCGCAAGAAATCGTTTCTGAAGGTCGGCCAACCATCAACTTCTACGGCAAAGCCGAATATATATGACCCCAAGGAAATGCTCTGTATTTGGTTGGATCACAAGGGTGTGATTATTATAATGAGCTCTTGAAATCGGGTCAGACGATCACAATTGATTCGTTTGAAAAGAGCGATCGCGAAAATAATGACCAGAATATGCGACCAGATACGAATCCATAATTTTTAGGCCCTGTACCGAAGGTACAAGAGCCTATTGGTTTTGTGCAAATGTATGTAACAGGTAGAAATAATAATCGGAGACCCCCCAAAGTTACCCCCATTATGGTCAGGAGCGATAGAGGAGTCGATATAGACATGTCCGTCTGTCCGTCTGTCCGTCTGGCCGTCCGTATGAACGAAAGGATCTCGGAAACGGTAATAGATAGAGACTTCGTGTTTTTTGCATTCGACTAGGACTGCTCCGGAATTTTACAAGTTTATTTTAAAAACAATCAGACTTCAAATATTCAATTTTCTATTGAAAATTCGTTGAGTCTATTTCATTGATCTAGATTGTATTCAAAAACAAAAAACAAGAACAACAAAATACTCGATTTTGTAAAGAACATGAACCCCGTTTCACACTGATTTGATTTCGACAAGGATTTTCAGGAGCGAAAAATAGCGAGAAAATCGAAGGATAAGCAATCTTTCCTTTTTAGGGCGTTGCAAACATTGTTACTAAATTGTAATTAAACATTTTTCTCATTTATTGATCATATTACAAATAATTCATTAGTCCTGATTGTATTTTCTAAGCATTTTTATTTTATTTTACAAGAATTTTTGTTGGTAAAAGTTTAGATTAAAGCTTTATATACATTTTAGTAAGATGTGTGGTTTACTTTCCACTTGCAGCAGAGGATGAGGATGCAGCACCACCTCCTGAAGCAGCCGATGAGGACGACGCAGCCTGAGGATTAGCAAAAGCGGTGGCCAGCATCATGGCGAGGACAGCAATAACCTTGAAATTCATTTTGGATTGTTTGTTTACTCAGAGAAGCTTCAACTTGAACTGATAATCAACCATTGCAATTGCCGCGGTATATATAGTCGATTCGAATCTGTTGAGTCAATTAGTAATTTACTAATATATTAATGTATTATTAAATATATTTTATATATAGCTAAGCCATTAAAAGTAATTCGCAGAATTGAACAAAGCTGCAGCGTGGTTAATACATTTTTTAATGCTTAGCTTGTAGAATTCCAGCGAAACACGCGACAGAGACATATCAGCTTCAGGTTGCCTACTTTGTTTACTATTCATATCAGAATATTTTCGTAGTAAAATACGCATCTGGAAACTAGTTTTACTCAGATTTATGTGTAATAAAATCTTTGCTTGTTTGTTTAAACTGCAGTCATATGAAATGCATGCAAAATGATTGACTGAGAGTGAAAAGAGATAACAAATGTTTGCACGTGCTTCTATTGAAAAACTTGTGATTGATTTATTAATTCTGAAAATGGTTTTAATTTCAGACTAATGTGCTGAATTTCTTAGAATTTAGCGTCTAGCTTGAACTTATCTACGCAATATTTATTTTATTTTAAGTTTGTCTTAAATAAAGACTTACACTGAAAATCGCATTTTTCCTAAGAAAAGTATAAAGCGAAACCACAACTGAATATACACAAACTTGAACGACTTCTTAATACGCTGTAGAGTTGAACATGATGCAGAACTTAAGTGTAGGCGATTGTTTATAGTTTTTTTCTTTTTACAAATAGGTGCGCTACATTTTGTGCAAGTAAACCATTGACTTTGCTGTTAAATTAAAAACAATTAAAACTGACCGCAATAAATTTCGCTAACTAGAAAATTATTCGATATTACGTATGCTATTTTGTTCGATTCTTTGAATCATTTAACGCTTACAAAGATAATGAACTTGCTATATGCGTGCAGTTGGCGTCAACGGTGGCGTTGTTTTGTATATATTGAAGCGTTTTCAATATTTCCAGCACAGTTCAAGTTGCAGCTTACCTCAACAAACAACAAAACAAAATAAATTCAAAATGAAGTTCCTCATCGCTTTTGCTTTGCTGATTGTAGCAGTTGCTGCTGTGCCACAAGGTGCCTTCTCTGGTGCTAGTGCCGGTGGTGTTGGTGCCGCTTCTGCAGCTGGTCCTGGTGGCGCCTCCAGTTCTGTGTATCCTGGTCCTGGCGGTGTTGGTGCAGGTAGCAGCATTAGCTCTGGTCCTGGCGGTCGTGTTGTTGGATCCTCAGTCCTTGCTCCTGGTGATGGAACAGTACGCGTCAGAGAATTTTCTCTTTAAATATTTTAAATATATTTTAGAATGAAAGCTTTAAGAAAAATAGTATTGGTTGCTTGTAAACAGTGAAATAAATTTATTAAACTAAGAATTTTAAACATACATATTTGGTTTTTGTTTTATTAATTAATACTACAGAAAATTAAAAAAAAACAGCTCCTGACCTCAGATATATAGGCTTTGGCAAAAATTTATCAAGACACTCATTATTTTGCTAGGAAACTTAGTCCATATAGGTATGTCCATCTGTCTGATAGTATGAATCAACTGATCTGAAATACGAGAGGAGCTGCAGATTTCGGATTATATTATTCTCCTTATTCAAACTGTTATATAATATTGCCATCGTTTCTATGCTTAACTCACTCAAGAAGCAAGTGTCCTGAAAAATGAGTCTTCGTATTAGACCTATTAGACCTAGTTTTTACTGTGAGAAATCATTTGGGAGAATTGAAAAAAAAAAAACAATCTCTGTTTGTTCTCGAAGCCTTTTTAACAGTGTTAGGCGTTATAGTGTAGCAGATAAGCGGTTTACATGAGGCTTGAGCAAAAATCCAGCTTAAACTACTATCGCTCCTTTGACTAGAAAATATAAACTAAAAGCTATTCAAGTGTGTAATATGGAAATACTGGAAAATAACATAGATACTGAGATAGATTTAATCTTCAATAGTCCGTTCTGTGTGGTCAAGTACGGCGCCATTGTAAAGGCATAAAATAGTTCTTGCGCCGCATTATATGTACTTTAAAATCTAATACCACGTCACCATCACAACCAAAACTATGCGGGTAGAGCCGTCTAAGGATAGGAAGAGGCCTTCCAAAGCGAAAAATTTCGCATCTGGTCAGGATATGCTTTAAGTCTTTAATTTGTACGTCGAGGTAACCAGGGCGGAGAAGAAATTTTAAATTACAATACGATCTACCTTGCCATAGTTGCGGGTTGCTGATCAGACTTCTATCTCCGAAATGCAAGAAAGCCATACGTCAAAAAAATTTCCCCGATCCTAAACAACGTACGTACGACGAGACTAGTGGTCTTGAATCTGAAGGTCTTACATATTTTTGATCTTAAACTTTTGCGTCCCCTAATCTTTTTTTATGAATTTGGAACAATTGATCGGTTTTTTGGTAATCGGGTACTTCAATGTGCAACTCGAAGTTTATAGAAAATTTAGCTATTGAAAGCACATCAATTAAATAAATCATAATAAATTATTAGTTTCGTCCTCTTCTAGAGAAAATCATCACCTCTGTTTGAGGAGAGAGATGCCCAACTTATTAAGATGGTAGTTTTCAGTCCTCTTTGTTTAAAAGTGAATTTCTATTTAAGTTTACTGCTATGCTGCATACTGTGTCCAGTTCGGAATTACAGAATTCCTGAAAAAAAATTACAACAACAGATTTAGTCGAAACCCAAAAATAGTTTTTGTCATAACATCGGGTTTGTAAAACCAGTTCTGACTTAGCCTCTGTGATATTTTTCCTTTAAAATTCTTATGGTCCCATAACACCCCTTTAGTTTTTTTTTTTTAGCACCCATACACTTCCAAATCTGCTGTGCAGTCTGTCCAATTGATGAGTTTCTTTGCGGAGATTATTAAAATATTACCTATAGCCTGTGGATTGCAAATTAAATTGTATTTCGTCTGAAAAGGCAAAGCCACTACGGAATCCAAAACACATGCTCGTCAAAAACTGAATCGTTGAGTTTTGAAACCGGGTTAAGGCGGTGGCCTTTTCTTGATTTTTAGTTTTTTTCCAGAACCAGCACATTCTCCCTAAGCACCCTAAGAAGTATCCTCTCACAAACCCTTTCTTTCCTTTCTGAGAATCTGTATGAAAAAAAAGTCGAACAAATATTGCTCTTCCAACTACAACGATCCTGAGAAGTATTTTCTATTCAGCCAAGAGAAAAATACCCAGGAGTTAAATGATTTAATTGCCGCTTGGCTATTTGGGAAACAACTGGTAATAATTTCTATAGTATACTTGTTCAATAATTGTCGGTCCGACCTCGATATGATAGTTAATGTTCTAGTATCTGTAGTATCGTTGCATCAGTACGTTTGACTTAAGAAGAGAATTGAGAAACGTCTGTTGATGCATAGTATCTTGGTCATAAAACCTATTATGCTGAAGATATCGATACCAAGAAAAGTTTTAAAATATTAGAGTGAACCTGAATTATTCTAAAACTTCAACGTGTTAGGTATGAGGTCTATGTGAATCTATGCAGTGAAGTAAAAACAAAAACCACCTTCATGACGGCAGTGGAAACGGTTGGCTTGACAGTTAAGGTTTACGTAATATCCTTTTAGTAGGGAAATCTCAAGTCTAACCAAAATTAACCTTATACATAAATTATATGGCTCAGGTTGCACTATTTAGAATAATTTGTGAATAATAAAGGGAGATTATTTTTAATTTTAATGAACATATATTCAGCTTAGAGCTGCTGGAGAAGATTAAATAATGCTGCGTTTTTTGGGTTTATGATGATGCCTTTTTTAAATAAAATTTTTTCATTACTTGAGCAGCTGAGTACAACTCTTGACAAATTTATCTACATAACCAATTAAAGAGGAGGTCACATGAGATATTTAGGATCAGGAACGCCTTTTTCAGCATAGGCTTTTATGGCTTTGATGTTAGTTTGATATATTGCCTTGAGCAAGCCTTATGTCCCAAATAGAAGAAATTGTCCCGACTCAATACAGTCTTGTTGAATCGACTGGGAGCTAATAAACTTTATTATTTCTTTAGTACATTTTCTCATGCTTAGATAAAGTATCACGATTTATGGTTACTGCTAAAAACTGTAAAAGAACAACATAACTTTTTATAGGATATAAATAGAAAATTATTTGCATTGCAAGAACTACAACTCTACGAGTATTTTTATATGTGTACCAGGACTATTCGCGCTTCTATACTACTAAAATAAAACCCATTTTCGCATTTTATATTTACAAATAGTTTATTTCAATTTGTAAATATTTTCCAAACATTTTCCTTTTTCCAAATAAACAAATTATTAAAGCAGTTTAGATTAAAGCCTTGGATTTTAGTCTGTTAGTGTTGTTTATTTTCCTGAAGCAGCGGATGAGGATGAAGCAGCACCACCTCCGGAAGCAGCCGATGACGACGACGCAGCTTGTGGAGCAGCAAAAGCGGTGGCCAACATCATGGCGAGGACAGCAATAACCTTGAAATTCATTTTGGATTGTTTGTTTACTCAGAGAAGCTTCAACTTGAACTGATAATCGAATATGGCAAACGCTGTGTTATATATAGTTGATCGGAATACGTTTAGCTAATTAGTAATGTAATATTTTCATATGCAGCTACACATTCAATAGTTTTTTTTATCGTTTTTAACGCTAAACATGAGATATTCCAGCGAAAAACGCTTTATAGAAGTATTGGCTACAGATTTACTAATTGTTCACATATAAGAACAGCAATTCGTATTAAATGCAAAATACGTAAATGAAAACCAGTTCGAAAATTAATTATATTAAAATCGTTTCTTTTTGACGAGCTGATAAACATTTCTATGTGTGATTGATTTCTTCGTTCCAGCAATGATTTTAAATTAGTTATTGAATTTATATTCTTCGAATTAAGGACACATCGGACAACACATATATAAACTTGATATAAGCGTTATAAAGCTGGTTTGAACAGTGTCCAGAGTTATAGTTCGGTATAAAACTTTGAATATCTTAAACAATTCCCGTTGGAGCGTGAGAACAGTTTACAGCATAGGTTGGCTATGTTGGATTATATCACAAGAAGCAAAACTACTGGCAAAGTTGACAGCGCATTGCTTTCCCATATGGTTAATTATTGGAAGAATGTATTCAAAAGACTTGTTGCAGTGGACAATGTTTTAGTACCCAGAGCACTTGGTTTCCTTGGAAAAAATTGCCTGAAAATATGTGATCACCAAACTCATTAGTGAATTTGGCTCTTTTCTGGCGGATCATCTGAAAAACTGCGCAAAGCTTGAAAAATGAAACCCATCTCTTTAAATATCTGTAATGAGTTCATAAATCCAATGGGACAGCAAGTATTAATGACTATTTTTAATGAATTAAAATTAGCCAAATACTATTCAATAAGCGTGGATTAAAAACCTAATCTGTCCCATTTGACCAACTTACCTTGATTATTTGGTAAGTCAAAGAGTATAACCTATTGAAAGATATTAGCTATTTTTGCCATTGAAGGAGCATAAGGCTCAAGACATTGTAGAAACCGTCCTCAGCTTTTTGGAAAGCCTTTATATTTAGCTACGACAATGCTGTAAATATGGCTGGAATGCATCGTGGTCATCAGGCAAGAATAACAGACAAGTTAGAAGTCGCGATTCTCGTCCTATGTGCCGCACATCCTCTGAATTTCTTAGAAGAGCTCCGGAAGCAATACAATTCATTCATTTCACCCAACATCTATTCGTATTTTTAGGCCCTGTACCGAAGGTACAAGAGCCTATTGGTTTTGTGCAAATGTATGTAACAGGAAGAACTAATTGTCGGAGACCCCCCAAAGTTACCCCCATTATGGTAAGGAGTGATAGAGGAGTCGACATAGCAATGTCCGTCTGTCCGTCCGTCCGTCCATCTGTGTGAACGAAAGGATCTCAGAAACGGTAATAGATAGAGACTTCGTGTTTTTTGCATTCGAGTAGGACTGCTCCGGAATTTCACAAGTTTATTTTAAAATTTTGCCCCCCTCGGTGGACAATTTTATCAACATGTCTTGCTGGAAAAATAAGACAACTGAATACCCTCTCAGAAACATGACGGTCTGCACATGCTGATGCTCTTAATGCTTTGCAACGATGTCTCGAAGTCTTCTTAAGAATATAAATAAATTGGAAACCGTTCTGCTAACGGAAATCTGAATATTTTCATTTGAGACATTAGTTGCAAACTCTAAATTGTCAATCGACAGACTTGAGTATATCAGTCCTGCATAAACTCATTAAAGCAGATCATTTAGAAGAAACTTGCCCAAATGTGGAGGTCTCTACAAGAATATTTCTTTGCATGGTGGTCACAAATTTAGTGCATAACAAACAGAAAATGGACTTTGAGGACTACGCTCAAATGAAATCTCTGTTGAAACTATTACAAACAAGGAAGGTCTGAACTTAAAATGAAAATCACATTCATTACTAAAATATATCTTATCTAAGTAATCACACACAAATTTATTGCTAACAAACATTAATATTTTATATGAATAAACATAAACATTCTAATTAACATCACAACAATTTGAAGTGTGTTTAGGCTTTCTAGGTTAAGACGACCCTGCATACAAACCTAGCACTTTTGGGTTTTTTATTCAATCGCTATTTTTATGAATATAACTTTTTTATGATCACACACACAATTTTCTTGGGGCTCATAAACAAATTTTCTTTATATCTGCTAAGTTCAACATTTAATACATTGTGTATAGGGTATTAAAGCTTCTCATTCACCGAAGTTGTTTTATTTATATTAACAAGTTTAATTATCACTTCAGCAGCTAAAGTGTGGCAAAACTAAGCAACTAAAGAATTTATGAATAATTTAATTAATCATGTTTACTTCATGCCTAAATGCAGTTTACTAATTAATTCTTTAGTGGTTAGAATTATGTTTTCATTTTACTTGCGCCGAACAGTTTTAGATAGAAATAACGTATTGTATACAACTTCAACTTGTGAATTACTTGGCATTTATTCTGGAATTGCCACAGTTTAATTGTTAATAAGTGTGAATTATTGTTTATTTAATTGTTTAAGTTCTGTCGACATCACTGATTTGTGGTTTGGCAATCCAAACTGCGTCATCAATAAATATTATAAATAAAAGAAATTATGTATATGTTTCTTGGTAATTTAATTTATCAGTTATTTCTAAATAAAAGGGGTAAGTAACTACTGAAGATTCGAATACAAAAGAAAAACTAGTACCTTTACAACTAGAGCCAGGCAAGAGGTGATTGACATCAGCTTCTGCAATGCTCTTGGTTTGCAATTGAAGGGTATTAGATGAACCATTCATGTCGAATGATAAGATCATATTACTGTATATTGCAGGGGTATCTAGAATAAAGAAAATTATTAGAATTCATAGACATACTAACTGGGATATCCATATTCATATTTCTGCATTTTGTAAGCCAATCCTCCATTAAATTTAGCTGGAGTTGAATATGTTTAGATGCCTCTCCAGGAGCATCACTTACAGTTAAAATCGAAGTATCGCCAGCATACGTTGCTACTGTCACAGCATCTGTAGTAGTTGTATACCAGTACTCTTCCTTGTGGGACCCCTGAGCTAATACGATGTAGGGCACTTTGTTGGTGAACATAGAACCAGCGATCAAAAAAGTAAGACCTAAGCAAAAGAAAATATGGCGCTGGAAGCAGATTTTTTATTTTGTAGAGAATACAAAGATGCCAAACTCTATCGAATGCTGGATGTCAAGAAAGACGACCGTACAATATTGTTTCTTCTCAAAAGCATAAATTATTGTATTGACATTCCTTTAATTGGTGTTTTGGAATAATGGCTTGTTTGTCCAGGATTGGTAATATTCTTCTTAAAAGTATTTTCTCAAAAACTTTAGAAAAACTTACCAGCAAGCTAATGGGACGGTATGAGGAAGTATTATTTTCTGGATTATTTGGTTTTAGTATCATAACCACTTCCACGCATATCCATTGAGATGGATAGTAATGCAATCTCAGCTTTGCGCTGTAAAAATATGATAGAAGGCGCATACATTTGGGAGGAAGATTATTTAGTGTACAGCTATCAATTTTATCATAGCCTGGAGATTTTCTATTTCTAATTAGTTTAATTTTGGCTTCAGCAACAGAAGTTTGTGGAATCGGTAGACTCATTTCACAAGGAGACTCAAAAAAGTTTAACAATTTATCTTCAGTAGCAATGTTGTTCACATCATTGTGATGAAAGATTGCCTGCAAGTAGATGGCAAAAGCGTCAGCTTTTTCAACACCAGATCGGCACCGTTCACCATTGTTATTTATGATAACAACGCTCCTCTCGCTTGAGATATTTTGTGGCTCTCCAGTGGTTATGATGTCCGCTTCCTGAAATGAAATCAAGTTGCCTCAAGAAGTTCGCCGTGTTTTCATTTCTGCAGAATTTGAGGAATTTTTAATTTGTAGGTTATGAGAAAAAAAAAAAACTAATTACAAAATTCTGATCTCGAACTTTTGATTTCTACTATGATTCCGGATGACCTACATCTTCGGTGAGTTTTTTCAGTTAGGTACTCTTTACAGCCCATAGCCCCTACCTTTACCATAAACGTTTCAGCTCATCAGACCAGAAGATTGCACTTCTATTTATTGTCATTGCTAAATCCAAAATCCATCATGTTAAAAAAAATCTCGCATTTTCTGTATTACAGATTTTACAATCTAAAAATAGCCCAAAAAAGAAGTTTTTGGAGCTAAAAATCATTCTGAAATAGATGTTGAAATTCAGACAATGGCGACCAAAAACCATTTGGAAGATGCGAGAATCGTCTTCAATTGTCATTTATTAGTTCTACATTTTTCTATGGTTATAATTTGTTGAAATAATTATTTAATTAATACATTTGTCCTTTTTCTTCGTCAAGAATATTTCAAATAGGCTAAATGGAGAATACGAGGGGCACTATTTATGTTTCGTGGAGTGATCGTAGTTCGTAGTTCAAAATCGAGTTTTGTGTCATAAAACATCGATGACGTGCGAGATCGTCATGTGACATACCGTGCGATTAAGCCATCCCTAAATATTAGTTCCACCAGCATTTGTAGACATTGCATGAACACCTTGCAGTAAAAAGGATTTGTTCGGGTTGGATTACGCATAATTGGAAAATTGCTTAAAAAAGGCTCTTGTGGATTGGTGCAAAGGAATGCTAAAAAAATAAGATCGCGGTGCTTCAAAAATCGTTTATAAGATCGTCACAGGTAACGAATCATGGATTTATGCTTATAAGCCGGAAACAAAACAGCAGTCGACCGTGTTGGTGTTCCAAGACGATCCAAATCCAACAAAAGTTGTTCGCGCACGAAGCACTGCAAAGCAAATGGCTGCCTGGTTTATCGGCCGAATGGGTCATGTGCCACTGTTCCGCTTGAGCAACGTAGGACGGGCAATTCTGAATGGTACACGAAGTCTTCGGAGAAATTTGCAAAACCAACCTTCGAAGATGAATCACCTTCCACTATGACAATGCAATCTCTCACCAACGGCACAAGAGATTTTTTGAGATCTGCCATTTTCATTTAAATAGGTTTATTATTTGCTATTCCCGAAATGTAAATAGTGTCCTTCGTAAAGTATTCCAATCCAGACGAAAGTTGTTTCAACGTTCGGAAATATTATGACGACTGTTTTTTGGGATTCATATGGTATAAATTGCTCGAGTTACAGCCACACTTTGATGAACACACAACACTTGCGTGTAGTACAAGCCGTCTCTAGTCATAAAATTATCAATAAAAATGTTGAGAATACGATGACAGCTGGGTGTTTTACTACATAAATAATATAAGTTGATTGACTTGACTTGCATCTGGAAAAACATTTCAATTTTAATTACTACGTAGCAAATATTAAATTGTGGTTTATCTTTCTTCTACGCAAATATCTCTTTGGAATTATAGAATTTCCCCTACAAACATATGAATCATGAAAAATTTCAATAAAATTTGTGAAGTAACCATTTTTATTGAAACCTCAAATTAGTCGAGTATAAGTAGAGTTGCTTTAAAATGTTGAAGCAATAGTATAATTTGCTACTGCGCTCAGTTAAGATCTACTGTTAAATCATCTAATAGAGGAACTTCACTATAAAAATAAAAAGAAAACAAAATGGATCTTAAATTTCTTATTGTCTTCGCTCTACTGTTGGCCATTGCCGTTGCTGCACCTCAGAATTTTAGAAGTTTCTCCTCGTCATCATCGTCTTCGAGTGCCAGTGCCAGTCACAATGGCGTTTCAGCATCTGCATCTGCTTCTGCATCAGCGTGGGCTAAATGTGGCTAAGCGCTGAATGTATTTGTTGCTAATATATAAGACAAATGTTCAAAATTAATTAAATTATTTTACAAAATATTAAACTATTTATTGAAAGCAAATATTAACGACTTTGTATTTTTTTATTGTTAAAGCATAAACATTTTTAAGTGTTTTATAAATGTCGACAAAATAATCTAAACTCGTAATAGTCTTAGGCTATTTAAACTGAATATGAATGTGGACTTAGGTCAGTCTTTAGTTCACTTAAACACAACCATTCCGTCCAAATAGAGTAGCACCCTCCATGTAGCCTCCACGCATCCTCCATAACAGTTAAAGTCTGACATCGTGCTGCTCGATCGACATGATCTACAATTTATTTCATGCTTAGAAATACAAGAAAAATTTGTTTATTGTTCGCTTGGTGGACTATAATTGCGTATAATTGATGTGAATCTATTTTAGTTTTCTGGCTCTTTATATCCTCCGAGAACTCCTGAATAAATATTAATACAAACAAAATACTATAGAATAAAATTTGGTCTAGAAACTGTAGCAAATTTTGATTGTAATACACGAATAAAATTTTACTGATTTTTTCTTATTTACTATTTGCCATATTCTAAGAATCTACGCGATTATGAAAAACAAATGATTATGTTT
The DNA here is from genome assembly GCA_035044805.1 of Leucophenga maculata. Lineage (NCBI taxonomy): Eukaryota > Metazoa > Arthropoda > Insecta > Diptera > Drosophilidae > Leucophenga > Leucophenga maculata. Next base: position 4,934 of record JAWNNP010000881.1, on the reverse strand, counting down.
TTTTAGTTAAACAATTATTTATTTAAAAGTAATATTCATTAACACGTCCACGACCATTGCTGGAGACAAATGTCGAAGCAACACCGCGTCCTCCAGACCCTGATGAAATGCTACTTCCAGCCGCAACACCACCATTTGAAGGATAACCACCAGCATAAGCACCACCGCCACCACCACGACCAAATCCTGCACCACTGTAAACACCTACACCGCCTGCCGATGCACTAGAGAATGCCTGCGGCGCAGCAGTAACAGCGGCAGCAATCAGTAGAATACAAATCGGTTGAATGAATTTCATATTTGATTAGTTTGATTTGACTTTGTTGTTGTGCCAGTGAAGCAATAACTAAAACTGTTTATCGTTTGCTTGAATGCATCTGAATTTATACAAATTTACATACCTTAAAAAATTAGAAAAATTACTGAGAATCTATTAGATATGTTACGAGCCCTCAGTGAGTCGTGAAAATGTTTTGACGATTTTTATATTAATTGGAAAATCATATGAAATAAATATTACATTTAATTACTGAGCAAAATTGTGTATTGTGCAGTTAAGAAAATCAACGAGAAAATTTCGCTTAACTTTGAAACCTTTTGACAATTATAAAACGTTGGGCTTAAACCAGTTTCATAAGTCACGATTTTTCATTATTGTTGCAAACATATCAACAGCAAATTCTGACGAAACTTCCAACCCATTTCTTATGAAATTTGCTCCAACAAGAATGTTTCTTTTGAAATGACAACAAAACAAATTTGAATTATATACTTGCATTGCATAAATAACAATGGATTGTGCTATGCACAATATTTCTACAACAAGGTGCTTTCAAAAAGTTATGAAATAGCGTCGGCAAGCTGCAATCAGAACAGACCACCGCAGCCTACTCAAACACTCTCTCCCGACTGCTCCGGGAAACCTCTCCGTCTTCTCGTGGTATATGTGAGCATTGGAAACATTTCACACGTTCCATGGATAGGGCTGCCAAGGATGTCATTGGTTATACAAAACCTGTGAAGAATTCTTGGTACGACGAGGAGTGTCGCAATGCTACTGCAGTGAAGAACGCTTCCTATCAGCGAACTCTGCAGTCGGGAGCAACGCGAGTTGTTAGAGTGCGATATCGAGAGAAATGGAGAGAAGAGAAACGCCTTTTCAGACGCAAGACAATAAGGCGCTTTTTTTTAACCAAATCCGATGATTGTACTATTTATTTTTGTTCCAACCTAATTTTTTGCCATTTTAGGCTTTGAATCAACTCCAATACCACGCGCTCTGCTTGGTTCTTTCCAGACTTTGAGTTTGCTGGTATTACAAGGTATGATTGTATCATCCATACATAGCCAGATTTCGAGTCCACTGACAACCAAAACTTTAAACCATATTTCGCAGGTTTTGATGGCATAAACTGTCGAAAAAAGCAGCGTCTCTTAAATGATACATGTTACTCGTCAATGGTAACATTCTCATGGCTGTTGTAAAATTTGGAAAGAAGCTTTTGCCAAAAGTCCCACAGTTACCGAATTGGCGCAAATTTATCAACACTGCGCGCTTGTCTTCGACTCGTAACATCATCAAAACATAGCACACTTATTATCATCTAGAAAGTACCTTCTGATATAATTGCCCGAAAAATTGGGCGGCCAAAATTGGCGTCATATAAGCAGTAATCGTCACATTTTTGTTTCTTCCTCGGGTTGGGATAATTTTATCAGCAATCGTGCGTTTTGGTTTTAGAAACGAATAACGGACCATTTAAGCTTAAATCAGCGTCATTTAGTTCAATTTCTATCTCAGATTCCTTAGATGTCTCACAATTTTCCGTTTCATAATCGTAGTCCAAATCAGAAAAATCCAAGTCACTTTCTGCATTGAGCAGCTTTTGATGATATTTGCACGATTTAATTAATTTTGAAGAACTTATACTATAATCGGAGGAAAAAATCCTAATGTAATAAAGTAATGAGATACCAAAAAAAAAAACACCTTTATTTGATAAAGAATTGTATGGTAGTCGTCTAAAGGATTTTTTATTTTAGCATAAACAATTATTGATAATATTTAATGCGAAGTGATCTATACAAAAGTATAAACGTACATTCCTCACTTTTTATTTATAGAAATAATAAGATTTAAAGTAAACATATGCATCGCTTATATCGCATTAAACATTTTCTTTAACAGCTTCTAATCGCTCAAATTCCAAAGACAGCTACAAATATTATCGAGCAATGTTTTTATTTATTTTGTCAGTGAGTATCCCTTGGGCCTCTTCTCAGAATTATTACTTTTTATAATAATTTGCAAACATTTTGTGCCCAAAACTGGTTTTTTATTGCTTTAACCTAATTCATAGTCGAGCCCTCTCGCCAGACATCATTAAAGAGCCATGGTTTTAGAGGCACATTTAAATATCAACAGTTTGAATGCGCTAACCAAACAATAGTTTGCGGCAAATACAGTTTTAGAGTCTTTGCTTGAAAAGCTGCTGGACTGCTAAACCACATAAGTGCCGCCAGCTCATCTCAGTGTAGCTGCTGTACTACACATAAAAAGCAATAATAAAGTTTTTACTAACAAATCTGACTAATAGACTAGTATAGCAATAAAAACTTCTAGAAACATAGGTGCAGAAGATAAAGATTGAACCCGGTACACTGAGCAGTATTTGTGCACTTGGAGATCCATCGCCCCAAATAAATTAATTTTAATCTGAAACAAAAAAGCTTCAATTCATAACACTTTTAGATATTACAAGCGAGTTTTTGTTTAGCTCATCTTCAGTTCTGGTTGATTGGATGTATTCCCAAATGTTTTCGAGAAATTCTCTGATTTAAAATTTCAACTCTTTGTGCATGATGAGAAATCATCTTGACTGTGCGTTTTGAGATCAGTAATCGAACTACTTTGCTAGAATTCGCTTGGCTATGTGAGAAGTACTTAATATACAGTTCCACCGTTTCTAAATTAAAATATACTAAGAGGTTTTAAATACCTAAAAAATAAAAAGCAGACAAATTTTATTTTTATTTTTTGTAATTTATTTCCCAGTAGCAACTGCTAAGATGCGGAAACGCTGTTCCTCAGGAGAGAGAGAGTAGGATTAACATCACTGGTTGGTCCTCCTGGAGCAGCTGCGGAAGTTCCGCGAACTACATCGTCACTAGCGCCCTGTGGCACAGCAGCAACTGTGGCAATCAGCAAAGCAAAAGCGATCAGGAACTTCATATTGAATTTAGATGATTAACTGATTTGTTGTTTACTTAGGAAAGACGCAGCTCGAACTGTGGTGAAAATCTGAGATCGCTTCGATATAAATACAAATGTCGCATAGACTCGTACTTGTAATAAAATATTTATTATATCACAATTTTAATATAAGTACTTCGAACTGTATTAAATATGGATAGCTTGAAAGCGATCAGAGTATAATTAATTGTGACCGTTTAATCTCACATAAATTAATAGACTCTACTAAAAATAATATTTAAGTTTTATATGTTTAAAACTTGCTTTGACCAGTTTTTCAATTTCCGGTTTTGTATATAACTTCCAGTAAATATTCAACTATCTATTAATATTATTCTGATAATAAAGTCTCTTAAATTAATATAATCTATGTATCAATTGTTTTTATATATTTTTATATAGTATATGAATCACTATACATTGTATAGGATATCAAAAAGTCGTTCAAGATACTATGGTTTATTTTTCTTGATTCATTTGTATAAATCTTATAAAAAAAAAATATTTTCAAGTACATATAACATTGAATTTTTGCAATTATAAGTAGATAAAATATATTTAATATCGCAGCAAAAATACCCGGTGGAACACAGAAATTTGCTGCAATGCAGTCTATTTATATACTTTTAATCATTTTGAAACCAATAAGAACAACTTTCGCAAAATAAGGTAAGTATCGGGTCCGCCAAATAATTTTTTTTTTTAAAATGCTATAAAATGAAAACTGCAAGAGTTTTTTTCAAATTGTTTGTTTTTATTTGAAAGCTCAATCCTTCCGGTTAACAGTGGAATATGATTTCATTCATATGACTGCCATGGCTAGCCATGCAATACCCAATACGGTCGGTCCAATTTTTGAGTACATTTTCGACTGTGTGCAGCCCTATCTCGGCTATGATATCGCGAATTTTGTTCTTCAAAGCTTTAATTATCTCTTGACGGCTCCCCACAAATAATAGTCCAACGGTGTCAAATCGCAGCTCCTTGGTGGCCAAACGAAAAACAAAAACAGCGCGCAAAAGATCGATTGTAACATTGGCTGTGTGGCACGGAGCGCCATCCTGTTGAAACCAAATGTCACCAAGGTCCTCATCTTCAATTGTTGTGAACAAAAATTCACTTAACATGGCCCGATAGCACTCACCATTGACTGTAACCGTCTCACTTTATTGAAATTGTTCGTGTGCATAAAAAATTGTAGAGTCAATTCGGTGTTATTATTCCAGTGTTTCATGCTGTTTAATCCGAATTGATGGTCAGGAACGACACTAAGCCTTTCCAGTATAGGTAAGAGTTAGTAAACTTACGTTCCCAGACTAAGGTGTCATCACATTTTCAACACATTTCCACTGAGAAGGAAAATGATTAAAGCGACATTTGGTTTTAATATTACTTGAAGTATATAGATAAGATGCATTTCAAGCTTATAAGGTCGGTACATTATTTTAAATATTTAATAAAGAAACGATCGAATGTTAATGAAATGTTTTATTATAATAATGACTCACTAAAGTCTCATCAAAATCGGTTCAGCAGTTTCGGAGATTAGCCGGAACATACTTCCAGTTAGACAGTTAGACTAAAATTTGAGGAATATTCAAGTGCTTTAAAAAATGGCCCTTATCAAAAGCCTCCACGATAACTGGGAGTAGCCTCACAACTCAATATTGTAAAAAGAGTA
>JAWNNP010000880.1:0-43541 GCA_035044805.1 Leucophenga maculata | reverse complement strand
AGCAGAAACTATTAAGCCAACGCGGACAAAAGGCTATTACAATCGTTATTGATCATAAATTAAGTCCCTGCACTTGTCAATGTAGCACTTGACAACGCTTAGATGGAGCTATTAAAAATATGACGATTAAAAATACACACGCTGCACTTATCAAGTGCAGCTCTAATGCGTATGACAACTGCACTGTGTGTGCGTTGTTCTTATTGGACGTCTTTGAGAGTTTTGCCTCATATTACATGTTTAGGCTTCATGCCTGAACACTTAATTTGCGTCCACCACAGAAGCATCGCAAGAAACGAGCTAAGAAGGGTGATGTTGCTGACGATTCGACCAAAAAGAGTGATGCTGACGATACTATTGCTGATATGAGCAAAAAGAAGGTGCCGAAGGTGAAGATGCTGCTGATCCAAAGGTGAAGCAGATTTTGCTGCCGATTTGACCAAAAAGGATAATGCTGACGCTACTATGCTAATGAAGAGAACTCACAAGTAACAACTACTGGCTGTCACTTTTTCTGGCCCCCCGCAGAATGTTCAGGCACGAATGCCTAAACATGTAATATGAGATAACAAACTATCAGTGACGTCCGATAAGAACAACGCTCACAGGGCAGTTTGTCATAAGCATGGGAACAAGCACTTCACTATGCAACAGATTATTTAAGGATCGACGTCTGTTTTAATAGCTTATCCGCGTTGGTCTTAATAGTTTCTGCTACGGGTCTATTTAGTTGTAAATAGTTTAGATTACATTGAGTCCTACAAACTCAGCGATAGCAGTTAAATTGATTTAAGATAGCATAAGTTTTATGAATAAAAAGGGGGCCGCTCGCTAGAGCGGATCAGTAGATATCAAACACTCAATGAGTACGTGTCTTTTTATTCGTATTCAAATAAATGTAAGGAACGACTTGTATCTGCAGGAGATTCTAAATAGGCTAATGCTCTGTTTCCACAGAGAAGCGTTTGTTAACTAGAACCTAACGAAAATTCCTCCTATCAACTCACCGTATTTGCGTTGTATCGACAAATTTATTGATAAATTCGAAAATATATTTGGATCATGCTTTTTTGCTGAGTGCATTTTAAAATGAGCATAAAACCATATTCCGCATAACAGATTTAGGCAGTAAAACTTGCGCCGCATATCAGGTGACAGCATGCTCCAAGAACATAACACACAGCTTTCACTTTCTACTTATAAGTTGTTAAACTACAATAAAACTAATTTGGATTTACGTAAAATAACCGTGGGGCTGTTTAAGACTATTTATGCCTTTCAAATTGTTGTGGTAATGCCTAGATTGTAATAGCCATTGACGCTGAAAATTTTTTTTCTTAATTTAAATTTAGATATTTTTTTTAAATAAAACTTCTTAAGCATCGAGTGAAATTACAAGGGCGCGTAACGGCGCCTTTTTGCCGCACAAGAAGACGCAAGAGCAGGTGTTTAAAATTTTGTGGCTTTGTTTTGCAAAAACAAATGTTAATGTTTCTGTCTGTGTATAATTATATTACTGCAGTATAGGCGAGTGGGGTGCGTATGTATATGCATACTAAAATTGTACGTGTAACTTCGTCACAACTTGCGCTATCTATGTTTAAATCGCCAGTCTTTGTAAGTTGATCGTCGATGAGATGGCTATCTGCGTCTATGTTTTAAAATTTTTCTTTTTTTTTGTTTGAAATTGTTTTATGTTTTATTTAAATAACTTTTATCATATTTAATGTTTTTCAGTTGTATATTTAATATAATTTTGCTCTTGGTAGCGGTGAAGATAAAATCTGTATGATTTTTGGGGGAGATTTTAATGTAAATTTTGCATCAGAGGATTCTTCGAGAAAAATTGACCTGGTCATTAGTAACAGAACAAATGAATCAACAACACATTTTGGAATTACAATTGATGCAATATTTTCACGTTATATTAAACCAATATTTTCAATATTTGTTGTATTTCTTTAAACATGCTCTCTCTGTTTTTCACACTAATTATTTATTATTCTTTATTCTTTGTTTTTTAAGATTTACTTCTATAACGTATATGATGCTACATGCTATTTTTTATTTTGTTATTAAAATATTAATTTTGAATTTTTCTCTTGCCGGATCAGTTCTACAACCTACTGATTTTTGCCTGTTTGTATGCCTTTCATGATGTAGATTTCTTAAATTTTTACCACTTTCTAATGACAAGTTCTGTAGTTTTTTTAAAACTCAGATTGTGGACTTCTGAGACTACTTTTGTATATTAGAATATTTTGAGCAGCGAAGGAAATTCATGGAAATAATATTTTACATATAAGGAGTATTTGAATTAAGTTATACTTACAATTTCTTGCTCCAATGCAAAAACATAGTGATTGAAAAACTTATGCAACTTTTCATTAGTGTAGTTAATGCAGAGTTGTTCAAAGGAGTTTTTTTTAAAATTTTCAAAGCCAAAAATATCTAGAACACCTAGAAAACGAGTTGCATCTTGGCCTGGGTTTGTGCAACTATTAATTTTCGTCACTAACCAAGCAAATGTTCTTGAATACAGTGCTTTCGCCATAGCATGTCTATTTTCCTTTGCCTGTAAAATAATTATTAAATAAATAATGTTGGATTTTAATTAATTGCTTATACAGTTGGATGTTTAAAAAGTTTCCGCCGTATTTATGATGCTATAAATAAAAACAATCAAAAATTAAAGTCCTATAACTGTATTAAAATTTTCAGAAAACACCAAAGCATTGGACTTCATATATTAACAAGCAGAAAGTATGCCAATTTGTACTTTTCCTTTAACTTGTATAAAAAACACGACGGAAATATGTTCGATGCAACAATAGCAGAATATTGATGTATGTAGATGAGTCAGGCCAGGGCACGGCCCGAAACTTAAAAATAAACATAAATAAATTTTATATATATTACATTATACGTTTGTACGATGGACTTATTCCTGAAAACATTTCGTAAAAAGTAAAAAAATTGTGCTTACAAACGTTTTTCATAAAATACTGGTCTTCATGAAAACATTTCGTGAATATTTTCGTTTCCATGTATTTCTTCCGCCGTTGCCTTATTAGTCCAGTCAACTTAGTAAGTTCACCTCGGATTTTGAGATACCCAGCTAAAAACTCGTAAAAACTTTTATTTTGACAACCTAAAAGTTGTCTCAAAGCTTACATATGGTAGAGTGTCCGCGTCTATTAAAAATCTAATGTCAAAGGTCACAAAAATCCACTTTTTTTAAATATTTTGTAAATATCTCGTTTCCTATGGGTTTTTTGCTATTATTATCTATTACAACTTTTGTCTGAAAAATTTTTTTATACGTTGAATCGTTTTCGAGATAGAGGGCAGAGAGCGTGCGGTTAGAGCATTATTTAAGGTTATCCGGCTGTCAAAAAAACGCCATATAAAATCAGGGTGGAATGTTTATCTTGAACATCTCACTAAAAAAAACAAGAATTTTTCAACATCTCAGGTTATGTTTCTTCCCTTTATTAATCAGCATGCCAGTAACGCAGAGAAAATGTACACAACTTTACATTGTGCTCTCGATATGGCCAAGTCACATATTGTCACTCTCGGTACAACATATGCAACGAATTCTGTTGACAATATGATGAGTGGTCACGCTTATTCAAGAAACATCAGAGGTCATACATTATTACGACTTGCATTATCAATGATAGTTTTTGAAGACATGAAGATTTATGATGGTATGTTGGTTGCGTTAATACAGTAAATCACTCGAGATGTTTCCTACGAAAATATAGAAGGGTGTATAGGTAACTCTATATTTTTTCCTTCGAAATTTCTGAACAAACTAGATAAATTAAAAGTTCGAGGTCCAACAGCACAGTTGTGGCTGCAATATTTCGAAATGGTTACTACAGCATTTGATTTTGTTCGCGCTGAAAGACTTAGGCTTTTCAAAGAACATCTTGATGCAGAGCGCAAAATGCTGCCATATTTTCACGCCAGTATTTACTTCTTATATGCAAAATCTGCCCACTTATATCTGCAAGATATGGAAGAAACTATGGATGAACAAACTTTTAAGAACTTCAAAAATGGATTCTTCATTGTAAAACAAACAAAAAAATTTAATTCAGGTAGATATGGTGATTGAACAAAGTCTCATGAAATCAATGAAAAAAAAAGGAGGACTATCTCGTGGTCGAAGTACGCAAGAAAGTGTTTTGTGTAAATGGGTGATTGCTATGTACGACACAAACCTTATTTGTGAGGAAATGGAAAAGTTCTGTAAAATTTCCTTTGACTCGACAGAGCAACACGTATATTTCTAATATTTAAGAAAAATATGTTAAGTTTTTACAAACGCATTACAGTTAAAAAATTATTGTTGTATTTGACAGATGTTCAGACTATAGTAGGAACATAATGGCGCAGCTGAGAAGAGCTGCTGCAATTTCAAATACATATAAAGTTTGTTTCGACGAAACAATGGTGTTACCAATTACGCAAGAAAAATTCTTATCAAATCGAAATAACAAAGCAATAAAGACAGAACCTTTGACCCCGAAATCATGGAAGGCCTAAAGACAAACGTAGTTGAAGACGATAAAGAAGAGGACTTTGTTATACTACAGCAGTCGAAAAACGACGATGAAGTAGAAGATATTTAAATTTATAAGTGAAGATACGTAAGCAAAATCATACTAATCTTACTAATATTATACATGCGAAAGTTTGTATGTATGGATGTATGTATGGATGTTCCTCTCTTACGGCTAAACCGCTCAACCAATTCGTCTGAATTTTGGTATAGAGATAGATGGGATGATGGAAAAGAACATAGGCTACGTTTTGACAAAATCGGAGGGGGAGTTGCCCCTTCCCCCATATAAGCGATAATCAAATTTTGTCATATCTTTGCATCCATTTAAGGTACAGAGATGAAATTTGGTGTACATGTTAAGAGGATGAGGAGAAGTCAACCTGTTAATTTTGAAATTTGGTGTAAATGTTAAGAGGATGAGGAGAAGTCAACGTGTTAAGATTGGACAAAATCGGAGAGGCGATAAATAAAAGTTAGAAATGTTTAATAACTATGTATTTATGAATAAATACATAATTATTAATAAATACATAATTGTTAATAAAATTTCATCAGACATCGAACACAACAAATACTGTATTGGAGTTTTTCTCGACGTGGAAAAGCCATTTGACAAGGTTTTGCACAAGGGATTGCTACTCAAAATAAAGTCCCTCCTTCCGCACGATTTCTACCTACTGCTAGAAAGCTACATATCGGAATGGCACTTAAGTAAAAATCAAAGATACTTACTCTTCAATAGGGCATATAAATGCAGGTATACCTTAAAGGAGCGTTTTGGGACCTCTTCTATATGTGCTCTTTATCCATGATATACCTCAACCGGATGAGCCATTTTCCAAAGCCAAACTGATGGTCAGGTATAGAATATCTTACATCTACATATATAAAAATGAATCTATATATATGAAAATGAATCTTGTATATATCTATCTATGTATGTATGTATGTATGTATGTTATAGGAAACGAAACCATCCAACCGATTGAGCTGAAATTCACAGACGATCTTCAGTTCATTCAGGAGAGTGTTCAAGAAAAGTTTGGTCAAAATCGGAGGGGGCTGTGCCCCACCCCTCCCCATACAAGCGATAAACAAAATTCAACATATCTTTGCATCCAGCTGAGGTACGGGGACGAAATTTATTACACATGTTAATGGGATCGGGAAAAGTAATCGTACTATGTTTGGTCCAAATCGGAGGGGGCTATGCCCCACCACCCATACAAGCGATAAATAAAATTCAACATATCTTTGCATCCATCTGAGGTACGGGGACGAAATTTATTAAACATGTTAATGGGATCGAGAAAAGTAATCGTGTTATGTTTGGTCAAAATCAGAGGGGGCTATGCCCCACCCCCCATACAAGCGATAAACAAAATTCAACATATCTTTGCATCCATCTGAGGTACGGGGACGAAATTTATTACACATGTTAATGGGATCGGGAAAAGTAATCGTGTTATGTTTGGTCAAAATCGGAGGGGGCTATGCCCCACCCCCCATACAAGCGATAAACAAAATTCAACATATCTTTGCATCCATCTGAGGTACGGGGACGAATTTTATTACACATGTTAATGGGATCGGGAAAAGTAATCGTGTTATGTTTGGTCAAAATCGGAGGGGGCTATGCCCCACCCCCCATACAAGCGATAAACAAAATTCAACATATCTTTGCATCCATCTGAGGTACGGGGACGAATTTTATTACACATGTTAATGGGATCGGGAAAAGTAATCGTGCTATGTAACAAATCGTATTGGGGTGTTAGTGGTTGAACTGTTTGAACGTTCCGATATATGGTCTCTGTTTTGTGGTTCTTCGTCAAACCGTTCTGATAATAGTCTGCTAAAGCTGTCGATATTTTGCTAGTTATGTTTTGGCCCATGTTCCATCTGTCTTTTTCAAAGGAGGAATGTGAGTTGTAGTTTTTCTTAGTTTTTTAGTAACTTTCCAAAGAGAGAAATTTGTTTCTATGGTAGGGGTAAAATTTGTTAGAAAAGTTTTTATATTTTCGTTTTCGTTTTTGCCGAGCGCATCTTTTAACTGCATAGTTCCACGGTTGAAGTTCTTTTTTCTCAAAATTTACGTTTTCTTGATTGATTGCGTATAGCAGCGGGTGTAAATTGCGCCTCTGTTTTTCGCGTATCGTATCGTTAAAATATATTATGGAACTTTCTATGTCGTCTGGAGATTTCAACGGAACGTCTAGTAGTAAATGAATTTTTAGAAATTCTCTGTAAGCTTGTCAATATGTTTTAAAGTTGCACAGGGTGGGCGTAGGCTTGTTTGTTTTGAAAGTAGTAAGATAATCAAGCTGAATAGGAGAGTGATCACAAGACAACTCGAACCTAGATTTAATAGCGAAATTTTCCAAATTTATAGTTTTGATAACACAAAATTCGATAAGATCTGGCACTTTATTGGGGTCTGTTGGCCAGTAAGAGGGTTCACCAGTTGAAAGGGTCGTGCAGTTATTGGCATGTATTGATTGTGACAGAATTTCACCTATTTTGTTTGTCAGTCGGAAACCACATAATGTGTGCTTAGCCTTAAAGTTGCCTGCAACTATAAATCTTGGTCCCAGAGTTTTAAAAAAGTTACTATATTGAGTCTAGGAGGATTATACAAAGCTGTAATGGTTGGGCGTCCTTTTTGATCATGCAATTGAATAGAAGCAATTTGAATAAATTCTTAGCTATACTATTTAGCCTCCGTGCATTTAATGTATTTTTTTTTAATTATTGCTTAACCCCATGTCCAGTACCGTCCGGATGATTTGTATTGTGCACGGTATATCCTGTAATTTTTAAATAGTGTTTTATAGTGTAATGTGAAAAACTGTTGAAATTCAAGAGCATGCTTCATTAGATTTCCATTAGCATTCCAGAAAACAATTCTTAAGTTGTCTGGGTTCATGTGTACGTGTTTAGTTTTGAGATAAGGACCACATTTAAAATGGCCGACATCTGTTGCATAAGTTGCTTCATCATATCAATTCCAGCAAGTCGTTCGGTTCGTTTGTTTCTGCAGAATGATTTGTCAAGAAAATATTTTAAGGAGTGGAGCTTGTTTGAGATTTGTAAACTAATAGATGTAAACTCTGGGAAGTCAACAGTTTGTGAATTTGAGTTTATTTGAACCATTTTAGCAAAACTGATAGCTGGTGTAATTAATACACTTGAACTTGAGGTAGAACACTCTGTGTATTATCTTTTGGATTAGATAGGTTTTTATTACGAAGCACTGGAAATCTTTGAACTTTTAATGATTGGTTGACTTCACAGCCTTTTTAATTGGCTGTGTGATGCATACATTGAAGCGATGAATAAAATTGTTTTGGAGAATCGAGTTGCTCAGGATGTCGGTATATTGATTGTCGGTAGGCTCATGCCACGCAAGTCGGTTCCAAAATTGCTAAATTTTTACCAAAACAACCATCGAACGATCATCGCTCAGGAGCTGTTGAATGATGTCAAATACATGGTACATGAGTAAAATGAAATCGAAACTGCTCTTAGAAGAGCCAAGTCCAAAAACCAAGTTCGGTTCAATGTGAAGATGGTGCTGTTTTCTTTGATTACAATGGCGTGGTGCATCGTAAGTTCCTGCCAGATAGGAAATATACTTGTATCTTTGAAGTTATGCATTGTTTTCGAGGAGAAATACTAAAAAAATTACCGAACGATTTTTTCGCCTAAATAAAAACCGTAATAATACCTAAGTCACTGTATTCACCGTGCCAAGATTGAGGAGATAAACCCAGTATCGCTGCAAGAGCTCAAGGCCATACTACGAAGGTTACTACATATATTTCTAGCCTAACCATGAAAAAAAGGTAATTTATGAGAAAAAATCGATTTATTGTTTTTCAAAATATTTACCATTATGATCGATTCAGTTTTGCATTCGCCCGAAAAATTTTGTGAAGCAGTTTTGCCACTCCAAAAGAGATACCTCAAAAAAATGCGTTTTGAAGGCATCAACAGCCTCCTTGGGAGTTGAAAACCACTGTCCGCGCAGTATACTTTTAATGTGCGGAAAGCGGAAGAAGTCATTTGGTGCCAAGTAAGGGCTGTACGCCGAATGACCCATCAATTCGATGTTTTAAGCGTCCTAAAACTCTTTTGTTATGGCTGAAGTGTCACAGCTCGCGTTATAGTGATTAAATATGATTCGTCATCGTCGGTTGGTTTTCCTCAGATCATCGAACACTTCAGGCAAACAAATGGTTGTATAGCATTCAGAACTGACCGTCCTTTAGACAATCGACGGTCGCAACATGTTTGGATTTCGAGAAGAAACATGCGATCATTTGCTTCGATGTTCTGCGCGAGCGACTAACTTTTGTTCGATTTTGCTCGTATTGAAAAACCCATACGGTGGACTGCCACGATTGAGTAAATGGCTTTTGACGCACCTCGCATAAATTTCTTCTACAATTGCTTGCACCAATCGACACGAGCATTTTTTTAAGCGATTGTCAAATTATGCGGTATGTAACGTGAACAAACCTTTCTGACGACCAAATGTTCATATAATATTGTATGTATGCTAGTCATACAATGTCCAGAGATGCCTCAATCTCACGGTATGTAACATGATCTTGTTTTATCAGTTCACACACAGCATCGATGTTTTCTGGCACAACGGCCGATTTTGCACGAACTTCACGAAATTCGTCGGTGAGCGAACTGCGGACACGATTGAATTCGTTGTACCAGTTTTTTACAGTGGCCACGGATGGAGCTTTATCAGCAAAAGTGGATTTAAATTGATTGGTGCACTCTTGTCTGACGAAAATCGTAAAAAATCATCGCACAAAAATATTCACACTTAAATCCAATTTTTTGGCTGAGATAAATTTTTCAGGTAAAGAAACCAAATTGCGCTCGTACGTCAAAGTGTTTACAGTAAGTAAGGCCTGAAAAATGTCAGACTTTACGATGAAGACGTCAGATTGGATCTGGCAACATGTTTTGTTGCTCAGGCTAGAAATATATGTAGCAACCCTCGTCAAAAGCGTGTATCAAAAGTGCTTAGAGAATTGGAAAAAGCGCTGGTGAAAGTATATTATATCTGAGGGGGATTAAAAAAATATTTTTCGAGAAAAATCACATTTTGGTCTATTAACAATATTCTCTCTTTCACTTCATTTTATTCTGACATTCACAGCACACTGCACAGTGGTCATCAATATTTCCCGTTGAGATATCGTTATGAAATTTTCCCCAAAAATATAAAAAAATATTTTGAATATATAAGTTATCATGAGCCACCCGCTACATGATAAAACTATCAAAACTACCGGTCGAAGCCGCAGGCGCTCATTCGAATCATCTCAGATAACTCTCGAATAACGTTATCTTTCCATGATCGACTCAGCGACAGCGACAACAACAGTGATAGCAACAGCAGCAGCAACAGCGTTAGCCGAGCCTAGCATAAGAACACGAATATGTTTAGAGTTAGTTGTAATTTGGAACTCCTGCATTACGTGCGCACAAGTGCCGCGATATTGTTAACATTTTAAAATATAACCTTTGCAAGCACAAGTGCTGCAATTGGAACAATAAAAATAACTAAATAAGAATAAAATAATAACGAACTTAATTATATTCTTAACTGGCGCCCAACGGTTTTGGAAGTTTAATTAAAAACATAAAACCCACAAGGAGGAAACTGTACCGAAAATTACACAAAGTGTTGTTGTTTTTTTTACATAAAAGCCAATAAAAAATCAATGCAAAGAACATTTGCGCAAGTGCATGGTGATTTAAAAAAAAAAAAAAAAGGCAAACTGTACCGAAAATTAACACATAGACAGTGCAAAGTGTTGTTGTTTTTACATAAAAGCAAAACGGTATCAGAAATCAATGCAAAGAACATTTGCGCAAGTGCATGGTGATTAATGAAAAAAAGGGCAAACTGTACCGAAAATTAACACAATAGACAGTGTTGTTGTTTTTACATAAAAGCAAAACGGTATCAAAAATCAGTGTAAAGAACATTAGCGTAAATGCAACGTGTTTTTTTTTTATAAAAAAAAAAGCAAACTATACCCAAAACTAACACAAAGTTGTTGTTTTTTTATAACAGCAGAAAAGTACCAAAGACTGTTGCAAAGAACAGTGCGCAAATGAAAGCTGAATAAAAAAAAAAACGAACGGTATAGAAAACTAACACAATAGACAGTGCGCAACGTAAAGTGTTGTTGTTTTTTAATATAAAAGCAAGACAAACAAATGAAAAGAACAGTGTCCAAATAAAGGGTGTTTTAAAACAAATGGTACCAAAACTTAATACAAAGGATATTGCGCAAATGTCAAAATTGGTTCATAGCAAAGGCATAAAAAGCCAACATTTGTTTTTTGTACCGGCCCAAATACTACAATACAAAAGGAGAGTTGGTAACTAATACCAACGGAACTCAAAGCCATCACCGAACCGCTAACCGTCTACACTTGCGTCTCCGAGCCGCCAATCGTCTACACTTGAGTCTCCGAGCTGCCAACCGTCCACACTTGCGTCTCCGAGTCCTCAAGAAAATAAAAAATAAACCAGAAGTCCTCCCGCAGAGAAGAAAAACTACAAACAGCATCACGAGCATAATTCTAAGATGGTAAATAATATAATGTGAGTGAATTGTTCAATTTTCATATTATTTCTTTCTGCGTTCAAATTTGTTTAAATTTTGTGTGCCAAACTTATTGATGAAACAAATTTCTGAAAGAATTCCTTTGGATGTTTGATAAAAGTACATTAAATAGAATAAATTATTGATTGCGCTTGTATGACAGAACAAGACAGGGGCGTTGACTCGTTAGGTAATTTGTTTAGGAATCTAGCGATAGTTCAAAATACGACCAAAATGGACCGAACTCAAGTTCAAACTTTAATAGACGTAGCCTTAGCTGCCCAAAAGCGAGAGTTAGAGGCAACAAGAAATGGGTTAAAGACCCAGTTGAGTAACATGATTACGAGTAAAGCTGTCATTAAGTATGAATGAATTAAGATTGACCCCTTGAAAAGATGCGATGAACCTTTAGATGTTGTGAAATCTCTTCCGGAGTTTACCGGTGACTTATACCCTGCGTACAATGCCTACGAAATTTATGAACTACATGTAAATTCGTCCCGTCATTTCCAGGCAGTTACGATATTGAGAAATAAAATTCGAGGTTCCGCCAATGCGGTTCTTTCTTCATTTAATACGGTCTTAAATTTTCACGCTATTATAGCGAGGTTAGACTTCACGTATTCGGACAAGCGTCCAGTCTACTTGATAGAGCAGAAACTATCAACGCTAAGGCAAGGATCGATGTCTGTTATAGAATTTTACGATGAGGTGGACAAAAAATTATCCCTTCTTACAAATAAGACTAAGATGTCTTACGAATTAAAATTGGCAAATGCCAATAATGAAAAATATAGAACAGACGCTTTGCGGGTATTCGTATCAGGGTTAAGGAGGCCTTTGTGCGATATATTGTTTTCGTCGCGCCCCAACGACATGCCAACTGCAATAGCACTTACAAAGGAGGTGGATGCTAATCATGAACGTTACAAATGAAAGAGACAGGAAATTTGGCAGCCAGTCGGGTACTTCCTCAAAAAACACCGGAACAGTTAACTCAAAAAATCCGCATTTTATTATCAACAATCAGAGGCAGCAATACCCCGGTAACCAACCAAAGAATGGCAGCAATAAAACCCATCAAAATAGTAGTCGATGGGGCCAACCACAAGCAGAGCCTATGGATGTAGATTCTAGTCTCTTTAAAAAAGTAACACAAATAATCAGGGTCATAACCAATGGCAAAACACAAAGAGACGAGCAAACTCTGATCGCCACACAGGACCTAAATTCCTGAGAATTAACCATACTTATTTGAAAGAAGCCGAAGCTAATTCCTCCTCGGAATCCTCATACGGGGAAGTAGCTGAAGTAGCAGTCGAGTTGGTGGAGACAGACGAATTGAATTTTTTAGGGGAAAGTCGCTCCTACCCTGGATTTCCAGGACAATAGGGGCGAAACAGCTAAGACTTCTCGTCGACACTGGGGCATCAAAAAACTACATTAAGCCTCTCTCAGGCCTCAAGGGGATCAAGCCTCTTGATGGGCCATTTTCGTGAAGATCCATTCATGGACTTACCAATATATTTCAGAAGTGTAAAGTCAACTTATTCGGAGTAAACTCTGACTTTTTTATCTTACCAGATCTTAAATTATTCGACGGCATTGTGGGACTCGATTTGCTAAATCAAGTTTACGCCAACATTGATCTAAAAAAGAAGATAATAGAACATGATTTCGGTACTGAGGATTTACATTTCCTCGCCGATGAGAATTTGAGCCACCTACAGGTGGAGGTTGAATCTGTTCCAGGTTGTGTTAAAGACCAATTTGGAAAACTAATTAGCAGTATGTCTGCGGTCTTTGCAGACCCAAATGAGGCTCTGCCCTTTAACTCAAATGTTGTGGGAACAATTCGAACCAAAGATGAATACCCAACTTACGCGAAATTTTATCCCTACCCCCTGGGAGTAGCTGATTTTGTTAAAGACCTATTAAAAAATGGTATCATTCGGCTTTCACGGTCACCATACAACAACCCCCTCTGGGTAGTATATAAGAAGGGTACGGATGTGAATGGAATTAAAAAGAAAAGATTGGTCAGAGACTTTCGGAAATTAATTGACAAAACAATCGCAGACAGCTATCCTATTCCGAATGTAGAAGTCATTTTGTCCAATTTAGGCAATTCTAAATTTTTTACGACTTTGGACTTAAAGTCGGGTTTCCACCAGATCAAACTGTTAGAACGAGATCGCGAGAAGACCGCATTCTCCGTTTGTGGTGGAAAATATGAATTTTGCCGCCTACCCTTTGGGTTAAAAAATGCTCCGAGTATTTTCCAAAGGGCAATTGATGATGTTTTCAGAGAGCACGTCGGTAAATATTGCTTCGTCTACATTGACGACGTAATAATTTTTTCAAAAAACCAGACTGACCATTTATATAGGCATATAGAGCTCGTTCTGAACAGCTTGCTTGAGGCGAATATGAGAGTGTCCGTGGATAAATCAAAATTCTTTAAATAGGAACTCGAATATTTGGGTTTTATGGTCACTGAAAATGGTGTTAAAACTTGTCAGAACAAAATTGAATCAATACAGAGTTTTCCCCAGCCAACAACCTTAAGAGGCATGCGTTCATTCCTTGAAATGACAGGCTATTATAGATGTTTTATTAGAGACTATGCAAAAGTCGCGAAACCACTCACCAGCACACTCAGAGGTAAGTTCAGTAGAGTGTCAAGTACCCAGTCGAAAAAAATTAATATATCTCTAGATCGAGATCAGGTTCAGGCTTTTGAAAAACTTAAGCGAATACTGATATCGGAAGATGTTATGCTGGCTTACCCAGATTTTAAAAAACCTTTCGACCTTACGACGGACGCGTCTTCACATGCGCTGGGTGCGGTGTTATCCCAAGGGGGTCGTCCTATTACAATGATTTCGCGAACTTTGGAAAGGAGGGAGGAAAACTACGCCACAAATGAGCGGGAGTGTGTGGGCACTCAGTAAGCTCAGGCACTATTTATATGGTGTTAGAGATCTGAACATTAACACAGATCATCAACCTCTAACTTTTGCGGTATCAGAAAGCAACCCAAATGCTAAGATCAGGAGATGGAGGGCATTTATTGAGGAGTACAATGCAAAACTCCACTACAAACCGGGCAAAGACAACGTCGTCGCCGATGCCTTGTCACGCCAGTTTATAAACGCAATACAATCCGAACCTGAATCAGATACTGTACCACAATCCGAACATGAATCAAATGCGGCCACCATGTTTTCAATCCCAACGAGCAATTGAAAATTGTCAATCAAGAACATAATAGGGCACATCGTGCTGCTCAGGAAAATGTGAAACAGATTCTGAATGACTAGTTTTTTCCAAAAATGGAAAAACATGCTAAGGATGTTGCAGAGAACTGTCGTATCTGCTCAAAGGCTAAATACGAAAGACACCCTGTGAAAAATCCAACAGCTGAAAAACAGATTCCCAAACACGTAGGGGAAATCCTCCATGTTGATATCTTTTCAACAGATTCAGTTCACTTTTTGACTTGCATCGATAAACTGCTGTAGTGCAACCTATCGCTTCCCGCACTATTTTAGATGTTAGACCGCCTCTGTTGCAGTTAGTTAACATGTTCCCAGGTATTAAAACCATATATTGCGACAATGAACGGTCACTTAATTCTGCAACAATTAGGGGTTGCCTAAAGAACAATTTTGATATAGAAATGGTCAATGCTCTTCCAATGCATAGATGTCTAAAACTAGAGCGAGGAATCGACGATACCATTGATTTATTTTTGATTGCTACAATAGAATAGAATAGAACAATTCATTCGGTAACAAAGCAAAATCCTTCTGACCTTTTCCATGCCAGTCCATCTAAAGCCATAGAAATTTTCGAGAAGATTAAAAGCGCACAATAATCTACCATGAAAGTTCACAACGCCGAACGAAATCATCAAATCCAACCGTCGCTTGGGAAACAAGCTCACTCCGCGGTATTCAGAGGGTATAGTTGAGGAAGCCTTGGGTACCACAATTAGAGTCAACGGTAGCATAGTGCATAAGGATAACATCAGGAAGGCTAAATTGTAGTTTAACCGATTAATTTTCTTTAGTTTTACGGACAGCTACTAAAATAGATAATTTTTCCAATTATGGAATCAGAAGGCAGTGGTCAATTTACAAGTTCAGGAACAGCTAAAGGAATTGATAGACGCAATCAATAAATTAATTAAATTACAAAACAATAAGCAAAATTGATATATTGATCTCCTCTACGAGGTTCTTTCAGCCAGAAACAAAGCAAAAATTAATGAAAGATCAAGTAATTCCATCAGTAACTTTGGCACATGTTGGGTTATAGAACCCTATGATTTTCAATTATGAAGAATTTAAATTACTACTATTATGAAAAATGAGCGATTTACAATATTTCAGCATTTGATTTGTTACTAGTATCTAAGTTAAAAATTGTTAGAAATGAAGATTTAATTCTTGGTTAAGTACTCTAGACGTAAGATAGTATGTAATTGTATGCAGATCTTTCCAGTGGAACGCAACAGGCTAATTAACATACAAAACAATTTTGTCGCAGCTTGCGAAAACATATCGTATTCTGTATTATGTGAATAACTACATGGCCAGCTAATGAGAAAACTGCGCGGGGACATCCAACCGGGCACTAGCATCACAACGATTGTTATCATCATGGCACTAATTACTGGAGTTATGATGAAGACTTGCGCTTATGTCATCAACGCAATCAAAGTTTGGCATTGACAACAAAGGTCGAATGAATCGTCTCGTTAAACAACATGAGATCCCGGGACGTGCCTCTTACAGAGGGGAGTAGTTATCATGAGCCACCCGCTACATGATAAAACTATCAAAACTACCGATCGAAGCCGCAGGCGCTCATTCGAATCATCTCAGATAACTCTCAAATAACGTTATCTTTCCATGATCGACTCAGCGACAGCGACAACAACAGTGATAGCAACAGCATCAGCAACAGCGTTAGCCGAGCCTAGCATAAGAACACGAATATGTTTAGAGTTAGTTGTAATTTGGAACACCTGCATTGCGTGCGCCCAAGTGCCGCGATATTGTTAGCATTTTAAAATATAACCTTTGCAAGCACAAGTGCTGCAATTGGAACAATAAAAATAACTAAATAAGAATAAAATAATAACGAACTTAATTATATTCTTAACTTATAGTAAAAACATTGGCTGCATAGCTTTCGAATTTTATAGCATTAATGGAATATCCTGATGCTAAGACTTGCAATATCGTTGCGCATCGGCTTATCACTGATTCATCAACGCCTGAAATATCAGATGCCACACTCGGGTTACTAAAAAATTTCCTGGCTGTATTTCCATCGTTAGAAGTTTCTCTGCCTCCACCTCTTGGCTTATCAACAATTATTCCCATTTTATCGCGAAATTCCGCTTGGACTCGTTCATTTCTTTGCAGTATGTACTTTAAGCTTTTGTTCTGCTGATCTTACTTGCCACATTTTTATTTTCAACTTTTATGAAATGTGCAAAAAGTACTCAAAAGAGCGTGTGTAGGAATGTGCAAAGTGCCGATGGGAGAAACGCGTACTTCACATTCAACGAACAGTTGAACACCTCCCTCCCTGCCCAAAACAAAAGCAACGAAACAGGTAAAATCAATACCCACATGGATACCGCGGTGAGTACAAGTTCTCAACTTAACGGAGTATTAAAATCCATGGCTTCTACTTCAGCCCTACTAGCATTGTTAATGTATTGCGACCAATGTCATTAACAATACCAACGCAGCAAAACTTTACACTCTCTACTCACGGCCCAACACGGCCACTCACTTGGGCTGAAGAGTGTCCAACACCCACCCTCTTAAATGAAAATTTTTCCAATTGTTCTCTTCCCAATGCTGCGAGCACACAAACAATCACTTTTGTGTCTCCGGCTATTACAACAGAAACAGTCTCAACATCAAAAAACACAACAACAACTATAGCCACAACATCTTCTGCAATTATCAAAAATAATAATTTACCGCAATCTCAAAGCGAACTGCAGCAAAAAAACAATTCAAAAACTCCAGCGATACAGACAGGCTTAGATCGCTACATTCAAATAAAGCGAAAGCTGAGCCCACAAATGTCGAATAAAGGAAATAAACCTAAGCTGAATCGACGAAATAATGAAAGCGAAACCGAATCGCCACTTAGTCGCAACAGATTTTCTATCTTAAGCGACAATACATCCAACTCACAAAACAGCGCAGATGAAGGGGCTACAAAAGCGAGAACCACCGCCAATATATGTCCGTGAGCAAAGCTCTACCAATATTGTAAACATAATAGCAAAACTCATTGGGAGCAATAACTTCCACATAACTGCTATTAGGAAGGGTACAATATACGAGACCAGGGTTCAAATTTACTCCGAATAAAATACTCGCTTAGTTTCAAAGCATTTCACAGACATGAAAATAAACTTCTATACATACCATACAACATACCAAAAGCTCTAAAGGACTTCAAGTCGTGCTCAAAGGCATTGAACACTGTCTTTTCAAGCTAAGTGGTAAGCGCACTAAATCAAAATGGCTTTACCCAAAAATAGCCATAAATATAATTAATAAAAACAAAATTCCGCAGCCCATGTTTAAAGTAGAGCTGGAACCCGAAAATAGGCCACTTAAAAAAAATGAGGTACACCCAATCTACAATTTAAAATACCTGCTGCACCGCAGAATTTCTGTAGAAGAACCTCACAAGCGCAATAACCCGGTCCAATGCACCAACTGTCAGGAGTTTTGCCACACCAAGGCTTACTGTACTCTACGTTCTGTCTGCGTCGCCTGTAAAGAACTCCACAATACCGCTACATGCACAGCAAATAAGTTGGATTCTGTTGAAAATATTATAAGTTTATATTTCTGTTCTGTTATATTTCGCACAAGCAACAGAACGAGACAGCGAGTACAAACTCTCACACTTACATTTGCGTTTGCGTCGCCTTTCTCGTTCTGCTGCTTTTAGGTATAAGTTAGTTCGCATTAGTTTGCACCTTAAATAGAACTAAGAAAACAGTTTGAGTGATTGTAGTCGGTTTATTAAAAAGAAAAGATATTAAAACACCATGAACGCTTCATTAGCAATAGAAAAATTGCACGAGGGCAATTATGACGTTTGGTGCATATCAATGCGTAGCGTGTTGATAACCGCTGATTTGTGCAGTTATGTTTGTATGTATTAAAGATGATAAAAATGCTGCTCAGTGGGACATATTCGATCAAAAGGCGCTTGCACTCATTATCCTCCATGTGAAACCGAATCAGTTATTGCACATAAAACAGTGTAAAACAGCAGAAGAAGCATGGAATAAATTGCGTGGTATTCATTTGCCGACTAAACAAAAAGTGCAACTGTACCAAAAGTTACTGCGTTTTAAAATGTTTGAGGAGGATAATATTATTGAGTATATTAACTCATTTGTTGAAGCAGTGGATAAGTTGGCCGAATTGGACATTCAAATTAACGAAGAATTGAAGGTCATTATGTTGTTGCCAAGTTTACCAGAAGAGTGGGAAAACTTCGTTATTGCGATAGAGACACGCGCCTCGCTGTCGCCATTTGACGCACTTAAAGTCAAACTTCTAGAGGAAGGGGAGCGCAAACAAGAGAAAACGGGTCATGCATGTGTAAAAGAAGCAATATATACATACAGCAAAGCTGTACAGAAACAAGGAAGCAGCAAAGCCAAGAAAAATCCGTGTGAAAGAGACAAACAAAAGTTCAAAGGAAACTGTTTCAAGTGTGAACAGTACGGACATCGCGCGTCTGATTGCAAAGTAAGCAAACAGAAGGAAACGAACAAAAATAGTGCTCTATACAACGTAAGAGAGCTAAAAACAAATACATGGTGCGTCGATAGTGGAGCTACTTCGCACATGTGCTGTAACAAAGATATGTTTGTAACATATAAGGAACAGAAAGACAGTCTTTTTAGCTGCGGACAAATGTGTTGAATCACCCGGTATTGGTACGGTTGAAATAATAACGGAAAGTATAAAACTAACGCTGAACGATGTTTTATTTGTGCCGCTTTTAAATATGAATTTCATATCAGTGAGCAAAGCCACAAAGTGGGGACACAGATTCTTTTTCGATCAGAAGAGTGTCAGTATGAAATCGTATGACAATAAAAAAGTGTATATGAAAGCAAAGCTTGTAAATAACCTATATTTATACACTAGTCGGTCTGCAAAAAATGCGCTAAATGTTATGAGTGATTCTTCAGCTGCAGTGAAATGGCATAATCGGTTTGGCCATTTAAATTTCCAAAGTTTAAAGGAAATAAACGATAAAGGCCTAGTACACGGTATGAATATAATGAATATGCGAACTCAAATAAACTGTGACACGTGTAATGAAGCCAAAATATGTGCATTGCCGTTCCCATAGAAAGCGGATCGTGTAACAAAGAGTGTTCTGGAATTGGTGCATACTGATGTATGCGGCCGAATGAACGTAAAGTCGCTAGGCGGCAGTAGATATTTTGTCACGTTCATTGACGACTACTCACGAAAAATATTTGTCTATTTTATGCATTCCAAAAATCAAGTATTGGAGAAGTTCAAACAGTATAAAAATTATGTTGAATGTCAAACTGGAAAGAAAGTTAAAGCTTTGAGAAGCGACAATGGTAAAGAATACGTAAACCATGAATTTAACAATTTTTTGAACGAGTGTGGCATAAAAAGGCAATTGACTGTTTAATACACGCCTCAAAAAAACGGTGTGGCTGAAAGAGCAAAACGTACGATCGTCGAAATGGCAAAGAGTCTGTTGATACATGCTCATCTGGAGGAGTTCTTGTGGGCCGATGCTGTGTCGACTGCAAAATAGATGTCCAAGCAAAGCAATTAACCGCCTCACGCCATTTGAAATCTGGAAGGACAGAAAAGCTTCAGTGAAACATCTAAAAGTGTTTGGATCGAGAGCGTTTGCATTGGAAAAACCTGCACGAGGTAAATTTCAGCGAAAAGGTAAGGAGTACATCTTTGTTGGTTACTCTTGTACAGCAAAAGCTCTACGATAAGGAGAAGCGAACAGTCATTGAGCGTCGAGATGTGAGGTTTGTCGAAGATGATTTCCAGAAGGTAGTGGTCACAAGCAAAAATAGTGACAAAAGCCATGAAGATTTCGCAACAATAGTTATTCGGCTTGAGTTTAACAATAAGATTGGGCAAAATGTTTCAGAAAAAGAACCAGATACTCGCCAGACTCAGCAAGAAAGCAGTAAAGACTACGCCGAAGAAGAGGAGAAGTTTGAATTTCATGGCTTCAATGACACCAACCAAGAAAATGTCAGCGATCAACAAGAAGAGGTCAGCGATGGCGATAGTGTCGAAAATTTAGAAACAGAACAGGTACGTGGTCAAGGTAGACCTAAACTAATCCGTACAGGGGCACGAGGGAGGCCAAAAAAGCAGTACAACACCCTCAATTATTTGAACCAGCCTGAGGATATTGAGACTCCTCAAACAGTAGCAGAAGCATTAAATAGCCAGTATGCTGACAACTGGAAAACTTCAATGAAAAATTAGTACGACGCCCTGGTAGCAAATGACACGTGGTCATTGGTCGACTTGCCGAGTGGGCAAAAAGCAAAATCCCGGCTTGTCGCAAAAGGTTGCGCTCAAGAGTTTGGTGTCAATTACTGGGAAACCTTTTCGCCGGTAATACGATACGAAACAATAAGGATGCTTATGGCTATAGCTGTAGAAAAACAGCTTCATATGCATCAAGTCGACATATCGAATGCTTATTTGAATGCCAGGCTTCAAGAAGATGTCTTCATGAAGCAGCCGCAGAACTTCGTAGATAAACGCCAACCTAACAAGGTTTTGAAGCTTCGAAAGGCGATTTATGGATTGAAGCAATCTTGTCGAGTGTGGAACTGCACACTTGATGAAATTTTGAAAAAGATGGGCTTCAAAAGCTGCAAACAAGAGTCTTGTTTATATGTCAAGAAAAACCAGCGCGACTTCAGCTACATTGCAGTATATGTAGATGACTTGATCATCGTCTGTTCAACGGCGACAGAGATAGGCGAGATTATGAGAAGATTTCAACGAAATTCGATATGCAGGATGGTGGTCCGCTTAAGTATTTCCTAGGTATGGAAATAGATCGAGATGGCGAGACAGGTGCTATCTCCGTGCGCCAAAAGCAGTACATCAACAATATGTTGGACACTTATGGTATGAGTGAGTGTCGTCCAGTGTCCACACCGCTTGACCCAGGCTTTCAGGTCAATTGCAAAGAAGACAAATGTGTCTAGGTTGATACAACAGGGTATCAATCTATCATCGGTTCTTTGATGTACCTGGCTATTTCGACTCGACCAGACATCTTACACGCTGTCACCAAGTTGGCGCAGCGTAATGCCAACCCGCATAAATAACATGATGCAGCGGCCAAGCTCCGGTTCCAAAGAACTGAGCCTCGTATATCGAAAGTGTGGCCAACCAGTACAATGGTACGTAGATGCGGATTGGGCAAATGACCAAGTAGACAGAAAATCCTACTCTGGTTATGAGTTCTATTTGGGAGGGTGTTCCTTCTTATGGCAATCAGCAAAGCATTGCATTGAGTAGTACTGAAGCAGAGTACGTTGCTTTGTCAACAGCAGCAAAAGAAGCAATCTACCTCCGCCGCCTTCTCAAATAAATTGGATGGTCAGCAGATGAATCCATGACTATGTATTGCGACAACATCAGCGCTCAGCACATTGCGAAGAATCCTGTTCATCACAAGCGTACGAAACATATAGATATAAAGTATCATTTTATTCGTGAGGTTATAGATAATAATGATATTGTTTTGAAATATGTTCCTTCCGAGCAAAATGCTGCCGACATACTAACAAAAAGTTTGCAAAAACAAAAGCATTGTAAATTCGTAAAGTCACTTGGTTTATTTTAAAGAAATGTATTAGAAATATGTAGCTTAAGAAGAAGTGTTGAAAATATTATAAGATTATATTTCTGTTCTGTTATATTTCGCAAAAGCAACAGAACGAGACAGTGAGTACAAACTCACACATTTGCGTTTGCGTCGCCTTTCTCGTTCTGCTGCTTTTAGGTATAAGTTAGTTCGCATTAAACCTTCGTATAAACCACATCACTATTAGCCTGTTTTTATTAAATTGTCTCCTGTGCATTCTAGAAAAATCTTCCAACAGATTCCAACACGAAAAAGTGTAGCAACTGTGGAGGAAATCACACGGCTAATTAGAGAGGATGTCCTGTGTACAAAGAGTTGAAAAACCGTCTGCATCTGCGAACTACCTCTGCTCGCTCTCACCCCGTAGAGTCATTTGCACGCACTCCACAAACATATGAGTTTGATACCACCACCCCTGGTGTGTCTTTTGCCAATGCCCTGAAATCAGGGCTAAAGCCAGCTGATCCAAAGTCATATGGCCAAACCGTTTCCCACACGGTACCCGTGGGCCCCTCTACACAAAACCCACAACAACAGAGCATGCCCCTAAATGCTAGTACACCACTCAATGGCATCGAATCAATGATTGCAACAAAGCATGATGAATTTCATGGCATTTATGCAAAGCACAATGTAAGAAATGATGCGGAATCAAAACACTATTGATTTTGCAATAACACGAAGAATTTCAAGTCATCTAATATCTGCTGAACCTCTTGCAGATCTCTCATGGGATCATTCTCCAGTTCTTTTTAGTTTACTGGAAAAACCTCAACTAAAAGAGTATCCCAATAAACTAACTACACACACTCAGTTCCATGAGTTCTCTTCTCACTGCTGCAGCTCAACACTCCACATCACAACCATTCACAGCCAATTCGATGAACCACATTATAACCAACAGTCACATTGAACAGTTACTTATGACGAAACGGCGTTAAAGAAGGGAATGGGAAAGGGCACAATCTAAAGATTGCTTAAACGAGGAAAAACTCACTCAGAGACGATACATCGAACGTCTTTCTCCAACAAGCTCTAAGTTCCCCTGTGGAAAGTGCGTGCAGACATTAAACCACCGGCTATAGTCTCTACACCCATAAAAGACCACACTGGAAAGTGGGCACGCTCGAACATAGAAAAAGCGGAAGTTTTTGCAACCCATTTAAGAACTGTTTTTCAGCCAAATCCATCAACAAACGCTTTTGTTTTTTCCTCTCCTTCGAACACGAACTACTCTGAACCCCTCAAAGTTCACACCCACGAAGTTCATAAAGTGATAAAAACCCAGCTCAATCCCAAGAAGGCTACAGGTCATGATTTAATTTCCCCAAAAATGATCATGGAGCTTCCCAGTCCAGCTGTGACATATATCACAAAATTGTATAACGCGATTTTTAAATGCGGATATTTTCCAACTCAGTGGAAGAAATCGGTCATAGTCTCATGACTATGACCGAAACCCGGAAAGGATAAAACACAGGCAGCGTCATATAGACCCATAAGCCTACTATCCTGCCTATCCAAACTGTTCGAAAAGTTGGTTCTTTTAAAAATCAACTCACACATGCAGAACGTTATTCCTACCCCCAATTTGGGTTTCGTGAAAACCATGGCACTATCGAACAGGTAAACCGATTAACCTCGAACTCCGCGAATACTGTTCCGCAATCTTTCTCGATGTAGCAAGCACTTGATCGCGTTTGGCTCGATGGACTTAAGTACAAAATAAAAGTATTGCTTCCCCAAAATACTCACGAAATTCTAGAATCATATCTCAGCAATAGAGCATTCACAGTACATCAGAATGACTACATAACACAGGAGTCTGAAATCAAAGCTGGTGTACCCCAAGGCAGCGTTCTCGGTCCTATGTCTATACACATCAGACATACCAACGGATCACAGACTTACAATATCCACATTTGCTGATGACACAGCCATCTTAAGTAGATCTCCATGCCCAATAAGAGCAACTAGACTACTAGCAGACCATCTCATTCTTCTCGAAGAGTGGCTAGCTAACTGGCGTATAAAAGTTAATAAGCAAAAAAGCAAACACGTCACATTCACTTTAAACAGAGGTACTAGCCCACCGCTGACTTTAAACAACATTATGATCCCACAGGCCAATGACGTCGTGCATCTCGGCATTCATCTCGAAAGACGACTCACGAATCGTAAACATATTGAAGCTAAGAAAACACAAATAAAGCTAAAAGCCAACTCCCTACACTGGCTTATAAATCCGCGGTCCCCCTTAAGCTTGGACTACAAATTACTTCTTTACAACTCCGTAATAAAGCCTATTTGGTCGTACGGCTCACAATTATGGGGCAATGTGAGTTCCAGTAACGTTGATATAATACAAAGAGCTTAATCAAAAATACTTAGAACTCTCACCGGAGCATCATGGTATATTCGCAATACTCACATTCACAATGATTTTAACATCCCAACTGTGATAACTGAAATATAGCGATTCAAGCAGACCTATGAATGCAAACTCAACTCTCACCCTAATCCACTCGCAAGATCTCTAACACTACTCCATATACAAACACGACTCAGGAGAAATGACCTGAGCTGGCTGTAACTACATAAGTCTCCAACGGGGGGGCTTAGTTTAATACACAACTAGATTTAAGATTTGAAAAATTATTGTTAGTCTCGGAAGAGAAGGTCCAATAAAGAAAACACTATATTACAAACAAACATCTACTCAGTGCGGTCGTAATTTGCGCAAGCTTTAAAAGTCAATTAATACTTTAAATCAATTGTTCTAAACATTTATATACGTTGTATTTTGTTTACAGTATTTTTAAAATCAGCGACTAAATTGTTTACATTTTGTAAATTATATTGAACAACTTTACCGTTTCGTTACATTGAGCATTACAATACTAACTAACACTAGGCTTCTATTTAATTTATTTTTTGATATTTCATTTTCATAATGAATTTGTACGATACGCGTTGACAATACCAAAACCAGATCTGCAATGAAGAGTTCTTGTTATGTTTTCTATGCGAAAACGGTTCGTACTGCAAATGTGCAAGCTTTCCGGCTGCGGTCTATCAAAGAAAGCAAAGGAAATTCATGGAATGTAGATCGTGAAACAGACTAGAGATGGTTTTACAAATCTTAAGCGCGAAGGCAAAACCAATCATTAATTACACTGCCCAGCATGGGTTTTACGAATGAAATGAGACATAGTTTTGCTGAAAGGATTTTTCGCGCTCAACACGAACCGTGAAATGATCATTGGGCGAAAAAGAATTGGAAACAGAGAGACAATTTAGATCCTGGTTCAAAAAACGTCATTTACGAAAGTTTGATTAATTGGGAAAAAATATTTCTACCTCCCCTCCATATTGAACTAGGACTTATGAAGCAATACGTAGAAGCTTTGGACAAAAACGGAAAATGATTTAAGTATCTTCGCACAAAACTTGTTCACTTAAGTGATGCAAAAATAAAAAAGGGAGTTTTCGATGGACCACATACTAGGCAATTGAAGAGGGATATTGAATTTGAAACATCCATGACCCCAGTAGAAAAAGAATCTTGTATCGGGTTTAAAATGTTGTGAATGGTTTTTTAGAGTCCAAATTTCAAAACATTGGTAAGGAATATGCTTCAAGCTTTTTGGAAGTTTGTAGTGGATTATCACGGATCAAGGACAAGCAGTAATCAGCTAGCATGCTCGTATTTCATCTTCCCTGTTCAGCGCAAAAACTCCTTTCAGAAAAATTATGTCTTATTACCTTCGCAAAAAAAAAAATTGACATTTGCAGGGCTGTGTTAATTCCCCACCTTTTGAACCGGTAACAGCAACTGTTACTATAGCTACACCGATATTCGCTACTTCAATAGCTAATTTCAAGGAAAACTCTGGGGGATACAGCTATATTGATGAAAGTTATAGAATTCTCTAAGGAACGTCAACTTGTATCCGAAGACATAGCAAGTCTCGTAGTTATTCCGACTACGCCATCTAAGGAGCCACTGGTTGTTTCAATGGATGTTGATGTGGCTGCAGTACGTGCTAGACCTTCTATTGTTCCGCCTACTCCAATTGTACTGAAGCCTACTGGGCTTACTGCCGTTGATCCACGTGAGTCGATATTTATTTATCGTCTTACAGCAACAACCACTGAAGCTGATATCAAGAATTACGGTTATAAATTTAATTTCGATTATTCTCGGTCTATTTCTACCTTTAAGGCGATTGTCCCGATGTCGCTTTTTGATACTGTCCTCGCACCTTGTTTTTAGCCAAGTGGCATTGTTTACCATAAATATGTATAATATATTATTATCCACAATTTACTTACAATGTAAAATTATAAATAAACTTAAAGCTATGACAGAGAAGGCCTTAAACTAAATGATTCTAACAATAAATACCGAACACTCCGTCCTAGCGGACGTAAAAGTATAATAATTGTTATTATTTGTGTATCGCAAAGCGAATGGTCATCGATTTCAGGAAACTAAACGAAGAGACCATATCGGATAGTTACCCCATGCCTAATATCTCCATAATATTAGCTAATTTGGGCAAGGTATTTCACAACACATGACCTGAAATTTCAGTTACCACCAGATAATGCTAGCAGAGAGGGACGTACGATTTTTTTCGACCCCCCTTCGAATTGAAAAACGCTGGTAGCATGTTCCAGCGTGCTTTTGACGATGTGTTAAGCGAGCAGATTAGAAATTCATGTTACGTGTACGTCGGCGACGTAATTGTCTTCTCACAAAACGAGGAGGAGCACATTAAACACGTCGACCTGGTTCTTTGAAAACTATTAGAAGCTAATATGATAATTGCTTATGAGAAAAGACAATTCTTTAAAAAGAGTGTGGAGTCCAATTTATTCTATTCGGACAGAAAACCCGCCATGTAATAGACTTTGTGAGCAGAGATATTTTAAAGGAAGTAATAAACCCTGCGGTAGTCAACGCAATACATTGCGAGTTACTTACTTTGCTTCATATCCAAAACGAATTGGTATCCGACGTCTTTGATTAGAATGAAGTGCTCGAAATAGTGATGGCAGAGCACAAAAGGGCTAATAGAGCTACCCAGGAGAACGTAAAGCAAATAATGGAAGATTACTTTTTTCCAAAATGAAGAGAATGGCGAATGAGATAGTAATAAATTGCAAAATCTGTTCAAAGGCTAAATACGACAAGCATCCTAAGATACAGGAAATGGGCGAAACACCGATCCCCTCCTATACTGGAGAAATGTATATTCGACGAACAAGAAAATCAAAAAGTATTCGAAAAATATAGGTATTATGTGAAGTCTATCATTGATGTAATATAATTTCTAATTGTAAACGAATTAGCTTTGTGTGGAAATTATATTTTGGAAGAAAAAAAGAACAAGGATTATTTCAGAATTTATTCGAATACACATGTATGAAAGATCCAAATTTGAACAAGGTTCTCACACATATATTACAAAACGCAACATATCATCACCTGAAATTCAAAATCAAATAATTCAAGCAATATTAAATTATTAATGAATCTGACGTGAAATAGTTTACTTTAATTGAAGATGGGACGAGAGATAAAAATTACCGCAAAAATATTGCATTAGCAATAGGTTACGTCAAGGATGGTGTCGTCAATAAGTCGTTGCTCCTGGTTCAGACTCCTGAAATCTTTAATGCAGTCACTTTCACGGAATAAACATTAAATACCCTACATTGACCCCTCTTGTATGCTTAGCCAATGCTATGATGCCGCAAGTGTAATGAGGGAGAAAGTTTCAGGAGTTACGACTAGAATAGAAAATAAATTGGGCCGAAAAATTCCTTACGTTCACTGCTATAACCATCGCTTGCACTTAATAGTCATCAGGACTATCTCAGAAATGTCTTTCATTCGTTTATTTTTTGACCAATGCATCATGTTACATGAAATCTTTTATAATGGCAAAATAGCATTATGGTGGAAAAGGGATTGGTCGTCTCGTCGACCAACGCTGGTCTGGACATTTGCAGTTATAAAAGTTGTATACGATAATTATTCATCGATTTTGCAGACTTTGAAAGAAATTAATAATGGCAGATTCAACGGTGATGACGTCGCCAAGAGTATCGGCATAAAAAAGTCATGCTTGATCTGAAATTCCGAATGGCCATGGTTGTGGCCAAAAAAATCTTATCCACGCAACAACCAGCAGACGCATCTTTGCAAGCCCAATGCGTAGGACTTAAAATACAACACATACCTTGACCTCGAAGAAGCAAGTAAAAAAACCAATTTTAAACATTTTTTATCAATATTTTAACTATTATAATAAGTTTGCAGAAACATTTTGATCTAAATGGTCGATTTTTTACTTCCGCCCTATCAGTAACTAATGCTGCCCTACCCCAAATTCGACTCTAGGTACAGCCTTGCTTTCCTTCCTGGTGGACTGCCATACCCGGATCACTGATTACATTATATGTTTATTTGGAAAGACTACGGGTATTTGGGGCACATCTGTCCGAGTATGCAAGTAATAGATACAGATCATGTGGAGACTCTGCTGTCCACTCTAGGCAATCACCATAGAATTGCTAACAGTTTAAATTTCTTAGGTTCAGCATTGAAAGTAGTCGCAGGGATCCCAGACGTGGATAAGTCAAATAATAGGCAGGTAAAGCTTAACTCACAATCACAAACTCAGATTAACATATTGACCGAAACCGTTAATATCATTCCGAAACAAGCAAAAGGATTGCAGGTCGATATAGGCCATCTATTAGAAATATTACTTACGAGAAACAGAATGCTAATTACGGAACTACAAAATTTAATGTTCACCATTACATTCGCTAAGTCCGACATTTTAAATACAGCCGTTTTAAATCATGAAGATCTGAAATCTGCACTGGTCAACCAGCCTACACCCATACCTAACATTATGGAAGTATCTAAGATATATAAGATTATAAGATACCCTATCATTAAATCCACATGCAAAAAAATGAGCGTGTACCCGGACGTGCACGCCGGGAAAATTCTGCAAGTAGACGACAACATAGTGGCGGAATGCGAGGCCGGAGTATTGGCTGTCAGTAACTGCACTCCAACAACGACATCGTCGTTTTGCGAAGTAGCTACAATCAACACTAACGCGCAAGAATTACATGCAGGGGCGTCGCGCACTGTAAGACCCAACCGAGCCACCTCAACCCTGTAACCGTGGTCGACTACGGTTTGGTCATCATCAACGATCAACCATCAAGGGTCAGCATCGACGGCGGACCAGAAATCCTCTTGTGACCTTCGAGGAAACCGCCATGATCAACAACACTCGATTCGACAACCACAACAATGTAACGGACTAACTCCTGGGAGTTGTTTCAACACCGTTACTGAACATCACCGGTCTCGAAGACGAATTAAAACTACCATTTCTCCACCAATTTACCGGGGAGAATCGTGGTCTATGGGAACCTGCGTTATCGTTTTAATCATCTGCGCCACCATTTGGGGTCTTGCTCTACTCGTGCAACATGTGAGAAGAGGCTAAGAAAGCCGTAAGATCAGCGAACTTGTCAGCAAGATAGACATGCCCAAGGTCACCCAAGTATTGAAACGGGCAGTAGTTACCTGTTGACGCTGCTGACAAAAATTTTGTTATATTTATAATTTGTCGAATAGGTTGGATGATTTAAGGAACTGTATTACTTTGTAAAGGATTTCTGTGCTTGGGTTAAAAATGGCATGGAGAAGATCGTGGTGGGGTTAAAGATCATCTTATAATTCTATCTACGACCAATGACTTTATAGATAGTCTCCTTGACTTCTCTTTGCAACAGTGCAACAACATTCGCAACATTTCAGGTTGGTTTCTAGATACCGTCTTTGTTGACAATGGTGTTGACATATCCGCTAACAGCAATCCTTCGATAACACTACCTAAAGATAATTATTATCCTACTTTGAAGCTACTTTTCAGCTCGATAAAGTTCCCAGTGTGGGTGATGTTAAATCTCGTCAACGTGTCAGATGTTTTAAGAAAACTGATTATGCTAAGTTAAATCTGTTGGTATTCAGTACTCATGGGACAGTTCTCGAGGCGGCATTAAATATTACCTATTTAATTTGTTATATAACTACGTCTAGTTCAGCCAATAGGCATTAACACTCGACTTTTCAAAAATACGACTTCCCCTTTAAACTTTCGTATTGATAGTAGTGAAGCATCCTCTGATTCTCAGATATCAGATTTCTATAACTGTTTTTCTTTTAACAGTAGTGTATCTTATTCCTATATTATCCCATCTTATGACTTTATCCTGAAATTTGTATAATGTGTTAACATGTTAAATATCTATTAAATTTTCATATATGCTGGCTCCACCCAATATTCCTAGTTGTATACAAAAATATTGTGCCAATTCCATTTGTGCTCCTTTGTCTTTTCTTTTTAAACTTTTCATAACTCTTTGGTTACAATCTTTTATTATCCCATTACAAGAATAGCAGTAAATCTGATGACTCGAATTATAGAGACATTGCAAAAGTAAGTATACCTAAATTATTTTAACAAATTATCACTGATCAATTACAACGATAGCTTATGTCATTGGTTAGTGCATTGCAACATGGATTTTTTAAAGGCAGATCCCTTTGTCTTTTGCTTTTTAGAATTCACTTCTATTGAAAATTATGTTTTAGCAAAGTTTTTGAAAGTGTATGTTATAGTCACATTATATATAAACTGAAAGCCTTAGGATTACCACCTTCTTTTGTAGGTAGATCTCAAAAAGTCGTATTCAACAACTATCTTTGCTTTCTTCATAAATGATGTCCCTTTAGCAATAAATCATGCTCATGCATTGTTTGTATGTTTTTCATATTCTAATTTTTCCCAACATAGTCTATTACAAGTAGATTTAAATTCGTTAAATACTTGGTGTTTAGAAAACTATCTAAATTTAAATACTTCTCAATGTAAATGCGTGACATTCGCAGAAAACTTTTTATTATGACCTACTCTCTGGGTGTACATAACCTTAGTAGGGATATTTGTATTAATAATTAAGGCGTTAATTAAACTATACCAATCATTTTGTGTGCATGGCTAATAAATCTAAAGGTGTTCTTGGTTTTGTAAGGCGCACTTAGGAATTTAACGACCCTTATACTATATTTCTATACACAGCACTTATTGGTTCGATCGTAGAATATGCATCACGTGTTTGGAACCCACATTATTTATTTCACTAAGATTGTATCGAGTCTGTTTAAAAACAGTTCCTCAATTGAGCTTGTGATAATACGTATCCCTCCATATGTGGATCGATTGAAACTTATTAATTTTCTACAATCTTCTTTATTAATGTTCCCACTCGCTTTACGCATTCCTTTTTTTCTTTATGGTTGTCATTTTGCACAAAAAACAATGTTTACCATGATTCACTTCGGTCTCTCTGCTATACCGATAATTATTTTTCTCATCTATTTCCCCTTTTAGTAGAGTTCGAATACAACTCACTCCACTTTTTTAGGCCCTGTACCGAAGGTACAAGAGCCTATTGGGTTTGTGCAAATGTATGTAACAGGTAGAAATAATGGTCGGAGACCCCCCAAAGTTACCCCCATTATGGTCAGGAGTGATAGAGGAGTCGATATAGCCATGTCCGTCTGTCAGTCTGTCCGTCTGGCCGTCCGTATGAACGAAAGGATCTCGGAAACGGTAATAGATAGAGACTTCGTGTTTTTTGCATTCGACTAGGACTGCTCCGGAATTTTACAAGTTTATTTTGAAATCTTGCCCCTCCCCCCTTCCCCATAAAATCACCCCCAAGGCTAAAAATTTCCTCGGCACAAAAAAAAGTAAGTATGCCAGTATAAAGATATCGTCTTTCTAAGCCAAAATCCAAAAAGTTCATCAAAATCGGATAATAAATAACGATTTTATAAGCAATTGAATTTGAGCGACCCCCTTTTCGTTTCATACATAAAAAAATGTTTTATAAGGCACTTAGTGGTGCAGTGAGAAGTGGTCATGTGTTTGGTCATAAGCTAGGGGAACATTTAGTGTGTTTGTTAGGTGACCTGTGCTGGTACAGGGCCTCTTACAGTCGGTTACGCCCGACTGTGATTTTCTTACTTGTTTCAATATGTTTCGCACTGAGAGAAACATAAAAATTTCAATCACATCTGATTTCTCTCCGTGTTTTATTCTGTTGCTCTCTGTTTTGTTTTTTGGATAAACATAAAAATATTTCTGTTTTCGTTAAAAACGGTGTGAATGTAAACATATGTTCAAGGCGTCTTCTGATAACAGTTAAAGGGAACCATAAAAATATAAATGGATGTGCGTATGTGGAATTTAGACTATTACTGATAAGTTTGCAGCTAAGCTTTCATTATTTATATATGATTATGAAGTTAGTTTTAGATTTAGTATTTTATTTATGTATATTTTTTGAAAATACTTAAAATTATATTTCAAATAGTAATTTTGCTTAATGTTGTAACATTACTAGCTTAACCCACGGCTTCGCCCGCGCCTTCTTCCGATCCCATTACCAAGTTTACCAAATTTCATAGTGTACTTCAAATGGATGCAAAGATATGATAAATTTTTTTTATAGCTTATAGGAGGTGGGCCATCGCTTCCTTTGATTTTGACGAAACTTAATAAAAAATTTCCTTAAGATGTGACGAACTTGGTCTGTCGCTTATATGGTAAACATATCTATCGAATTTCATCGCTGTACCTTAAATCGATGGAAAGATATGACAATTTTTTTTTCCGCTTATATTGGAAGTGCGACAAAGCCCCCCGATTTTGTCCAAAACTAGCCTATGTTCGTTTCCATCGTCCCATACCAATTGGTTTAGCGGTTTAAACGTAAGAGAGGAACATCCATACATCCTCACAAAATTTAACAATTTAAATATTAGTAGGATTAAATAAAGCATTTCCTTGTTATAGAACATTTCATTAATTAATTCATTTAATTTTACTCATATCAAAAATTTGTATATAAGTCAACATCGATATTTTTCCAGCCTTCATTTCATGCAGTGACTTATATTTTTTTAGCTAAAACATAAGTGTCTTTGAGAAACAGAAAAAAAACTAAAATAAAAGTTACTCACTGAGCAAGACCATTAATTTTTTTTTTTTTTTTTTTTTTAATCGAAAACCCATCTTTTTTACTACAAAAACCTATAAGGACAAAATGGAGAACAAAATACTTACTGAGATACAACAGTTAAATGAGCGCAACGTGCTCGCGTAGCGTCGCGTTGCCCGAACTCAATGCTCTGTGAGAAGGGTCGCGAGAATAAGAATGACCTCGTAAAAATTTTATTTAAATGGGTTTTTTATATTTCTTTAATAATAATAATAATTATTATTTTTGGTATTATTACCTATTTTCAAAAAAACAGAAACCAAGACATTTAAAATACTTTTTATGAATTAAAATGTCTCCAGGAAAAATTATTTTAAAAATTTCTTCAATGTATACATGTGATACATGTGATGGTCACTCTAACGCGTCGGTTTATTGTTTTTTGCGCTGCTTATAAAAAATCGTTAAAAGCTACGTTTAATCGTACACAAAGTGTTGCACACTGTGTAAACTAAAACTATATACGGCTGCGATATTGGAAAGCTTGAAGTGCAAGCAGAAATAGTGAAATTAATAAAAAATTAACTTTTTGCAAAAACATTGGTCAGCGGAGATCAGTCGCCGTCTGAAGGGTAAATAATAATCCTAAAAGTATGCCATTAAATCGGTCTCCAGTCAATGACGCTCAGGTGCACAATACGCCAAAGAGGAGATTGGGCGCAACGTCGCCCGATCCAACCCTCTAGGACATAATGAGTACTATTCGAGAGTCGAAAAAAGATTTTAACGACCAATTAGCATCGATATCGAAATCAATGGCAACGAAAGATGATATTTCAAATTTAAGCAACCAGCTGTCAGAACAAATGGATGCCCTAAAAGAGGAAAACGAGGACTTGAAAGCTGAAATTGTGAAGCTAAAAGAAGAAAGGGAGCTTGATCGTAAAGAATTAAGAAAAGTTGTAGATCAGACTAAAGAGAAGAATTTAATAGTAAGTGGACTTATAAAGAATAGATCTCCAAAGGCAGCAGTAAAAAAGATATGTTCTGATAAATTAAAACTACCAAATGTGGAAATAAGTGAAGCTCGTATCATTAATGAAAACAGTCGGAAAAATGAGTGTTGTGGCTACATTTGACTCGAGAGATACAACAATATCCGTTTTAAAAAATACTAAGTATCTCGCTGGTACAAAAATTTATACAGAGAAAGATTTGGGTGAAGCGAGACAATTGGGGGAAAAACTGCTATTGCAATTAAAGAAGCAAATTCTAAGTGTAAGCCACCAAAATAAGTTATTTGTTAGAAATGATTCTTTGTGTATCGGAAAGAAATGGTTCAGATTTAATTATAGACAACTTTTGTGTGGGGGACAAAGGGCAGAAATAGTAATAAGAGAATTATATGGTAATTTAGCTGATAAAATAAATTTAAGTTACGACTCGTTGCTAACTAGTTATAAGACAAAAAACTAAATATTGAAAATAATACCAAGGATAGAATTAGGCCAAACCAATTATCAGATGAAGCTAATAGTACTATTCTAACATTAAATATAATATCATACAATGTGCACGGATTAAAAAGCAAGTACCTATATCAAGATTTTTTCAAATATATAAAATATAAAAAAAACCGATACTAGAAATTATACAGTGATACCTCTTTATGTGCGGGCAGCAAACTGGAATAACGATTTTAATAAAGTCAAAGAAGCTGTCGTCCAACATAACAATGGAGATATTATAATAATGGGTGATTTGAACGTAAGGATTGGTCAAGAGCAACAAGAGACAGCTGATTGTATACTACCCTTGTCTGCAATTGCGTTGGGGATCAGACAGTCACAAGACAGCACAGTTAATACAAGTGGAAAGGAGTTTTTAGCATTTTGTGAAAATAATGGACTGTTAATTGTTCATGGACGAACTAAAAGTGACTCTGAAGGTCGCTTTACTTATGTAAGTACAATGGGTTCATCTGTGAACGATATATGTGCAGTATCTTGCGACATTTTAGAAATGGTGGATGACTTTTCGGTCGAAGAGAAAATCTGGTCAGACCATATGCCTATCCGGTTGACAATAAGTGTTGATGCTTCAAAGGTTCAATTAAAAACATTAAAATTGTTACCAAAACTGTCTTGGAAAAACAGGAATAACGAAAAGTACATGTCAGATATATGCAATAACCTAAATTCGGTAATGCAACAAAAGACTGAACTAGACCTCTCAGATATGAGTGCAATAATCAAACTATCGACACCAAAGCAGCTTGCTATAACAAATAGTTTTAAAAACAGATGGTTTGACGCACAATGTAAGAAAGCTAGAGATAAAGTATATGACTACCTAAAGGCACTAAGAAAATCTCAAAAGACAAGTGACAAAGAACAATACCTCACAGCAAAAAAGAACTATATAAAATTGTGCAACACAAAAAGGCAACAATATTCAATAGATCTTGAGTATAAAATTAACTGCGTGACAAATAATAAAGATTGGTGGAAAATAGTGAAAGAAATAAGAAGTACACCATAACAAGTTGGATCACACATTTCGGCTGAAGAGTTCAGTAGTTATTTTCAGACATTACTGAACCCATGCCAAAGAAATATTGAAATACTTTACGCACCATATTTGTACGAAGATGAAGATCTGGATCTGGATAAGCCGGTAGAAATCTATGAGCTTAAAAAGATATTGGAAAGAGTTAAGATGAACAAGGCGCCAGGCTTAGATAGAGTATTATACGAATTTTATGCCAATGCATTCGAACAGTTCCTGAATGTGCTAGTTAAAATTTACAACCATATTATAAATAATTGCAAATTGGATGACGCATTTGTTACAAGTACTGTATTTCCTATTTTTAAAAAAGGAAACCCGAATGTTACCGAAAATTATAGAGGCATATCGTTCATGAACTGTTCAGCGAAAATTTTAATGGGTATTGTTAACGATCGGTTAACTGCATGGGTTTTAAAACATAAAAAGCTGAATGAATATCACGCCGGATTTAGAAGGAATTATTCGACAATTGACAATATATATAATTTATCCTCAATAGTTCAAATAAAGTTCTTCTAGAAAAAGAAGGTCTACGCGTTTTTTGTCGATTTTAAAGCTGCATTTGACCGAGTTCCGAAAAATTTATTAATATTTAAGTTGCACCAAATGGGCATGTCATCC
This sequence comes from Leucophenga maculata, assembly GCA_035044805.1. Lineage (NCBI taxonomy): Eukaryota > Metazoa > Arthropoda > Insecta > Diptera > Drosophilidae > Leucophenga > Leucophenga maculata. The sequence goes on along the minus strand of JAWNNP010000880.1, from coordinate 7,049 downwards.
AAGATGGTTAAATTTATTGAGTCGGTTTACAAACACACTAAATGCGCAGTATGGACCGGCGAAGAATTATCAGAGGAGTTTGAAACAATGAGCGGTGTCAAACAGGGATGCTTATTATCTCCCCTGCTCTTTGCATTATACTTAAACGATCTGAATGACTGCCTTGATGGTGGGCTTTATATTGACAACGTAAATATTAGACTCCTACTCTATGCGGATGATATTGTTATACTATCGGACGACGTTGAGAAACTTCAGCTTATGATAAATGAACTGGAAGTATACTGCGAAAAATGGGGTATGGAGGTTAATATGAGTAAGTCAGAGATAATGGTATTTCGTAAAGGAGGTCGCTTGTCAACTAGAGAAAAGTGGTATTATAAAGGAACTGAGATTAAAATTGTGACAAAATATGATTATTTAGGTGCAAAATTAACGCCAAGCATGTCATTTGCTTCTCATGTCAAAAATAAGAAAGCAGTATCAAAGGAAGCCTTTTTTGAGCAAGAGAAAAATAAATTTAAGTGCAAAATGGAATCTTTTTAAAGCAGCATGCAGATCCATTCAAACATATGGAGCCCAAGTATGGGGGGCATTCGTACTCTAATGAAGTAAACGAGTTACAAAGGTACTTTGTTAAACGGATATTACAGTTACCAGATAACACACCAATTTATATCATTGCTATAGAAACAGGCATTGAAGATAGCCACTTAAACCAATTAATTTACATCTCAAGTATATTACTAGAACCTTGTATGATTACACGTGCAACAGACTCCCAAATATGCTAACAAAAGCATTGATGACAAAAGGCATTTTATGGCAGAATTATTAAACTATATGCGTAATTTCGACATATACTTGACAAATACATTGAGTCGAACGGAATGGTGCAATAAATGCGTAGAAATTTTGATGACATTAAAGCAAAATATGAGTCAAGAATATAGAAATCGAGCAATTATGATTGATAACCTTTGGAAGAGGAAAGTCATATTGCAATGATTTTCAAACACAAAGCACAATAACGTGGATAATAAAAGCCCGGGGTGACTTATTGTGGCTAAATGGTAGTAAATATCGACAAGCTAGCTCACGATTATGCACATTATGCAATTTAAAAGAAGAAGAAGACATCCTACATTTCATTGCCAGATGCCCGGTATTACGTGAATTTAGATATAGGTACTTTGGAAAAGCACAACTAATGGAAAATGAAATAATAGATATTTTGAATGGCGTTCCTGAAGATAATTGGTATAGCTTAGTTAAGTACTTAGAAACAGCTACTAATTATAGGAAATTTATAGTAAATGAATATAATTCATAATTTTTTCTTTTTTAATTTTAGGGATAAGTTAATTCTTAGTTTTAGTATCAAATACATTTTAGGGAAATAGTTAATCCAGTCCAGTCCAGTAAATTAGTAAATTAAAGAATTAAATTGTATGCGTTAGGAAATTTATGTTTGGGCAGACGGCAAGTAACCATGCCAATTAATTTAAGTTCTATATAAGACTAAAATTTTGATTAAGTAAAAATTGTAAAAAAAAAATTTTGTTAATAAAAGAACTCTATATCTATGTATGCAGAGCAACTGCTTTTTTTGATCAAAATATTCTTAGAAAGGAGAATCTAGATTTATATATATATATATATATGTATATTGTATGTATCAAGAAAGAAATCCAATAATCAGTAATTAGTTATTTATACCATACACATTTTCCTTTGTAACGTATTTAAGCCATTAGTTTAATTTATTTTAACGTAACAAGTGTGAAGAACAAAATGTTTCTATTGCAAAAATCACAAAAATAGAAAAACCAAAGAAAACCCACCATAAAAGTATTAATTACATGCATTAGATAATCGAATAATTTTTAAGCAAACCTTTCACAGATATTTAAAACATAATTCTACCGTTATGAACATTAGAACAAGTCTATTCAAGTAGAAGCGCTCCCCAAACACGCGTGGTTACCTTACGGCTGGCTCAATGCTCTCACAGAGCATTGAGTTTGAACGACGAAACGCTACGCGAGCACCTTGCGCTCATTTAAATTTTGTATCTCAGTAAGTATATGTTCTCCATTTTGTCCTTATAGGATTTTGTCGCAAAAAAGATGGGCTTTCGATTAAAAAAAAAAAAGAAAAAAAATTAAATATGCCCGAAGGCCTCAAAAAGGAAAAAATAAAATTTAATTGACAATTTTTCTTTGTTAATTAAAAATATTAAAGGACAAAAAATTACCTTTCAGATTAGATTTTAGAAGTTTAATTTGCTAAAAAAAAGTTATGAGCTTTTGAATATATCGATGTAGCCATCATCATTGAAAATTTAACCCTTTGTAACTAGGAAAGGAATGGTTATATTACTGGCATATAGAGGAATAAATACAGAAAGTATGAACACGATCAAAGATGTGACGAAAAAAGTTGGGGCAGTTCAGGAAATATATTCTTTGTCAGCCAAAAGTCGGTACGACTGCCAGGCTGTCCGTATGTCTTTGAGACTATAAGAGATATTGCCCCCAAATTTTGATATAATTGCGCATACTGAAACTAATATTCGATGTGTTTCAGTAATAGTTTTCAAAACAGTTTACAAGCAGTACTTCCTCAAAATAGTATTTGATCAATATAGTAATTTGGTCATTTACACATTATTACAATTGTTATCAAAACATCAACATGAATTTATTAAACAATATAAGTATTATAAAAATAAAACTAACAAAAAAAAAAAAAATATATATTGGCAAAAACTTTTTATTGTATCCAATATGTATATAATACGAATATATCTTACCTCTTGAATTTTCAAAGGAATTTCTGTAATGTTTCCACGCACATTTATTTGCCTCCTTAGCAATACTTGAATAAATTCGTCTTCTTGTAAGCCAAGTAGTTTGGATACAATAACATAAATGTTTTTATCACTTTCCGACAAATCGCATTTTTCGCCGTCAATATCAAGGAACTCAAGATTTCCTAACCATAATATGGCACTTAAAACCTTAAATACTCCATCAATAAGAACTTGAGATATTTGCAACACAGTAAATGCCATTGTGAGAGCTTCAAATTTCCTTGTTTCGAGTTCAATATCAATATCGCAATTCTCCGAAGCGTTTAAATATTTATAAAAATCCAGGGAATTTAAATGCAACGATTTTGCCATTTCATCATTTTTTTGACCTTGAGCGACTAACTGATACATTACATGATAGTTGCGCTCTCCGGGACTTTGGAACGTAATCCGGGACTGTTCCAACAAATAGTCTTGGATTACACAACCTTTGATAGAATTTTTTGAATCAAAACAAACTTGCATAAATTTTCCAAATCTTGAACTATTGTCATTGCGTACAGTTTTAGCATTTCCTGTAATTAAATGAAATAGTAAAACAATTAGTGCAATTTTAACTTATTTAAAATTCAGAACTCAACCCTATTTTAAATTTTAAATGTTTTTAATTTTTTACATTTAATTTTTATTTGCGCTTGGACATTAAATAAATTGGCTGTTTCCTAACATAAATTGACAGAATTGATTCAACTCCAGTGAGCTGAATCATTATATTTATAAATTTACAGTTTTAATTTAGGAACCTATTTGGCAGGTCTAGAGTTTGGAATCGTTTTAATCTCCCTAAGTTATATGTGTTGTCTAACAATTTAAGTGCCAGGTTATTTTCATGGTTATGTAGTCTATTTATAGATTTCACAGCATTTTTTTCAATTTCATAGCCAAGTACTTGGCGACTATAGGCGATAGATTTTCTGGAATCTTTAGACTCTTCTAATCTTTGCAGAAACCAAACCCATCTCAAAGCGTTACAAATTTTTATCGTTAGTTTAGCTAAAAACATTAAATTTGATTTGTCTTACATAAGTCCTAATAAAATATCACACCTGGGATAGGACTATATCCCTAAAAAATTGTAGCAGTCTTCTCTGTTGTTAAAAACTTTTTTCATGAAAAACTTTTTACTATGTTTTGCTAACACCTATACCAATTACACTCTTCTTTGCCATTTTAGGTTTTTCAACTCCTTCGTATCTATGTTCCTTTTAAACAAGCAAACGGTCCACACTTTATCAATGGATCTAACTTTTCCCAAGATTTGACGAACTTTGTTTAACGCTTCTATCGCATCGCCCCCTCCCATTTGGGGCATATCCCAATCAATTTAAACTAAACTTGGCAGCATTCCTTTTGTCTGTGGATTTCAGCTCAATCGCTTGGACGGTTTGGCTTCCTATAAGGATCATACATGTTGTATCAATCTATCTATGTATGTTCCTAATACAAACCGTCCAACTGATTGTCTGAAATGCAAAGACGAACATCAGTCAGGAAAGTAATCTGGTTAAGTTTTGTCAAAATCGGATTCGACGTTACTACGCAACCCATATAAGTGATAAACAAAATTCGTCCTACATTTGCACCCTTCTAAAATACAGAGAGGAAATTTGGTATACATGTTAATAAAAAAGGGGGAGTAAAATTACATATAAAATTAATGAAATTTATAATACATGTGAATCAGACCGGAAAATGTAAGATCTATTAAAAAAGTAAGGAGTGTTTAGTTGTCTATAAAGAACATACATACATATATATATATGTATAGACAATATTTAATATTCTTTCTGGGCCGGGTACAACTAATTTTCATATATAAACTCAGTTATATATACCTAGACACGCAACTGAAGTAAATATAAGAGGACCCAAAAGTGTATAACAGATGGCCCCACATCTGTTTTCATAACAATTTAGTGAATTTTTACATTTTTTTTTACATACAAATAAAATTTAAGTATGTATCTGCGTTAATCTCTTATATAAGTACATACATTTGTTGTTCGCTGCTCGGAGTTCTATTCATGTACTGCACAGTCTTTACTGCTTCGCATCTTTATTATAACTATTTTTAATCACAGTTTGTATCTGCTTACATTCTATTTTAAATTGTACATGTGAATATGTTTGAATGTTTACATAGAAAATTGTATATATGATAGTAAGGAAATTTTATACATATTCGAAATAAACGGGTTTTCTATAAGCTCATATACTTTTCGCATGTACCGAAATTCCAAGCACCAGTTTTTAAATTATTGTCCGTCTGTTGTTTATCCGTTCGAATCTCCAAACGGCTTAATCAAATTGGATGGAAATTCAATTAAAAGGTAGAGGAGTTTTCCGTAAGTAATAATGTTCATATTTTAGCATCTTTTCGACGCAGAAATTTGGTACATATGGTCAACACATCAAACTTAATTTTTCAAAAAAGCTTTGAAACCGAAATATACAATATATAGGCATAAACAAATAAAATAAAGATACTCCAAATTTGGTGTTCTTAACTACACTTACAACAACACAAATAAAACAAGGAAACTACACTTGGGCGTAACCGACTGTAAGAGGAATTTATGCAAAACCCCAGAAAGGAGTCATGGGCAAAAAAGGACTAAAGGAGAAAACAATTATACAAAAATTAAGGCTATATTTCTTGTATTCTCAAAGTTCTCGTTGCTCATATTAACTGGCAGGCAGACAGATGTTGACTAAGGGTATATATACTTTATTGGATCTGTCTCGCCTCCTGCGTATTACATATGTATATTTGCACAAACCTAATATGTATATCCTTTCAACCTACGGGAACAGGGTATTTAAAAATTAATGCATATGAAAACCTATTTTTTATTGTCCATTGGACAAGTGTAAACAGTTTAGCTTTAACAGCCGCGGGTAAAGCATGCCATTAAAAATTAAATATTGTTAAATTAGACTTGAAAAACTTCATTCTCAGCGCTACCTCAACTTTACAAAAGAAAGACAAAGAGGGGGTTAGCAACGCAATATGATAATTTGAAAAACAAAAATAAATAAACAAACATTGGGTTTTGAGCACTTGGTGTGACAGTATTTTGGCTTATTGTGCATACAATAATTAAATTAATTAATTAAACTTTAATGAACGAAAAACAAAAAAAGTCTAAGTTAAAATATATCAAAATGTTGACAATAATACATCTGGTACAAGCTATTCTCTTAATCTTCTGGCAACCCTGCCAATTGGTTCAACTCACGCTCTATTCTCTCTAGCTCATCAGTATTGATCCTGTGACTGACGAAATAACAACGCCCACAATGACTGCGAGTGAACAACAAGAACAATATAATAATTGGTCTGATGCCCTTTGCTCTTCCAATCCTGCTCAGATTGCGTCGAATATCTTCCATATCGATACAAGAGTTTCAATCAAAAACAAAAGTGACTTTATTATAATCGAAAATTTTTTATTTATCCAGCACTTTAAATTTTGTCACCAACATGCAACTACGAATGCATTTCGTGCTGCCATGATTCGTTACCAGATATGATCCTTTTGACCAAATCTGAATCATCGTTGACGTCATTCGAAATAATTTCATGTAGCACACAAAATTAAATACAGATTCATTGATCCATTTTTTCGGAATTTTTTGGGAACATATGTACATGTACAAAAGAGTTTAGGTAGTCCTCGAAGTTTGAAAAGCCCGCTTTTTTTAATAAACCTTGTTTGTAAAGTACTAAAGCATTTGTTGGTAAAATAAGTAATACAGCCCAACCAATGCATTTTTTTTTTATGATTTTAGCATTTTTCTCATTTGGTCATGTCACGTAAATCGAAAGGGAAACACGGTTGGATTGGTTTTAAAATCCCTCGAGCAAAACCCCGGAAAATCGAATGATTTCACTTTTCGGACATTTTATTCGGAAGCAGCTAGGGATTTAGCACGGTTGTCAGCACTATAACAATTATGTGTGTTATTATTTTTAATTTCGATTTATTTGCTTGGTTGGGGAAAAAAATTATAAATAACATTTTATATAATAAGAAATGAAATATATATTTTATTTATTTATTTATTCGAGTTAGATAGGTTTACAAAACTTAAACTAACTTAGGTTATAGCACTGGCTGCGTGGCCTTCGGCTATGTATGTATGTATATATTTAAATTATTATTATTATATT
>JAWNNP010000879.1:0-41066 GCA_035044805.1 Leucophenga maculata | reverse complement strand
AGGAGTCGTATGAATAATATCCAAGGGTTTTTTGTTCGTGACTTAATGTATGCTCCTATTATACTCAATAGTCGCCTGAACAATCACACCGATGGTGTCCTCAATTTTTCGTTGTATTTTGAGACACCTTGCCAATTCCAATAAAGTGCTGTGGAATCTTTCCACCTGACCGTTACTAGTGCTGTGAAGTGGTGGGGCGTTCACTACTTGTATACCATAGAGATTTGACAGGAGGGAAGTAATTGTCTCTGAATTGAAAGAAGGTTCGTTGTCACAGAATATTGTCTTAATATTCGGGTAAATGTTAACTAACTGCAAGATTGCTCTACTCACATCAACAATTGTCCGTGATGCGATTGGTTGAACAATTGCAAATTTAGAAAATTTATCAAAAAAAAAAAAAAAAAAAAAAAAAAAAATTGAAAAAATATCTATATGAAGTATTTCACCTGCGAAAAAAAGAATCGGTGTGATACCAAGCATTTGTTTCTGGGGGTGCCTATCATACTTGGCCTTTGAGCAAATTTTACAATTTGCCACAACCTCACCAACCATTCTGGTCATTTTATGAAAAAAGTAGTCGACAAGGATCTGTTTTACATTTTCTTGCGCAGCTCTGTGGGCGCGATTATGCTCAGCTACAGCAATTTCCATTTGCTCCTCCCTATTTGTTACATCGACCACCAGTTTCTCTGAAAATCTGAATGCAGTGTTTGGAAAGGTGGCCACCAAATCGTGTTGTATGAGTGCCAATATTGGTAATTCACAATGTATGACATTAACAACCCCTTGATTCACCACATCCTTGACAGAATTCAGCACCGCTTCTCTGCTAAGAAATGCACAATATGACGTGTTTTTTGACCAAACAAAAAAAAAAAAAAAAAAAAAAAAAAAAAAGCCTCTTCCAGTATTATTTGATTCCGGAAGCAATTCACCGGTTTTCCAGTTTTTTCTATTGTGTAGGATAGAGATTCTTCACTGTGGACAGTAGCGAGGTCCGAACACATATCATCTTCCAAAGCATGGATATTCTGTCGTGACAATGCGTCTGCGACGTAATTCTCTTTTCCGGGCTTGTAAAAAACTTGAGCGTTGTGCTCATCGATAAAAGCTTTCCAACGCTTAATCTTGGCATTCGAATTCCGGTCAGAAACCGAAAATGTAAGCGGTTGGTGGTCAGTGAATATATCCCTAGAATCCGAAAATCATATGTGCCTAAGCGATTTTTAAATCGACCCACCCTAATATATATATATATATATATATATATATATATATATATATATATATATATATATATATATATATATATATATATATATATATATATATTTTAGTAAAATATTTATCAGATATATATATATATATATATATATATATATATATATATATATATATATATATATATATATATATATATATATATATATATATTTTAGTAAAATATTTATCAGAACTATTAGATTCCTTTGTGTAAAAAAAAAAAAAAAAAAAAAAAAAAAAAAAAAAAGACGTATGATTGAAATATAATTTGTTATGAAATCGCAAAACGCAAAAGTAAATGAAAATGGGAGCATGCCTGAATATAATAATTTTGGTATTCTTTATTTTGAAATATCATCATAACATTATTCTGAAAAAACAATTCGTTATAATCAATAATGTTTGTTTAATTTTATTAATGCGAGTTGATGAACAATATTTTTAGTCAATTCCTGAGGAGTACAAATGAATAAACTTGACGGTTTTCCAACGCGAAAACACGCCACATCTAATTGGCCATGTGAAAAGACCGGATTTTATAGATCTATCCCATAAATCGACATTGTTTGACCTTGTGACTTATTAATAGTCATGGCAAATGCCAAGCGAATTGGAAAGTGCAGACGTCTGAATGGAATGGATGAGGCTGAACGGATCATTGGGATTCGTGGCAGGAGAACAACTTTAACTTCAAATTTGCGATTAAAAATTAGCTCACCTATCATATTGCTTCGGAATTTAAATGCACCTAAGCTATGCAACGGTACAAGATTAGTCATAAAAAAAATTATGGGCAATGTTCTTGAAGCTACAATTTTGAACGGCAAATTTGAAGTTAAAGTTGTTCTCCTGCCACGAATCCCAATGATCCGTTCAGCCTCATCCATTCCATTCAGACGTCTGCACTTTCCAATTCGCTTGGCATTTGCCATGACTATTAATAAGTCACAAGGTCAAACAATGTCGATTTATGGGATAGATCTATAAAATCCGGTCTTTTCACATGGCCAATTAGATGTGGCGTGTTTTCGCGTTGGAAAACCGTCAAGTTTATTCATTTGTACTCCTCAGGAATTGACTAAAAATATTGTTCATCAACTCGCATTAAGATAAAATTAAACAAACATTATTGATTATAACGAATTGTTTTTTCAAAATAATGTTATGATGATATTTCAAAATAAAGAATACCAAAATTATTATATTCAGGCATGCTCCCATTTTCATTTACTTTTGCGTTTTGCGATTCCATAACAAATTATATTTGAATCATACGTCAAACCTATACAAATTTGCATTGAAATTGACAGCAAACACAAAGGAATCTAATAGTTCTGATAAATATTTTACTAAAATATATATATATATATATATATATATATATATATATATATATATATATATATATATATATATATATATATATATATATATATATATATATATATATATATATATATATATATATATATATATATATATATATATATATATATATTAGGGTGGGTCGATTTAAAAATCGCTTAGGCACATATGATTTTCGGATTCTAGGGATATATTCACTGACCACCAACCGCTTACATTTTCGGTTTCTGACCGGAATTCGAATGCCAAGATTAAGCGTTGGAAAGCTTTTATCGATGAGCACAACGCTCAAGTTTTTTACAAGCCCGGAAAAGAGAATTACGTCGCAGACGCATTGTCACGACAGAATATCCATGCTTTGGAAGATGATATGTGTTCGGACCTCGCTACTGTCCACAGTGAAGAATCTCTATCCTACACAATAGAAAAAACTGGAAAACCGGTGAATTGCTTCCGGAATCAAATAATACTGGAAGAGGCCCAAGAGAATTCGACAAGGACTTTTATATTGTTTGGTCAAAAAACACGTCATATTGTGCATTTCTTAGCAGAGAAGCGGTGCTGAATTCTGTCAAGGATGTGGTGAATCAAGGGGTTGTTAATGTCATACATTGTGAATTACTAATATTGGCACTCATACAACACGATTTGGTGGCCACCTTTCCAAACACTGCATTCAGATTTTCAGAGAAACTGGTGGTCGATGTAACAAATAGGGAGGAGCAAATGGAAATTGCTGTAGCTGAGCATAATCGCGCCCACAGAGCTGCGCAAGAAAATGTAAAACAGATCCTTGTCGACTACTTTTTTCATAAAATGACCAGAATGGTTGGTGAGGTTGTGGCAAATTGTAAAATTTGCTCAAAGGCCAAGTATGATAGGCACCCCCAGAAACAAATGCTTGGTATCACACCGATTCCAGCGTACGCAGGTGAAATACTTCATATAGATATTTTTTCAACGGCCGGAAAACATTTCCTAACATGTGTTGATAAATTTTCTAAATTTGCAATTGTTCAACCAATCGCATCACGGACAATTGTTGATGTGAGTAGAGCAATCTTGCAGTTAGTTAACATTTACCCGAATATTAAGACAATATTCTGTGACAACGAACCTTCTTTCAATTCAGAGACAATTACTTCCCTCCTGTCAAATCTCTATGGTATACAAGTAGTGAACGCCCCACCACTTCACAGCACTAGTAACGGTCAGGTGGAAAGATTCCACAGCACTTTATTGGAATTGGCAAGGTGTCTCAAAATACAACGAAAAATTGAGGACACCATCGGTGTGATTGTTCAGGCGACTATTGAGTATAATAGGAGCATACATTAAGTCACGAACAAAAAACCCTTGGATATTATTCATACGACTCCTAATTGAAATATAAAGATAACCTTAGATAATACCATCGTCTAAAATTTTTATATTTTATATTCTTTTTTATCATTCATTTTTAAACTTTTTATACGTCTTATATTTCAATTAGGATTAGGTTACTATTTTTCATACTTTTCGTTCGGACAACTGTGACAAAACTGACGGACTATACCAACTCTTACTATATTCCCATCACTGACTGAGACGTGACTATTTGGACAGACTCTGACTACATACGACACTCTACGAATCTGACAGCCTACTCTAAAATAGCGGAAGATACTGAAGGACTTACCGACCAATTTCCTCAATCACATATGAGACAACTATTGGACTCCGATATACGACACATAAACGACCTGTTGACTACATTGACCATTTACCATAGACACTCACGAAGCGTCAACTTTTTGGGTACTGCACTCAAGGTGGTCGCGGGGACACCGGACTTCGACGACTTCGAACACTTGACATTTCGACAACAACAGTTAACAGAGGCATCAAACAAACAGATATAAATAAACACAAGGTCTCAAATGCAAATTTCCAAGTTAACCGAAGTAGTAAATGCCATAATTGATACGGTAAAAATGGAACAGATTGATACAAGTAACTTATATGAAAAACTGCTCACAAGAAACAGAATAATAATTTCGGAACTGGAGTCATTGACTTTGGCAATAGCGCTTGCCAAAATTAATATTATTTATCCGGTAATATTAGATAATATTGATTTTCAAAAGCTAATCAACAAACAATTCACAAATTTAACTATAACTGACTTAATAGAAGTATCCAATGTAAAAGTGCTACAAAATGAAAATTTTTTGCATTTTATTATAAAATTTCCTAGACCTAAAATAGTTTGTAATAAAATTAGCATTTTTCCGGTGCCACACAACGGGATCATACTGCACATCGAAAATAACAATGTAGCGGAATGTAATGACCGAATAGTCCCTATTGGAGATTGTAAACCTGCACTTAGAACAACATTCTGCAGAGAGTTGTCCAAACCAACATGCGCGCAGCAACTTCACTCTGGAAGCGCAGCGCAATGTGCCACTCGACCTAGTAATCTCGAACCAATAGTAGAGATTGACGAAGGCGTCATTATCATCAACGACGAAACGATTGCTGTAAAACAGGAAAATATTCCAACAAGAATCGTTACTGGAACTTTCTTCACGTTCGATACAACAATTCAATTGAACGGGTCCACTTATACTAACAAGAGGAACTTCATACTGAAGAGACCTGGTGTCGCCGCATCATCATTGCTGAATGTCACGGAGTATCGGGCAGCGTTGAGCCTGGAGCATCTGCATGAATTATATCTCGACAACATTCATCATATCGGGAATATAAAGGCAAAACTGATTACGAATCCAACACTATCGGGCCTGGCCTCATTCATCATTATGGCCATTTGCTACATCAGCGTGCTAATACTTAGAAGACGGAGAACTCAAAGACAAAGTCACGATATCCAGGTTGTCATTGAAAATTTGAAAAGAAGCGAGGACGCTCTTTACTTAAGCGAGGGAGGAGTTACCGCTAGCAACTTTGTTGTAAAGCATTCATCAGCATAACTCTAATAAACAGAGTCCATTGCTCGAAATATAATATCTTACACCAGCTGCTGATGAAGTATATTTAACAAACAACAATAAGCTTTGCTTTGCCAGCGATCGTCAAGCGGACAAACAACAATATTGAGCATGGTCAGCATTTCCGTTCGTAGCTGGAGACGGCGTCGAGCAGAATGCGCAAACGTCAGCAGTAATCCCAACGGCAGCAACGTAAAGTCAGGGTTTAGTGCTAAGTGCTTGTCTTTGTTAGTTTTAGTTGCGAATTGGATAATAAAGAAACAAGTTTAAAAACGTTCTTTTAAATCACCAAGAACTCCGCACAATAACTTGCGCGTAATAAGAATCAAAATAATTTATATACATATGTACTAGTTGACCCGAAGCGAACTTCGTACCGCCTAACAGTCATTCCCGCATTCCTTCCATGTTTGAAATATATAGCCGTGGGTGATTACTTTTTATTACTGGACCCGCTAGTATATATATATATATATATATATATATATATATATATATATATATATATATATATATATATATATATATATATATATATATATATATATATATATATATATATATATATATATATATATATATATATATATATATATATATATATATATACATTTTGTAAATTTAATAAAAGCAATCAAAGTACCTCTTAAGAATTTTGCTCACAAATCGCACCCACACATACATACCCTTACATTATCATTTTTTACGTAAAATTGCTCATTTCATGAATACGAAAAATCACTGTTTATACGATATTTACAATTTCATGAATTGAACTGAAAGTTGCCACTGTATCATTAAAAATAAATAGCGAAAAGGGTTAAGATAATTTATAAATAAGTATAATATACTATCATACAATGCAGAAGGATCCATAAATAGACAATTTGACCTCAATTTGAAGGTTGCCGCTCTTCCAAATTGAAAACAAATCAAAGTCAGCTCACATTCAAATTTGCCGCCAACAAATTGTCATACAATTCTCATTTGCCACATACCATTAAAACTATAAGGTGAAAACGGCGGAAAAAATACATGAAATAGAAAAATATTTACGAAATGTTTTCGTGATAACCAGCATTTCATGAACAAGCGTTTAGACGCACAATTTTTTTACTTTTCATTAAATATTTTATGAATAACTCTATCGTATAAACGTACTAATTGTTGCAAATAAAATCAATATACTGGTCAGTATTAACTTAAAAAATGAAATGTGCGGTTATGGAAATTTTACAAATCAACGGATGTTCTTCTTCCCTTTTTTCATTTAAATGGGCTAAGATTTTATAGTGTACTGTATTGTAGATGGAAAAATATTTTATTTTCTACTCGATTCTCTACTACTCTATATACAAGGGCATATCAACGGGAGATGGGAAATGGGGTGGGGGCGGGTGTGCCCCCTAATATTTGAAAAGTTCGTTAAAAAATGTATTTTACTAAATATTTCGCACTTTTGATTACTAAAAACAAAACAAAAACAAAGTCAGCAATACTAATCCCGCAGCGAACCACAATCCCCCCCTCTCCCCTTCAAAGACAGCGGCACCCACCTATCGACAAAAGCTGTATACGCCCTTGTATATATATACATATGCATATATATATATATGCACATCTAACCATTTAAGGCAATAATTATATGAAAGTGGAATACACGTAGCTACACAAAAAAGAGTGAGATGGACGTACAAAAAGAAAGAGATAAAGCTCGCATAACTACAACACTATAGCATGCTTATCTTTTACAATTACTTGAAAAATACCTTTTTACCAACAAAACAAAGTGCAGACTTCTTACGCTTATCGCGACAGCGCGGTATTGCCGTTAGTTAAATTTTCTATTGAATTTCAAAGTGTAGCTACGGTAGAGTTGGTAGCCGTGGATGTTGATAAAGAATTAGAGGCAATTCCATTTTTCTGCAACAGTAATATGGCACGTTGTTCTGTCGTTTTGCCAGTAGTCATGCATTCATCAAAAGTCGATTCGCTGTCATTTTCGCTTGCATATCTGCAGTTTGGCATAAGACATTTGCACCCAAATTTTCGCTGCTCAGCGTTCCAAAATTTGTCACCGTAGTCGAAACTGTGAACAAAACAGAAAATATCAAAACAATAAAACAATGTACATATGTTTTTGCACAATCATACCAAAGTTCTTCACCAGCGTCAATATCACGACATGCAAAGAATGCAATTTTCGGAAAACGATAGTCCTGATGTTCATAATAAACACGCACAGGCAATATATTTGGTTCACACGAATGATTGAAAAAACGACTAATATTCCCATAATAATTCGCATCGATGCAGTGACCTTCGCCCAAGTCAAAATAATAGCTATCATCAGTTCGTCGATCTGCTTCTAGTTCCGTCAGGATTTCACCAGTATAACTTGAGACGAAAGATCCTTTTGGGACATTGATTAGTGCCCGTACACCCCAACCCTTACATGGCTCAACACACTCCACAATTTGTAGTGGTATTCGTACACCGTTCTGCACAATGCGATTCTTGCAGGACAACTGCAATGAAAATAACGTCATTATACATGTCATTCTTTTATTGAATTTTTTAATGCTGAGTAAAACACCTTATTACAACCACACACATCGTTGCATTCAAAAATTACTGCCGGATCATCATAGTTGAACTCAGCATTTAAACGGCCTTCTGCGGTATACCAATTCTGAGACGATGCTCCATTGCATTGACACTGATCAGTACTGCAGCTGTAATAAAAAACATAAATTAAATTAAGTAATTAATAATAATTACTCTGCAAACTTGTAACGACAAAAAAACATGTTACTATGAAAAAACCAAATAATAAACAATTGTTATTCAATTGCTCAAAAATGCTAATATTTTTCGCGGGTTGCTATTTATATTTCTGACCAAATAAAAAAAAAATATTCTTCATCGAAATTGGTTTTATTGTTTTTCAAAATATTCTCAACTCAATGTACTTATCTGTGATGTCGGTGGATAATGTTATCGATTTATATCCCGGAAGATCAGTACAGTTTTTAATGCGTTTGAACCAATTTTTCCCCTTCGATTGAGGAAAAACAAGCGTTTCAAATGCATCAATCTCTTATCCTCATAACTGTTTTGTTTTGGACTTTTTCAAATACAAAATTATATAAATTTACTTATGGAAACAAGCTAATTATGTAAATTTGGAGTAAAAAGTGTAAAACAGCGTTATAAGATTACAATATTATATGCCAGGATCAAAAAATTTAAACTTGAAGCTATTCCTATAGTGAATTTGTAAAATGATTATGAACACATTGATTATGATTTTCCATCGCATGACTGCGTTCATAAAATGAGAATTACCATGAAGTAATTGCGAAAACAACATTGATTCTAAATTAAAACAAGGGGAGGGGCAAAATTTTAAAATAAACTTGTGAAATTCCGGAGCAGTCCTAGTCGAATGCAAAAAACACGAAGTCTCTATCTATTACCGTTTCCGAGATCATTTCGTTCATACAGACGGACGGACGGACAGACGGACATGGCTATATCGACTCCTCTATCACTCCTGACCATAATGGGGGTAACTTTGGGGAGTCTCCGACAATTAGTTCTTCCTGTTACATACATTTGCACAAAACCAATAGGCTCTTGTACCTTCGGTACAAGGCCTAAAAAAGTGTCAAATGAAAAGAAAAATATTATACTTTAATATTACTTTGAAATATTGGTAGATTGGGATTCGTTTGCAGAAGTTCACATTGTGAGAAAAGTTGTTAAATCAACAACAATGTTGACTGTCATTCACTTGTCATTCAACAATGATTCTTATGCATACGGTCCAAGCAGCTCACACGTCCTTCCCTTGGGGTACGTATCACCTGGGTAGCCTCTGAACAGCCGTTCAGAAATGAGCTAACGTGAGAAAGCGGAAACCCCCGGCCCTTAATTAGGGTTTGATACGCTGGGCTTGGGACCTGCCACTTTTAAAAAATTAAACCCCCAATGAATACGAACAGGAAGCCTCGGAAGGAACCCTATGATATGAGGATCATGAGATGAAGATATGCACCTGGAATGTCCGCACCCTTAATTGGGATGGTGCAAATATCCAGCTGGTTGATGTCCTCGAAAGATGCAAGGCTGACATCACCGCAATCCAAGAAATCCGATGGATAGGACAGGGTTTCTCTAAAAAAGCATCGTCTGACATCTACTACAGCTGCCATGCGAGTAAGCACGAATTTGAATGTGGTTTCGTGGTGAGTAGGAAACTACGTGGCCTCGTCTCAACGTTCACGCCTGTTGAGCAACTTTTATGCAAAATATGGTCCGATGAACGCATACCCAATGACTGGAATCTCAGTGTTCTCTGTCCTATCTTTAAGAAAGGAGACCCTCCTTTCCATTGGATATAAGACTCTGTCGAGCGACTTCAGACCAAAAAGGTCGACCAGTGACCAAATATTCACATTACGCCAAATCTTGGAAAAGACCCGTGAGTTCAACAAAGACACTCACCACCTATTTGTCGACTACAAAGCCGTTTTCGACACGCCGATACGATCGAAGTTCTTCGACGCCCTGTCTGCACTAGGTATCCCGGCAAAGATCGATGCTACCAGGCCCGGCAGATAATGTGGGTATGGTGGGTAGTTGTACCCACTCGGAAATTTCCGAGTGGGTAAAATACCCACTCGGAATCCTAAAGAAGTTTTCAAATTTATCGCGTAAAACGTGAGCGCTTTTTGATGCACGTCGTTCACGTGCGCCGCATTTGTGTCTTTTTTTCTGCTAGACACATTATATGATGGCCGCTATACATAAAAAAAAATATCCATGATCATATGGCACCACAGTTATGTGCATACACTAATATACGGATCACTCTTCTTCTTACTCGCCGCGGTGGCTTAGGTTTTGCAAATCAGCTGATACAAATTTTCTTAGTAAATTATAAATAAATTTTTTGAATTTCTTGGATTTGCAAATGTTCTGAGACATTTTTTTTATTGATTTTACTATTTTTAAAATTAGATTTGAGTATTTTTATTCATTAATTTGTTGTCAAATTCATGCATTGCATTTGTTTACAAAGCGAATTCAAACATGTAAACAAAGAATTTATTATAGTGATAATGAAAACAAAGAAGGTACTCGGTAATTAGTTTGTAATGAGTATCTTGATACCAATTAAAAATCTTTTTATTTTTTTTATTTTCAATAAATAAAACTCAAAATTTTTTTTAAGAAAATTTTAGAGTACAAAAATTTCCTATTAATCAATATTAAACTTATATTATTCTCTTAATGAGAAAATCATGTACATACTTGGTAGCCGGTATTCAAGTTCAAGAGGAAATTTCTTTGTCAGCTCTAAACAACTGATAGCGGTGAATTTATGTACTCGTGGTGAATCTTTCGACCAACTGTTCGTCGGCAGCTTCGTGTGGTTGTGTCGAAGCAAATAAGTTTCCGAAGCAAATAAAAGAAAAGAAAGTTCAAGTAAAGAGGGGGAAAAAAAGACATGGACAAGTTCGTAGTTCGTCTGAAAAGAAAAAACGACGAGAGCGTAGATGATGCTGTTAGGCTGGTTAGGCAGCAAAAACAGGCGGAGAAATCCACATCAGCTGAGCTCAGTAAAGTCGATTGTGAAGAAGCACATCTGCAACAGTGTGACAGTGACACTTCGGATCAAGGTATTACATATTAATATATATTTTTTTAATTATATGTCAACAGTAAAAAATATAGCTACATACTGTGTTTGATAAAAATCAATTTATTATTATAAAAAACATAATTAAATCGATTTTACACGAAATGAATAAACTGAAGTATAAATATACATTATTGAATATGAATAATGGAAATAAATGAAATGAATAACTGTTTTATAATGCTAAACAAAATAAAATATTTATGTAGAATCAATATGAAAAAAATATTTTAAAAAATTAAAAAAGGGGAATGTGTTTTTTTCATCAGAACCAGCTGTGGACATTGCTTCAGTGCCTGCCGTTTTTGGACGCTGGAAGGAGCTTTATTGGTGCCTTCAACTTAACAACAACAATCGTGGAATCTGCTAAATTTGCACAGAAGCGTGTGCACGCAAATTGATTTTCAATTTAGACACGCGAGCAATCAAATCAAAACAAGCCTGGGTTGACGAGGGATTTTCTAACTGGAAGCATGGAGCACAACGAATAAAAACCCATTTGACGAGTAAATTACATTTGGATTGCGCTCAAGCATTAGACGACGTTAAAAAAAGTAGCGTGGTGCAACAAATATCAACAGCCTATACGAAAGAAATGATGGACAACCGGACGGAGCTTTTGAAAATATTTAACTCCTTGAAAGCGTTAGCGAAACAGGGTCTACCCATAAGAGGAGACAACAACGACGAGAGAGAGCTCGCGCAGAAGATGTGGTGGAACTAAAAAACTGGCTGCAAAGGGATAGTCACAGATGGCCCCATTATGAAAGTCAGAATGAAATACTCGAATTAATGGCAACCTCAGTATTATCTGAAATCATGAACGAAATAAGAAACGCCGAATATTTTTCGATTTCCTTGGATGAAACTGCGGGTCCCGGATCGAGCAAGTCTCTGTGTGCCTTCGAATCGTTTCTGAAAATTTAACAGCAAAAGAATATTTCATTGGATTTTTTTCAACTCCTGATACGAAATCGAAAACCTTATTGAACCTCGTCCAAGAAGTTTTTGAAAAACACAAATTATTAATTTCCAAACTGAGGGAGCATCAAACGTTTCAGGAAAAATATCAGGATTGCAAAAGCGAATTCTTGAAGAAGAACCTCGGGCTTTATTCGTCCACTGCAATGCTCATAATTTGAATCTTGTTGTTCAAGATTCAATTGAAAATTTATTGGAACGATAAAAGAACTGATAAATTTCGTCAGAGATTCGCCGAAACGCGTTGCACAATTTAAGGAGTTGCAGATTGATGCGGGAAAAAGAGCAAGGCAACAACTTACCTGCTCTTGCAGCTTATTGCCCGACCAGGTATAAATTAAAAAATTTAATTGAATCATGTTTTCAGGTTTATATACATGTTTGTTTTAATTTTACAGATTGGTGGTGAGAATAAAATCTTTGAAAACTGTCAAAGCAAACTACGCACAATTGATGCAGTTTTTCCATGACCGTTCTGTGGATAAAGAAATCGACAGCGCCGTATCAGCTAAAGCGTCAGGGTTTTATGATTACATGAAGACATTTGAGTGCGTATTTCACTTGAATATGATGATTGAAATTTTCGATCGCGTGGAGATATTGAACAAAGATTTGCAAAATTCGACTCTTTGCGTCATCGAATCGTATGATAAAATACAAGCAGTTTCCGACGTTCTAAACCCTTCACGTGATTCTAAATTCAATGAAATTTGGAGCAAGAGCATTCAAGCTGTTGCTGACCTTGAACTAAGCGAGCCCCGAATTCTGCGTCGTCGAAAAATCCCAAAACGTCTCGAGACTCTCGAGCAAGGCAAAGCTGAGAACTTTGAATTTGAAAAACCGATAGATTTTTTTCAGAAAATCTTACTTTGAAGTTTTCGATCAATTGATTTCGTCACTAAATAATCGATTTAAAAATGATTCTGCGCGATTTTTTAAATTGTTGGAAAGATTTGCAGTAGGTCAGCCAGCAGATATCGATGAAATTGTGAAGTATTATAAGAATGATTTTTACAAGGACAGGTTACTCAGTGATAGAGATATGTTTTTGCAACTTGTGAAAAGGCAGAATGAACAGACAAATAATCTGAGGGAAGTTGTAGATTTCTTAAAGAAATACGAATGGATGAGAGGGCTTGTTCCAGAGTTTGTGCGATTCGTTCGTCTACTTGTTACAGTACCAGGGTCATCCTGTTCAAATGAACGAAGTTTTTCGGTTCTTCGCAGGCTCAAAACGTATTTAAGATCAACAATGTTGCAAGATCGACTCAATAACGTTGCTATCTTACATGTTTATCGCGAAATTACGGACAAACTTGATTTAGAGAAATTGTTAAACGACTTCATTTCGAAAAATGCAAAACGCAGTTCTGTATTTGCATTGCGCAAATGTTTTTTTTTTGTATTTATCTACTACAATTTTTCTAACTACCCACTCGGGCTAAAAATGATCTGCCGGGCCTGGATGCTACCTTCCAAGTCTTTAATATTTAATATTAATATTATCAATCATTTTTCTGGTATCTTCGACATTAACAAATAGAATTGAAGTATTAGTGGTTGCACTGTTTGAACATTTCAATATATGGTCGCTGTTTTTTGGGTCGTTCGTGAAGACGTTCTAATAATAGTCTGCTGAAACTGTCGATTTTTCCAGTTCTGTTTTTGCCCATGTTCCATCTGTCTTTTTTAAAGGCGGAATGTGAGTTGTGGTTTTTTTAAATTTTTTTTTGTGGCTTTCCAAAGAGAATAATTTGTGTCTATGGTAGGGGTTAAATTTATTTAAAAAATTTCTGTATTTTTGTTTTCGTTTTTGCAAAGCGTATCTTTTAACTCCTTAGTTGCACGGTTGAATTTCTTTTTGTCATCGGGACATCTTGTAGCTTGCCAAATTTTACGAAGTTTTCTCTTCGCTGCAATTTGATTGGGTATAGCAGCGGGTGTAAATTGCGCATCCTTTTTTCTTATTATAGACGGGGTTGCATTAAGCGCCGCCAAGGCTACCGTATCGTTAAAATATATAACGGAACTTTCTATGTCGTATGGAGATTTCAATGGAACGTTTAGTCGCAAATGAGTTTCTAGAAATTCTCTGTAAGCTTGCCAATCTGTTTTCGAGTTGCACAGGGTGGGCGGCGTTTGCATGTTTGTTTTGAAGGTAGTAAGATACTCAAGTTGGATAGGGGAGTGATCAGAAGACAATTCGAACCTAGATTTAATAGCGAAATTATCCAAATTTATGTTTTTGATAACACAAAAGTAGATAAGATCTGGCTTTTTGTTTGGGTCTGTTGGCCAGTAAGACGGTTCACCAGTTGAAAGGTGCGTGCAGTTAATGGCATATATCGATTGTAGCAGAATTTCACCTTTTTTTGTTTGTCAGCCGTGAACCCCATGATGTGTGATCTTAGCGTTAAAGTCGCCTGCAGCTATAAATCTTGGTCCCAGAGTTTTAAAAAAGTTGCTACTATTGCTGAACCCCCATGGCCTGTACCGTCCGGATGATTTGTACTGTACACGGTATATCCTGTAATTTTTAAATAGTGTTTTATATTAAAATGTGCTTCAGAAATCAGTGCCATATCGATACTATTTTCATACAAAAACTGTTTTAATTCAAGAGCATGCTGCATTAAACCATTAGCATTCCAGAAAACGATTCTTAAGTTGTCTGGGTTCATGTCTACGTATTTAGTTTAGAGACAAGGAGCGTGACTACATTTAAAATGGCCGACATCTGTTGCATAAGTTGTTTCATCATAATTTGTAATTCCAGCAAGTCGTTCTGTTCGTTTGTTTCTACAGAATAATTTTACAATGGTTCTATAAGAAGTTGGATCTGTGGCCTGAACTCTAACTTCATTTTTGGATAAGGTTTTTAGTTCGAAGTTTTGCTGAACTACTTCAGTCAGAGCTAAGCTTAAAGTTTTTATAAGACCGACATCTTGCACATATATGGAAGGAGGTTTGTTAACTTTTCGTAGGGTATTCCCAGTAGTGTTAATATTTTCGCCACCACCGTTTATCGGTTCGTCATTCTAGTCGACAGTGTCTACTAGAAGTTCGAAACGGTTTGATGTGACGGGTTTGTCCAGCTAGTATTGTTGCAACTTAGTTTGTTTCGCACTTTTTGCTTTTTTGTTAGAGTTTTTCAAATGTTGTTGTTGGTTTGGTGATTGTCGTTGTCTCTTTAAGTTTAACTGTGAGTTAGTGTGTTTGTGCAAATTGTCGGTGTTGTTGTTTAAACTGTTGGAAGTTCTTACTATTACTGTAGCTGTTTTTGATGACTCATTAGATGTAGTATTCTTCATATTGTTGTTTTTTATTAATTCCGTTTTTGTTGTGTTAGATAAAGCAGCCAATGACGGAAGAGTTGACATGATCGAGGCTGCAGTGTTAACGGTCGTTGTTGTTCTTTTTGAACACTCGTTTGGTGTAGTTGTATTCTGGTTATTAATGATGCTTTTGTTATCTGTTAAGTCGGAATTAGGTGTGATAAGAGAAGCAGCCAATGATGACGCAGATGACGTGATTAAGGTAGCAGAAGTATATACGGACGTAGTTATTGTAATTGAAGCCACCGATGTAGCGAAAGCACTTTGCGATGTTATTGTGTTCGAAGTTACTGTTGTTTGGTACACTGAAGGAAGAGGAGTCGTCGGGGTTTTGCACTGAGAGCTCCATGGTAAAGTAGTTGTGAGGGAGAGAGGGCGAGAGTTTGAAGCCTCCTCTGATGTTCCAACAGACAAGTTGGAGTTGATATCATTATTTTTGTTGGTACTCGGCGAGACAAAAGAGAAATATGCATTTCTCAATGCCGTAGAACTTTGGGCTTTGCTGCCCATTTGTATTGTTTATTTCACTTTAAATTCGATGATTAAATGTTTTTTCTTTTTTATTAAAAAAATAAAAGAAAAAAAAACATCAAAACCAAAAAGACTTTTTTTATTTATTTAATTAAAGATTCACTTTCTCTGAAGCACGTCTTTGTCGAACGACAGTTGAGAACGAAATGAATTGGTTTTGTCTATCACTCCAATGATTAAAATGCCGTGAATCTAGCTGAAACGTTATAAGAACATTTTGCCAGAACTGTAATACCAAAGAAAGTGGTGGCAGATAACGAGTTTAATAGTCTACATATCGTAGAATTGTTGAATAAAAACAATATCGAATACCATTTTACGAAACCTAATTCTCATACTGGAAATGGTGATGTGGAAAGATTCCATAACTCACTCCGCCCAGGGAAAATTATTCAAGTGGCAGTTAGAACGTACAATGAGAGAATTCATAGTACGATCCAAACTACACCTTTTAAAGTCCAAAATAAAGAAGTGGATAATAATAAAATAAAAAATAATATATTTAAAAATAAACTTAGCCGGATTAACAACTAAAACAAAAATAGAGAAGAATATACTGAAACAAGACAAGATGGGTATATTAAGAATTATAAGGCCGTCCGACACAAGGAGGAGCCGAAATATAAAAAGACAAACTTGAACAACATACATACTGCAAACATCAAACGACATTAAAAATACTATAACAAATAACCAATAACAAATTGTTAACCAAATAAAATCATTTCATCAAACAAAAAAAGTAATAATTCAAAACTTTTATCACGAAAAACTGTTAATATTAACAATATTCAGAAATAAAATTGAACAAAATCAAGAGTACATAACAATAACACATAATGGATATACTAATGCTAATATACTGACTAAACACGAAATAGACGAGTACAAGACAGACCTAACTAAAACAATGTACTTACGATCAGCAGTTTTAGAAGACTACTCGAAAATCTAAAATTGATTATAAAAATACCAAAAGTGTTCAAAGAATTTTCAATAAAAATAATAGTGCCAGTACCAAATGAAAAAAGTAAGAAATAGAGTTTGTAAATGAAAAAAATCTTGCAAAAATCATGGAACGAAAATAGAAATTAACAATATAAGAAATATACTATGTTTAGAGGATATGCTATAATAGAGCAATGACTTAGTTAATAACGATCCAGGAGTATCGTATTATTTGAATGAGGGAGAAGTTACATATATGCTTTATTAATATGCATACTTTTGTATATAATAAATAATATATGTCACTTACCGAACAGTCCCATAGCAAGAAACTTACTGCATTCTTGCCCGTCCGAATTTGTCTGTTTGTCTGTATGAAAGATCGGATTTCGACGATTTCCGTTCCAAAAAACAACAAAACAACAAACAAGCATAAGTGCTTCGTAGGCACTTAAAAAAACAAAAAAGGCGCTTCAAATGTAGCCTAATCGGATTCAATTGAAGCGACTCAAAAGTGGCTATGCCTATTAAATTAACCTATTTAATAATAAATATGGTATAAATGAATAAAACTTGTAACTTTTTTACAATAATGAAAAATTCTTATATAAAAATATAAAAATTTTTCTTAATTCGGAAGTATTTACGAAAGTAAATATTTAACTCGCCAGCCTACATAATCTAGTTCGTGCTGGCGCCAGTCGTTTTAAATGCCAAGCACGGAGAGATCGCTCCATACCTGGTCATTTCATAGAGAGGCAAGTCGTCTTCTATTTCAGATACCACCAATCAAGTTTGGGCCCCCATGTAAACCATGTGTGCTGGAGCTCTTTCATCCATTCAAATGAGGTGCCCAGCCCAGTGCAGCCGCTGGAATTTTATGCACTGGACTATGTCAACATAATCTTATAGCTCGTACAGCCCGCGGACCTAAACTCGTCGCCGATTCTAATAGGACCGAACATCCTGCGGAGAATCTTCATCTCTCGTCTGATCTCCAGACTTACGTTGTTGTTGCTGGTTATCCCGTATCCAAGATAGACAAGGGTTTGTACAACATCGTCACTGACCGTCCAAGACGCGATGACGAAGTGCGAGAAAACACCAAGTACTTCGTCTTGTCCTTATTCATCGCTAGACCCAGACCAGAGACTGAGTTCTTGACTCTAAGAACGGCTTGCTGATTCGCCGTTCCTGCGTACCGATGATATCGATTTCATCGGCGTAAGCGAGCAACATCACTTCCTTTTGGAAGATCGAGCCCAACATACTCTGTGTGTACGGGCACTGGCGTAGGATGTATTCCATCAGAAGATTGAAAAAAATCGCACGACAGAGCATCGGCCTGCCTGAAACCTCTTTTGGTATCAAAAGGGTCGTAGAGGTTTTTCTCACCATGACAACGCTTTGTGTGTTAGGTAGCGTCGTCATGCAACGATCTTTGTCAGAATACCTAGTGCAGACAGGGCGTCGAAGAACTTCGCTCTTATCGGCGTGTCGAAAGCGGCTTTGTAGTCGACAAATAGGTGGTGAGTGTCTTTGTTGAACTCACTGGTCTTTTTCAAGAATTGGCGTAATGTGAATATTTGGTCAATGGTCGACCTTTTTGAAGCCTTTCTGAAGCCACAGTGATATCGTCCTATCAGTGAATCGGTATATGGCTTCAGCCTATTACACAATGCGTGCGACAGAATCTTATATCCAATGGAAAGACATATTCCGCGGCAGTTGGCGCAAACAGCGGGGGTCTCCTTTCTTAAAGATAGGACAGAGAACACTGAGATTCCAGTCATTATCTATGCGTTCATCGGACCATATCTTGCATAAAGTTGATGCATACTCCTAACCAACTCTTCGCCGCCGGTCTTAAATAACTCAGCTGGCAGTCCATCAGAGCCTGCCGCTTTGTTATTTTTCAGCTTTTTAATAACTGAATCGACCTCGTTATAGTCCGGTTGCTCTAGAAAAGTGTCATCATTAACTGGTAGTTCCGCTGTCATTTCTCTATCGGCGGAATTATGCGCTTCATCGCCTCCGAGTAGGTTGGAGAAATGACTCCTCCATAATCTCAGTGATTCCTGTTCATCCGTTACCAGATTTCCATTGTCATCTTTATAGGGTTTAAAACCTTTAGTCAGACGCTTGAGCTTTTGATAGAATTTTCGAGCTTCATTTCTGTCACGTAACATCTCAACATCCTCAAACTCTCGCCTTTCTTGCTCCTTTTTCTTGCTTCTGAAAAGGCATTTCTGCTCTCTCCGTTTCTCTCGATATCGCTCTCTAACAGCTCGCGTTGCTCCCGACTGCAGAGTTCGCTGATAGGAAGCGTTTTTCACTGCAGTAGCATTGCGACACTCCTCGTCGTACCAAGAATTATTCACAGGTTTTGTATAACCAATGACATCCTTGGCAGCTCCATCCATGGAGCGGGTAATATGTTTCCACTGCTCACATATATCTTGAGAAGACGGAGAGATTTTCCGGAGCAATCGGGAGAGTGTGTTTCAAAAGGCTACGGCTGAGCCTAGTGCGTACCTTGGCTGCGACAATATAGTGGTTTCGCCTGCGGCGAAATCGATTAGCGTCTCTCCATTATTGGAGGTAGTGGTAGATTCCATTCTTCCCAATCTTCCCAAGCAAACGAACCCCAATTGTTTTGAGAAATTTTAAAATTCTATTAAGTGCTTTAAGCGCCGTATACATTTTTATGAGGTAGGCAAGGACTTTGTCTGTGTGTGACTGCAATTAGAGATAGCAAATGGCAAAGGTGTTTATTTCTACCTTGTAGTAACAAATTCAATTGATTTGTGAGTAATGATATATCCGGGAGGAAAGCCAAATCCATTGAAAAATGGTCTTCTGAAAACCGTCGCTATAACAAATTATTAATAAATAATATTGTCAAATCAATTTCAATTGGAATCAAAATCTTTTTGAATTCATTGGAAACATGCGAATTATTTTCGTACGTTAAAAAAGACTCAAAACCCTTTAAAGCTGTTCTTTCAGGCCTTGACA
The DNA here is from genome assembly GCA_035044805.1 of Leucophenga maculata. NCBI lineage: Eukaryota > Metazoa > Arthropoda > Insecta > Diptera > Drosophilidae > Leucophenga > Leucophenga maculata. The sequence continues at coordinate 20,922 of JAWNNP010000879.1, read as the reverse complement.
AAATTCCCAATGATGAACTTAAATCTATACTTGTTTCATCTGGCTTACAGTGTACTGAAGTTAAAACTGTGGAAAAAACTATAAGAGCAGGGTACAAAGTTCTACTCTATATAGTATATTTTAATAACAAGACAACAACACTGCAACAGCTCCGACAACAGCATTCATGCACAAACCACACCAAAGTCTGTTGGGAGAATAAATCTAAACCACCAAATAAGCTGTGCCAATGTTACAATTGCCAGCTCTTCGGTCACGGATCAAATAGCTGCAGTGTAAAAACTGCCTGTGCGTACTGCGCTGAAAGCCATCACACCTCATCTTACACAAATAAGGAAAAGTATCTACGCGCAAATTGTAAAGGTGAGCATCCATCTATCCCTCTTGCCCTGCTAGAGCTACCTACTTATCTCTACTACAACAAAGATCTTCGAAAAATCAACGCGTAAATAAAAATAATAAATCTGCAAACAATAACGGCACCAGTCACATCAACAGTAAAAACTGCAACAACTCCAACACTAGCTATGCTACACAAAGAATGCTTGCGAGACAACCAATACTCTTAAGCCAAAGAGAAGACCGATTCGCATTGTTACAATTTCTTCCGCTCTCATATAGCAGCATTATTGCTGGGCCTCCGACGAAGAACTCGCCGATGAACCTTTTTTCGGTTGACGAAATTACAACACTAACCTCAGAGCTTTTAGAAAAACTTAGCAACTGCACTAGTAAGAGCGAACCATTTGGCGTAATAACTCAATTAGCTATTAAGTATATTTATGATAGTAAATAATATTAACAGCCTAATTATCGTGACATGGAACTTCCGTGCTGTCAGTAACAAAAGACTAGAGCTTACTAACTTTTTGACTCAAAACAAAATTGATATTTGCCTTGTTTCTGAAATCTGGCTTAAAGATAGTATTACATTTTTTATACTAAATTACATAGTGTATAGATCTGATCGCCGCGCCAGTAGAGGTGGTGGCGTAGCAATTATTATCAAGCAATCATTAAGACTCAAACAAATTCCTAGCATAAAAACGCATGTAATAGAAAACATTGGCTTGCAAGTAGATATTGGCACTTATTTGTGAATTTAATTGTGCTTTATGAAAATGTTTGCTATATATTTCCCCGGGAACACAGCTAGTTGCCTTACTAATTGTGTTGCCTTAAACGACAAAAAGCACATTTTAGACGCATTCAAGGCAGATTAACTTAATGCTGCTCACTTTGATGGCTCATTTATAATAGGTGGTGATTTAAACTGTAGAAAACGTCAATGGAATTGTTTTAGAGCAAACTGCTGGGGTAACGTACTACATGAGCTAGTACACACAGGAAATTTACTATGTTACACCCTAATGACCCTACATACATGCCCTCCATACTATAAAACAAAACCTTCTACCCTTGATTTATTCCTCACAAGCACTCCTAGTCATTTCTCCGAGCCAGTCACAATAACAAATCTTTCGTCGGACCATCTCCTAGTCATAACTAACCGTATATGTAATGTTTCTTCTATAAATAAATCATATCTACAGTTCTCTAAGGCTAATTGAAGATACTTCAAAACGACGTTAAATGCAACATTTCCAAACTACTTAGCCCCTAACAGTTTACTCACATCTGAACAAATTGATTCTGCGATTTACACCCTCACAGCCAAAATTGTCGATGCTATTGAACGAGCTGTCCCTAGAAAACCCATTTTTCTTGACTCACCAAAATTGCCTAGTTATATAAAGAATATTATCAAACAAAGAAATATCTGTCAAAGACTGTAGAGCTCTTGGTGCGTGAGATACATTTATAACGCGAGTGTTTATTAACTACTGAGCCGCTCTAGCGAGCGGCTCCCTTTTTATTCATAAAAACTTATTCTATTTTTAAACCATTAAAATGCTATCGCTGAGGTTGTAGGCCTCAGCAGAATCTAAAACTATTTGTAATGTAAAGACGCGTAGCAGAAACTATTAAACCAACGCGGACAAAACGCTATTAAAATCGTTATTGATCATAAATTAAGTCCCTGCACTTGTCAATGTAGCACTTAACAAACGGAGAAGGAGCTATTAAAATCGATGTACATCATAAATTAAGTAGCTGCACTTGTCAAGTGTTACATACCAACGCTTAGATGAAGCTATTAAAAAGATGACGATTATAAATACACACGCTGCACGCTGACAGCCAGTAGTTGTTGCTTCTGAGCTCTCTTCATTAGGATAGTAGTCTCAGCATCACCCTTTATGGTCAAATCGGTCGCAAAAGCGGCTTCACCTTTGGCACCCTCTTTCTTTACATCAGCTTAAGTTTCATCACCGGCAGCATCAGCATTTTCACCTTCGGCACCTTCTCCTTGCTCACATCAGCAATAGTAGCGTCAGCATCACTCGTTCTGGTCGAATCGTCCCCAACATCATCTGTCTTAGCTAGTTTCTTGCGACGCTTCTGTGGTGGACGCAAATCAAATATTTTCTCGTCGTCGGCAGACAGCAAATGGGCTCAATCGGCTTTAGCTGCTCGGAAGTGTAGGATTCCTTATTTGATGCAGCAGTTGTGGTCTTCTTCGGGACAATTGGAAGCGAAATTTTCCATTTCATTCGGTGGTGCAAGTAGTATGAGATGGGCTTGAGGCGTTTTCAAACCACCACCAGTTCAGCCATCCCATCTTACTCTTGTTAGTATGATGGTATGCTGCATTACATACTCTGACTTGCATATATTTATTCGCAGATTTACTCACTTCTCTGAAGTGAGGACTTCCCGGGGGATTACTGACTATTTTTTGGCATAAATAGTCCCATTTTCCGTAGGTTTTTTGCTGAAACTGCAGCATTTGCTTCTCAATTGTGGCATGTTGTTTTGCTTTACGTAGAACATTTATAAACGAAGACTTTTCCTTCAAATTAATTTTCTGTTCAATTACATTTCTGTTTCTCGGTGAGATGCATGGCGTTGGCAACAAATCACCAATCCTATTCTTAAGACTCGAATTGCTGGTGGTCATTATTATTTTCTTCATATTTGTCACATGTTGGCTAGATTCAGCTTGTGGCGTTTTCAACAGAATATTATCAATAATCTCAAGTTAGACACATTTTTCTGTTGATGAAGTGATGTTGCTCGGTGGTGTAGAAATTTGTTGATTATAGTTCGGCGGCAGGCGGCTGTCAAGATCAATATCTGTAAGATCTTGTTCCGACCTTACGCCAACACCAGCAGTTGTTGAACTCGAAAATCCGATTAATAAGGAAGAACTCGCCGTTGTCTGCACCTCAGCCAGTTTTGTTTCGGGAGACTGTCGTATTTCCATTGTCAAAGAGGATACTGTATCTGTGTCTTTCAGTTAGTTACACAATTGAGGTATGAGCGTCGTACCTGGTGTATCGCCTTTTGTGGGCTCCAGTTGCATTGGCGCAAATTCTATTTTATGAAAAGTAATTTTACTGAGCTCTTCACGAAGCCTTGCTTGTTCGGCTTCTGTTTCCCTGCTGCGACCGAAGGTAATTTTCTGGAGCTCAATTCGTAGCCTTGCATGTTCTTCCTCTTCTTCCTTGCTGGGGCAGAAGGTAATTTTCCTGAGCTCTTCACGTAGCCTTGCTTGTTCTTCTTCTTCTTCCAGACGTGCCTCGAGCTCATTATCGATGCATCGCAGTTGCACATATTCTTCTTCAGGGAATGAAATTTTCCAGGATGAAATTTTCTTCAGCTGTGGTCGTAGCTTTGGCCGTTTTTTCTCCTACTGCTCTTTCATGCTAAAATCAATGAGCACCTCAAGGCCAGCGACTTCAGCTTTGAGAATATCTATCTTATCAGATGGATATTGTTTGTAGTTGACTTCTAATTTTATTAGGCTGTCCTCCAATGAAGACCAATAGCTTTATTCCTTAAGAGGTCAGTTACATTTGGCTTTTTCAAGCTGTCTTTGATTAGGCACATTTGTTGCTCTACACGATCAGCTCTTCTTTCCATAAGATCCACCATTTGTTTTTTTGGGCTGGAACTTCGTTGTGATTTAATTTCCATCTGGCTATCAAGTACTTCTGATGCCTTGATGGGTTTATTTATTTTCACTTCGTCATCAGGTGCTTTTGATGACATCGGAAGGCTCCTTGCAACTACCTTGTCTACTTTTTGATCATCAGATACTTTAGATGTCATCGTAGACTCGATAGGCCAAAAATATATCACCTAATATTTTTCTTTGCGTCAAACCGAGATCCGTTTCGAAGGACCATTAAATGTATAAACTATTTAAAATACAAGTCGTTCTTTACATTCCCTCGTTCCTTCATTGGTGAGTGTTCATTAACTACTGAACCGCTCTAGCGAGCGGCTTCCATTTTATTCATAAAAACTTATTCTATTTTTAAACCATTAAAATGCTATCGCTGAGGTTGTAGGCCTCAGCGTAATCTAAAACTATTTATAATGTAAAAAAAACGCGTAGCAGAAACTATTAAACCAACGCGGACAAAACGCTATTAAAATCGTTATTGATCATAAATTATGTCCCTGCACTTGTCAATGTAGCACTTGACAAACGGAGAAGGAGCTATTAAAATCGATGTACATCATAAATTAAGTCGCTGCACTTGTCAAGTGTTACATACCAACGCTTAGATGAAGCTATTAAAAAGATGACGATTATAAATACATACGCTGAACTTATCAAATGCAGCTCTAATGCGTATGATAACTGCACTGTGTGTGCGTTGTTCTTATCGGAGAGAGTTTTGCCTCATATCACATGTTTAGGCTTCATGCCTGAACAAAGACATTGGGTTAGAACTAGGCATCCAATCTATAAGGCAAGGCTGAACTTCTTAAATCGTCAAATTAAAGCAAATATATTCAAATTCAACAATTCTAATTGGAATGCAAAATTATCTTCGCTAGAACCTAATTCTAAGCCCTTTTGGAAAGTAACCAAAATTATTAAAAACAAAAAACCATTCATTCCTAGTTTTAGCCACAATAACCTACTTTTTACCTCCAGTTATGAAAAAGCAAACCTATTAAGTGAAATTCTTAAAGGGAAGCATCACTTAACGGAATCACTATCAGATGTAAATACTGTCACCACCATTAATTTATCCATTACTGAGACAGACAATATTGAAAATTTTACTGCGCCTGTATTTACAACTGATGAAGTTTGTAACATTATTTGTTCTTTAAGAATTAAAAAGTCTCCGGTTCCCGATTCAATACCTAACTCATCCCTTAAAAACCTACCTACGCCTGCAATTAAGTATCTAGCATATATTTTAAGCGCTTGTACTAAAATACTGAAAGCTATTGACCTATTAGTTTGTTATGTGGCTTTCCAAAAATCTTTGAAAGACTGGTAAAAATTAAAATCGATACTCACCTTGAGGTATATAACGTACTACCATCTGTCCAATTTGGATTTAGAGCTTAATTAAACTGTTCTCATCCACTCAAAAAACTTAACGACTTTGTCAAATATGAGCTTCGTTCCAAAAAATCAATTGGCATGGTCACTTTGGACGTGCAAGCTGCGTTCGATACTGTGTGGTATAGTGGGCTGATCCACAAATTAAAACGATTAGATTTTCCTACTTACTAAATTAAAATTATTAAAAGCTTTTTGCTTCATATTCCCTTTTCCTTTAAAATTTAATATTAATGTTTCACTAACTAATTTTAAGAAAAAAAAAAGAAATAATTTCATATTTTAGTTGAAAGCTTTAGTAATAGCTAAACTCTGTATAATTAGTCATTAAGTACCATGTATGTATGCTGTTAAACATATTATTTTCTTGGGAATAAACTTAAACTTATCTCTAAATGAGAAAAGTTACGACCACTCAGACCCGTTGGAGGGTTTTTCTTGGCCGCCAGGTTGACCGACTGTGCCTCGACTCACAGTTATGGATGTGGTCCAAGCAGCCGCAATTACAAACAAAAGGTTGAAGAAAATGAAAAAATTAAATTACAATTTTTTGTAGATCAGAGGTGAGAATAGCTTGTTTTATAAAGTTTACAGAAGAGTCAAAAGAAAATAGACGAGAGAAGTTATTATAGATATAGCAAAGAGACCGAAGTGAGTCATAATAGGCATAATTTGTTGTGCAAAAAGACAACTATAATGGCACATAGTTACGCGTGAAGCGAGAAGGTACATTAAGCATTAAAGATTGGAGTAAGTAAGGAGAGTCAATTAGGATTTTATGAAGGAAAACCACAGCGAGCATCGCCCGGCGTGCAGATAGAGTAGGAAGATCGATTATTATTAATCGATCCACATATGGTGGCAAATGTACATCTGAAGCCAAATTTAAGTTTCTGAGCGTAAATAACAGAAACTGTTTTTGAACAGGCTCAATACGATTTTGGTGAATTGCAAGATGCGAATTCCAATATCGGACGAACGAGTGACGTGTATAAAGTTTAGTAATATAAGGATCATCAAATTTTTTAAACCAACGCTTTATAAAGCCAAGAACACACCTCACTTTATTTACCATAGATACAATATGATTATTAAAGCTCAACTTAGTGTCAAAAAGAAGGCCTAGATCATTTATACTAAACTCCCTGCTAAGACTATGTACATTTAAAAAGTATATCATTGTAAATGATTTTCTGCGATGAAACGTCATACATTTACATTTGGAAATATTTAGATTAAGATAGTTTGCTGAACACCAAGTATGTAACGAATTCAAATCTGCCTGAAGTAGACAATGTTGGGAGACATCAGAATACGACAAGCATAAATTAACATCATCAGCATAAATAAGTGTATAAGCATGATTGATTGCTAGAGGTAAATCGTTTATAAATATTATGAAGAATAATGGTCCAAGATGACTGCCTTGTGGAACGCCAAAATTAATAACAATAATTATTGATTTTATCCAATTTATGATAGAAGGCGGGAATCCCTATATATTTATATATTAAGAGATTATGGCATACACTAGCCAAAGCTTTACTAAAATCAGTATATATTACATCGGTCTGGCAGCCAGACACAAAACCTTTATTAACAATAGACGTGAATTCTAGAAGATTTGTCCAAATTGATCTACCTTTGATAAATCCATGTGGAAATGGGCTAAAAACTGATTTTAGCGATCGTTTCAATTGATCAGTAATATTTGTTTCAAATAACTTAGGAATTGCACTATGTTTAGCAATACCCCTATAATTCGAGATATCTGACTTATTGCCTTTCTTGTGTAGTGGAATGATAAAGGATAGTTTCCAAATAGATGGAAACTTGGCTTGTTTTATAGATATTTTAAAAAAGATTAGTCAAGGAGCTGGCGCATTCTTTTAGAATACAACTAGGAACATTATCAGGACCAGGAAGGAAAGAAAATTTAATAGATTTTAGACATGTTAATACATTTCAAATGTTAATTACAGGACATGATATAATGTCATCAGATGGAATACTATGGGGATAAGAAGCAAAAGAATTATAATTACTGGGAATACAAGTGTAGGTAGATTTAAAAAAAGTATCAAATAAATCCGATATCTGAGAATCAGAGGAAGCTTCTTTACTGTCAAGATAAAAATTTGGGGGGTAAGCCGTATTGTTACGCTTTATGTTAACAGAATTAAAACAGTTTTTAGGGTTATTGCGCACATTATTCTTAACTCGTAATAAATAAGCAGAATAACACTGTTTATACAATTAGTTAAAGTAATCTACAGTGGAACCAGTTCGTTTGTATTTTTTTAAAAGGCATGATTTAATATTCTTTAAACGACTTAGACTCCGAGAGAACCACGGAAGCCGATTGGCTGAAGTAGTTTCAGTCGTGTAAGGAACACAGCATTGAAAATAATTGAATAGAAAATGTTAGACGCAAACTCAATGTCAAAACGTAAAAATGAAAAACAAAAACAAAATGTATGTTGTTTGAAAACCACTCAAAAACAAATTACAGTTTTACAAAAAACATACTGCAGTAAATTTATTAGTCTGGACATTAGTATGTTTAGTTAGCGAGCAATAAACACACAAAACGGAATAATAAAAAGGACAAAACAGCAAAGACGCTGAACTAAGTAAAACTAGAAAACAATTATATTAATAATTTAAATTAAAAGCAAATGAGTTTCAAATAACACAAAAATTACGCGCGACAATCAAAATGTTAAACTTTAATAAGCCAAAGACTTTTAAATAAATTATAACTTTTAAATAACTTGAGTAAAGTATATGCAATTAAATTAGACCGCACCGGGTGACTGTTCAGTGAGAACTGAACTTACTTATTTACTCCATCCTTCGAGCAATTATTTGTCTGGATAAGGGTATACATTCGACAAAATTGAGAGCATCTTTCCCCTTTGGTCCAATAATTTTCAAAACATCTGAGAACAGCCTCTTTCAAAAAATATCATCAACAAATAGTCGACCTTTTCTGCCTAAAGCCGAAACAGTAATATTAGCATTTTCGGAATGTGTGCTTCTTTATCGGCAATCCATTTATTATAAAAGTTAAACGTTTGTTTTAACTTTTCTATCAAATTAATTCTCTCTTCATTAGATATGCATCAGAGAACTGCAAAACTCACTTTTTTCACTGATTTAATCATGTACTAAAATTCGTACTCACGTTAAGGCATGCATCAAAACTCAGTTGTGAATAAAACCTGCATCGTTCTATTGAGCGCGTTACTGTGGAGATTATGACTGTACTCAACCGTCATGATTTATTAACATTGAACGACCGAACGCCAACACATTGAATAAAATCATTATTGTGTTGGCGAGCGCCTCGTTCGGCTGATTGTGACTCGGGTCTCCGAAATATTTTATTCATATTTCCCTCTCTTTCTCGTGCTCTTTTTCCTATTGAATGCATATGCATGCTTAGTAGTTCATACGCGTCACTGATACGCCCTTATTACGTTCATACGCGCTCACATGCATTGAATTTTAATTTTTTTGTTGTTCGTTTAATTGAAAGTTACCTAAAAAATGTCAAACGACCAAAGCTTCGTTATAGAACAAATTTCTAACGGTAATTACATACTTTTGACAAAACGCAAGCAGGAAAAGTGAAATATAGAGCATATTAAGCGAAGTAATTAAAAATGATGGAGTTATATTCAAAGCTTCTTAAATATTCGCCAAGGCAATCGTTTAAGCCGTCATAAGAGCTGTCAATTACTTAAGGCTTCCAATTGTCGAAAATGTGTTGCTGCAGAAGACAAAAAGGCCGCCATCGACAACTGTATAGCGTGGATACCTGAGGATTGCCAACCATTTGCATCCATCAATGGTTCTGGTTTCTTAAAACTCGCTAAATTTTGCATTAGTATTGGAATAAAGTACAGAGAAGATATTTATATTAAAGAGCTGCTTCCTGATCCAAAAACGCTTTCCTGTACAGTGCAGACACTAGCAGATTATAAAAAAAAAATGGAATCAAACGCGAAATAGCACAGTGGAGGAGCATCTGCAACAATTGACTTATGGACAGACAACTATTTGAACTATTAAATTTTTTGGAAGTTACCTCACATTACCAAAAAATTTCCAATTGCATAATATCGTTTTTGGAGTGAAATCTATGGATTTCAAACGTTCAACTGGTGGTAACAATTTGAGCAAGCTAACTACATTATTTGGCGAATTTGGTATAAGTAATATGGAGGAAATTAAATTCGTAACAGACAGAGGATTAAACGTGAAAAAAACATCGATTAATGAATTTGATGTACTTAAATGGTGGAAAACAAATGAACAGTTTTATCCATATTTATCTAAAGTTGCACTACAAGTTCATTCCATTCCTGTTAGTAGTGCAGCCGCTGAACGAGTTTTTTCATTAGCTTGCAATTTAATAACTAAAAAAAAACCGACTTGAGCCAAAAACATATTACAGCATATTATTTCTGAACTCGTACTTTAAAAATTTTAAGAAATAAATACTTATAAAATTTGTTGATCATATAATGTAAAATATAAATTGTTATAATTTTAGTTATTTCAAATATGAATTGTTAATTTTTTGTTTAATACTATTTCTAGTTTATTTTTAATTGTTTGTAAAAAATAAAATATGAAAATAAATATAATTTTGTTGCTATCATGTGCTTTTATCTCTATTCGCAATTTCTCTCTGTTTCTCTTTGCCGGCACTAGCAAAAATTCAAATACATACGTTCACGTCTATACGCGCTCATTTTTGATTTTTGCTTTTTATGATTTATTCTTCATCGAGAAAATCCTTGCTGAGCAAAACGAATAAACACAATTGATGTGAGTGAGTTGAACGGTTGAAATCACAGAGCCAACAAGATGTACACGGTTTTGTGTCCACGCGTGAACATGAATCTTCACTTAGGTCGTATTATGGCTTGGCTCATAAAACTAGCAACAACAGATAAAACGGACCAATACTGAGATTAGGTCGTTTTATGGCTTGGCTCATAAAGTAATCACAACAGATAAAACGGACTAATACAGAGAAAATAAAATGTACACAGATAAAATTAGAAACAAAACTAAATGTAATATCGCAAATATACAGCCCTCATAGCTCTAAGTATCGTTTAAACAGATTGCCATAAATCAATGAGCTGCTGATAAGCACTAATAATAACAAGCGCATGTGGTAAGAGTATCTCATAGATTGGTTTAGGCTGCACATTTGAAAACAGCCAACGAAGAGATAAGCGAATCGTGGGAACATGTGTGCAGCGATAAAAAAATTCTATATTTAGTTTGAAGATAAAATATTCGAAATAGTATATAAGTATGTATTTTCGTAAAATAAAATCAGTTCTTAAAAAGTACTCGCAGAGTGAAGTATTTTTATTTTCACAAAAACGCTCTGCTTATTAATACAAAGTATTAATAGTTTGGTCATTCGAGCCTTCAAATTGGAAGCTATTGAAAAAGCGTGTCTGACGCTAAACAGCAGACTAGGCGATCTTGAGTGAAAAACAAAAAGTGCGTAGCTGAACAAACTGTTGGCTAATTGGGCACTCTTGCTGTGAAAGTGTAAAGAATTACTCGAGTTATAAAAACCCTGAAGCAACATCACCAACAATCAACACAAATTTTCCTTTTATTTACGTGTGAGGATTAAATGAAAGTGAACCGCTAAAATGAGAATCAACAGAGTAAAGATAATAGACGCTCAAAAAGAAATTGCAGAAAAAGTGCAATAAATTGAGTGTGAAGACGTATCGTAAAAGCGCCTGTATCGAGTTCGTGAAACAACTAGAAAAAAATCGAAAGGAGCTAGATGCTAATCATATTAAATTGATTGCGGACGGAATTGGTGAAGAAGACGACTGCCGACGACTTTGTGGAATTAGAAAGCAATGTGAGCCCAATGGAAAAAGCGATACATGCCTAATGCCACTCAATTGAGTCATGTGGGCGAAGTTGGGTTCAGTGTTAATGACAATGAATTTCATTTTCAAATAAGAAGTTTCAAGAGAAAAACAATTTCTCTAATAAAATATATGGAAAATTTAGATTTCGAAAACATGTCAGAATCTAAAGGGTCGATGATTAAGGAAGGTCCGAAATACATCAGTTAAACAACTTTAAGGCAGATTAACGAACTCAGCATGCTGCATCTGATAAAAGTACCGAACGAGGAGAAAGAATTAAAACCTGCAACAAGTAATCATTATGATCGCTTGGAGGTGGAAATATTTAAAATTCCAAATTTTTTCAACTTGTTCAAAGATATGGTGCATAATAATGTGTGCGTCTCAAACTCTGAAAAAACTCAATGGGACACAATTTTGGATCAACCCCATCACAATTGAATGTCTTAATGCAATTCGACCATTGGGCATAGAAATAAATGATGATGAACCATTTATCGCAAGAATAATTTGCCGAAAGCTTGACAAAGAAGGCTTGAAACTACAAACAAGCATCTGAAACACCTAAGGAAGTGCAGACTTTCAAAGAAATTATTGATTTTCTGGAGCGCCGCTATGAAACGTTAAAAGTCGTTTCTGACAAATAAAAACTCAGCACATCACAATAGGCACAGAAAATCCAATAAGAAAACTGTGCTTTTACTGCAAATATCACAATCATATTACAAGTGACCGTTCACCTTTAACAGTCTAACTGATCGGTCGCAAATCAGCAACAGCTAATAAAACATACTTAAAACTATAAAATAAAAAAAAAAAAAATAAAAAAAAATCAGTAAATTACAAAAACAAAACATATTAGATTCGTTTAATAAAATTCTAATAACGCTCTACGCTAACCTACACAAGCATTCTAACGCACTATGCAGGAGCGAGAGCCACCTGATCTGCACAGTAAGGCAAATGTACAACAGTTCACTTTAGACAAAAACAAAGTCTTAAGCAATCTCACACAAGGCACGAAATACTTAATAAGTAATAAAAAGAACACACGAAAATAAAACACTCGCTCAAACATCACCGTTCCTAGTAAAAAAAAGTCATCGATGCCGCTGGCCGAGGAGAAGTGGAGGATTGTAAAGCTTTGTCAAACGGTACATACCAAATTAAAACAAAAAATTTGGCACAAGCCATTCGTCTAAGACAGTGGTTCTTAACCTTATAGTCATGAGGGACCATTTTACCAAATGTTTGTCTTGCCGGGGACCACCCCGTTGGTTTACCAAAATTAAGGGTTGTTTGATAAAGAAAACAAGCATAATTGTATAATTAGCGCTCATTTATTTATTATTTGGCAAAAATCTAAAAGTTACAAATTTCAATTTAATGTGATTTTTGTGACTGCATACTCTGTACTAACTTCTAAATTCTTGGTTCAGTGCTACTCAAAGCTAAACGCATGTCGGCAGTGGCATCCAACCGATTTCAATGCTTGTTTTTAATAATCAGAAGCGTCGAAAACCCCTGCTCGCATAGATACGTCGATGAAAATAAAGTTAAGTAACGTATAGCAATGTCTCGAAGCTTTGGAAAAGAAATTGCTTTTTGGCTCCAAAAATCCTCAAGATTTATTCCTGATTCGAATGTATCTTTTAAGTTCGTGTCGTGTTGCATTTCAATCAATTCTTCTTGAATTTCATCAGAGACTTCGGAAACTTTGATAATGAAAGGATTCCGGATCAGTTTCTGAATACTTTTGTCCTCACAGTCAGGAAAATAGCGATTAAATTCACTTTTTAAATCAGTCAAATGGAGCATCATGTTCTTCTTAGTTTCTTCTTTAATATCTGCACCTTGTCCGTCAATGATTTGGTTGAGCGTATCAAATGCAGAAAAGTAATTTTTTTCGACCTTATTGATCCATAGCTCGATTTTAGCAATAAACGCCATGATTTTATCTTCATGTGCAAATATGTTGCTCATGCCTTGCAACTTCAAATTTCCTGATCCTTGCAGTTGAAGGTTCAATTTATTTATTTGCGCAAAAAAGTCGACCAAATAAGCAAAACGTGTTTTATATTCGGGCTCACAGAACTGATCTAACAACTCTTTATTTTCCTTGTTAGTTAAGAATATTTGTACTTCCTCTCTTAGTTCGTACAACCTCGACAGCATGTTTCCTTTCGAAAGCCAACGAACTTCTGTGTGGAAAAGCAGAGTTTCGTGTTCAGAGTTCATGTCAGAACACAACTGTTTGAATAGACGAGTATTGAGTGCGCTCTTTTTAATGAAGTTAACTACTTTTATAGCTGTTTTCAGAGCAATAGTAAAACATTCCGGGAGCGTTTTGACAGCCAATGCTTGACGGTGAATAACGCAGTGCGTCATTATTGCGGATGGATTTTTGGTTTTTACCAATGCTGCAAGACCAGAGCGAGAACCAAGCATAGCAGGAGCACCGTCAGTACAAAACTCGGTAAGCCTTTCCCACATAAGTCCATGTTCCTCCATATACTGACTTATTGCATTCATAACATCTGCACCTTGCGACGTCGTTGTAAGTTCTTGAGAAAATAATAACTCTTCTTTAAAACTTTTATTGTTAATTGACAGCACTGCGAAACGGTAGACTCATCACATTTTAATGCAAAATAAGAGCTGTTTTTAACCTTGTCAATAACTTGGTCTTCAATATCAGTTGACATTTTTTGAATGCGCGACTAACTGTGTCATTAGAAAGCGGTATTTCACAAATTTTCTTTTGAGCGCCTAAAACTCTTCTGGAACTTTGAGCATACAGGGCTTTATTAAAGATTCGCCGATTGTGTGTGCTTTTTTCGATTTGGCAATTAATTTTGAAACTTCAAATGATGCAGATAATGTTTTTTCAGATGTTGCATAATTTGTTCCACTGGGTCGAAGTTTAATTTTTTTAAGATTTGTTAGTTTGCCTTCAAAAAATTCTCGCGATTGGTTACAAAACTTCGGATGCACGGTCTTCAAATGACGTTCCAACTTTGACGGCTTTAAAACGTCGTTAGCAAGAACAGTTGCACATAAAACGCATTGCGGCCTAGTTTCTCCATTAATTTCTATTGAAGTAAAGCCCAGCTTAATATAGTCGTCGTCATATTTTCTTTTTGGTGGCATTTTTCTGAAAACGAAGTTTTAGTGATAATATGGACAGGTATAAGATAGGTAATAAAAGTGTGCATTATTTTCCTTTTTATTAAAATCACTAGAAAATTTGTCGCAGCTTTGCCCGCACAACAGTAATTAAAAAATACTATTGTAACTTAAATTACTTTTTAGGATTTACTTTTAAGTCTACCTTATAATTGTAAAAAACGATCATCACTAGTTTTTTGACTGAAGTTAAATAAAGAAGACGTAAAAATTATCTCGGCAACATAAATTTTGATTTTTCTTAAGAAAAACAAAAAAACATAATTCGCCCGGCTCGCGTTGATTCGACTCGACTCATTACGTCACGTCACATATTATTAGGATGGTTTCGCGGACCACTCAGAATGCCTTCAGGGACCACCGGTTAAGAACCACTAGTCTAAGACAACTTACTTCTCTTGATACTCAAACAATCGTCGACATATCAGAACATACACTCGCAACTACACTAAAGGTATTATTTACTGTAAAAATCTTAATGAAGTGCCAGAAGAAGAAATATTGCGCGAATTAAAGTTACAAAAAGTTATCGAAGTCAAAAAAATTCTCAAAAAACACCAAAACACACTTGTAGAAACTGAACTGATAACACTTACATTCGCTGCCCTAGATCTGCCTTAAAACATAAAAATTGGTTACCAAATTGTAAACATTCACCCCTACATCCCGCTTCCTCTAAGATGCCGTAATTGCGGCCGCTTTGGTCATCATATAAAAGCCTGCAACAAAACAAAACTCTGTCTCGACTGTGGCGACCCTTACCACACCAACATTGTTGATGACAGTGATGCCTGCGCCAAACCGAAATCATGCATTACCTGCAAAGAAGGCAATATCCAAAACTTCCACCATTGCATTTTTGACGTGCCCATCATTCATCAAACATAAAGAACTCCAAACGATATGAGTAATTGAGAAAACCACCGTGAGAGAAGCAGAAAAAATCTAAGACAGCCGACACAGACACCTAAATACTACATATGCATCAACAGCTAAAAATCACAATCAAGCCCAACAAACAAACATACAACAAAAATCACAAAATATACCTAACTCTACAAATACGCATTCTCAACCAGACAAACCTCGCAATATAAAAAACCTATCGCAACCAAAGCAGCTTTTATCTTACGCTGATCTTTCCACTCCTGAAACACTGTCAACCAATGTCAACAAAGGATTTACACCAAGTACATCTATTAATTTAAGCTCACAAAAACTTAGCGATACTAAACTAAGAATTTTTCCAAAAAATAGCAGTAACTTAACTTTAAACACACAAATGAAATCACAAACAATAACTAAAAAGAAAAAAGCTACTAAGACAAACACTAATAACTCTACCCTAGATTACGATTCAAGCGATATGTTTGTAGAAGATGCCACTTAGCAACACTCCACACTCCCCCTTAAAACTACTTAACATAACCATACCATAATTCATAAAATGTCTCTAAAAATCCTACAGTGGAACATAAATGGATATAGAAACAATTATAATCAGTTGCAAATCCTAATAAAACAAAAAAATCCAAAAATCATAGGCCTCCAAGAGACCCACATTCATGACCACCATGTCGTCCCCACCCCAATAAACTTCACAGCATACCAATCTAATTCTTCAAATAATTCCTACGGGGGCACTTCCCTGTTCGTGCACTACTCCATCCAGCAACAATCATTCTCCCTCCAAAACGATTTCGACTCAGTAGCCACTCTCATACATTCTTAAACTAAATTCATAGTCATTTCCTCATACATTTCACCAAATAAACCATTTAACATCAACAACCTTAGACTCCCTTCACTTATATTAGGAGACTTTAACAGCTGGCACAAATGCTGGGGATCACAAACAAACAACTCTAGGGGCAATACTGTTTTTAAATTCATCAACCAATCACAGTTCTCTATTCTTAATGATGGATCCCCTACACATTTCACATCACACCACACCTTTACTCATATTGATATATCCTTCGCCTCGCCGCAACTCTCCGTCCAAGCAACATGGAAAACAGACACTGACCTAGCAGGTAGCGACCACTTTCCCATCCACATAAATCTTTTCAACCAAACCAATAACAATCTCACAATCAATAAACCGAAATTCTTCATAAATAAAGCCAACTGGCCTCTGTTTCATGACCTTGCAATAAAATACAATGCGGAAAGACCACAAAGTCACAACGTAAATCAAGAAACCGCAAGCATTATAAAGGTCATCCTATAAAGCGCTTACAAAGCTATTCCACAAAATTCACCTAAAAACTACAAACATAATGTCCCTTGGTGGGACCCTACCCTGCAGCTTCTTAAAAACATAAAAAAAGAGGAATGGAACAAACTTAAGCGAAACACAAATAGTGTCAATATACTTAGCTACAAAAGAGCAAACGCCCTACTTAAACGTGAAATAAAGATTAAGAAAAGACTCTCCATACAAATCTTCACATCTGAAATAAACTCTAATACCCCCACTGCTAAAATTTGGTCAAACATAAATAGTTTTTGCGGACTTAAACGTCCACACGGCATCCACTGCATTACTGATCAAAGTATTCTTACCATTATTTAATTTTAAGCAATTAATTTCTCTCAAACTTTCAGAATCCATAAACAATCGGTGTCTCCCATCATCCGATATAATCCATCCCCCAGCATCTAGAAACTGAAATTTCTTTAACCGAACTGAAATCCGCCCTCAGCAAAATGAAAAGAAAATCTCCTGGCCGTGACCGCATCACATACCAAATGTTACAGCACCTCCCGTTATAAGTAACGACTTTAGCCCTTTCAACCAAGAACCATATCTCCATCCTGTTATTGGACTTTGAAAAGGCATTTCACAGGGTTGGCATCCACACGATAAGCTATGAGCTTAAAAAATGGAAAATCGGACCCAGAATTCTGAATTATATAAATAATTTTTTTACCAACAGGAAAATTATAGTGCAAGTCTTTAACTCTATTTCCTCCCCAAGATCACTTGAAAACGGCATCTCTCAAGGTTCTCCCCTCTCCGTCATCCTTTTTCCCATTGCCTACAACAAACTAAATTTAACCATAGCCCGGCACAAATCATTCCATTTCACAGCATACGCCGATGACTACACTATTTTTAAACGCTTAAACAAAAACACTTTCAACCTCAACATTAACAGTCTCTTTCACGACATTAAAGCATGGTGCAACTACTCAGGTGCCACTCTTTCCATTGCTAAGTGTAAGCACCTTCACATTTGTCGGAAAAAATATTGTTCCTTCCAATTACAATCTGCCCAATTTACACTTGAAAACGTAACATCACTTAAAATCCTTGGTCTTACAATTGACAATAGATACAAATGGAACCACCATATAAACTATCTTTCCCTTCAACTTTCAAGAAGGCTCAACGTGATAAAATGCCTATCAAGTCACAAATACAACTGCAGTACCGACACTATAATTAATGTTGTTAATTCAATCATAATGTCCCAAATTGACTTTCGCCTACATCTTTATGGAAGAGCCCCTAAAACTTCACTTAATAAATTAAGAACACTTTACCGCTCAGCAGTTAGATTAGTCTTCGGTGCCATTCGCACAACCCCAATTGCCAAATTGCCTTAATACTACTCCTCTAAACACCAAAAAACATTCATCCCCCCCGTGGGCCTTCAGATCCGACTGGAAGAATTGAACAAAATATCGCATGCAATGCCACAAAACTATGTCCAATGAACGTTTTTGCAATCACCTGTTACAGTTCTCTGCTATGCATCTCCTTATGCACTTGTAAGTAGTGGCGCTCAATATTAAATTTACTTTTTTTACCACTACTCGATTGCACACTAAGCATTCCGCTTCATTTACCATATTTAATGACAACAAGTAAGGAAATTTCAGTCGGGCATAACCGACTGTAAGAGGCCCTGTACCAGTTCAGGTCGCCTAACAAACACATTAAATGTTTCCCGAGCTTATGACCAAACAAATGACCACTTCTCACTTCGCGAATATGAATGAAAAGAAAAGGGGGTCCTTCAAATTGAATTGCTTATAAAATCGGTATTTATTATCCGATTTTGATAAACTTTTTGGATTTTGGCTTAGAGAGGCGTTAACTTTTTTGTGCCGAAGAAATTTTTAGCCTTGGAGTGATTTTATGGTGAAGGGGGGAGGGGCAAAATTTTAAAATAAACTTGTAAAATTCCGGAGCAGTCCTAGTCGAATGCAAAAAACACGAGTCTCTCTATTACCGTTTCCGATCACACCTGACCATAATGGGGGTAACTTTGAGGGGTCTCCGACCATTATTTCTACCTGTTACATACATTTGCACAAACCCAAAAGGCTCTTGTACCTTCGGTAATATGGGTATTCCCACTCCTTGTCCCACATTTTAAATTCAAGATAATAAATTTTAATAATTTGTAATATTATTTCATAGGTAGCTATAATAGTATTAATAATAAAAAAAATTAATAATAATAATTATAGTAGCGATAGTAATAGTACTTAATAATATGAATAGTAATGATAATAACAAAAATAAAAACAAGTAACCGACTGTAAGAGGTCCTGTGCCAGTACAGGTCGTCTAACAAACACAAATGTTTCCCTAGCTTATGACCACGCAATGCAAAACAAAAAGGTAGGAAATTAATAAGAAAAAAATGATACTAACGAAGAGTATTTCGCTCCTCCCATTTCTCACTCCAAAAAGAAAAGGGAGGACGGAAGTAATTTATGTCGTTCAAATTCAATTGCTTATAAAATCGTCATTTATTATCCGATATTGATAAAGTTTTCAGATTTTGACTTAGAGAGGCGTTATCGCCACAATGGCATACTTTTTTTTGTGCCGAAGAAATTTTTAACCAAAAGCAAAACTTTAAAGTGAACTATAAAAATTCCGACGAAGTCTTATACAAAAAGAATGAAGTCCCTATCTATTACCGTTTCCGAAATCGTGGAGTAGAAGTAAGTATATTGTATTGTATTGTCGTAGCTATAATGCAGTCTTTTGTGTCAATGTTTTTTTTTTTATAAACACCAATAATCTTGTTCCCGAATTTCTCCGAATCCATATAATCGCAAAATTTCACCAGGCAACTTTGAGTTCGAGCATGCAGAATTGCTTGAAGTGTGGCTGCAGAACAAGCATAAAGCATCGTACATTTTTGGTCGGAACTGGGACATCACGTTGACAAGCCAAAACAAAATGGAAGTGGAAATTCAAACGACGGTAAAACAGCTAGAAGAGCATTTGCAGACACTAAAATACTGTCGTCAATTTTAAACTTAGATGTCGATCTTCTTCAAAGGTTCCATACCGTTTTGTTAATTATTTCCAGCGAGTTGGCAAGCAACACAAAAAAATTTAAAGATTACTTTGAGTAGAACAGCAAAAGTATACATGGAAAAATATCCTTGGTACCCAATGACAGCCACAATCCACAAAATATTAATTCTGGAGCAAAAATTATTGTTGTTGGCTGCATGGGTAAAAATGCATCTGAGGCACGAAACAAAGAATATAAGCATGATAGAAAAACGCACGCGCGAAAAAGTAGCACACAAAACAAAATGCAAGACGTTTTCCACAGATCTATGGACACTAGCGATCCATTCAGTTATCTTCTGACGTTCATTACGAACAGACGTGTGAAAACTCCTCCTCAGTAAATTCAATATTTATATGTGGAAAATAAACCAAACAAAATCAATACAAAACAAAGGAAAAAAAATTCGTTATTTACAACAAGCGAAAAGACGCTATTTAAAGTGATAATTATTTGTCACTTAGTAAATTTATGTTTAAAAAATCAAAATAATAATAAAGTGCTAAACAGTTTGCAATGAAATGAGCTATGCTCATCTTGAAGAGCGTAGGCTCTCATCGGATGGGAGAAATGCGTAATTCTCATTCGTTTCAAACAATGATAGCACTAATTTTACTGTTGAAAAAAAACAATCTTTAACAACAAAAACTCAATCGCACTCACCAGCTCTGCTTGAATGCAACAGCATCAATACGAATGCAACAACAACTCCACTAACTTGGAAATCACAGTGCGTCACTCCGACTACGCCGCTACCAACCCTGCACCCCGCAATAGTTACAAACATCTACAATAACTGTTCTGGCAGATCAGTAGCAACAACTACATCATCCGTAACAATTACAACACAAAGTCCATCCACTACAACAAAAGCTTCATTAGCAACAACAACAACAGTATACTCTACAGCCTCGTTGATGACGTCATCGATCGCATCATCAAGCGCCAATCCGACACAACTAAACAACAAGACAATGGGACAGAGACAATTAGTACAATACAAAAACCAACAGTACAGCGCATACAAAAACCTCCCCCAATTTACGTA
>JAWNNP010000878.1:0-55305 GCA_035044805.1 Leucophenga maculata | reverse complement strand
GGGAAACACCATTGGCATTCCAGAGACATATATTTATTTTTAAGCAAGACATTATTTGCTTTGTTGGGCTGCAAGCATCTGAATCAGAGTGTTTTGATTCCGCATCATTTCTTGCATTGTGTTTTGCATGAATGTCATGAAATTCATCATGCTTTGTTGCATTGAAGCAATCATTGATTCGATGCCATTGAGTGGTGTATTAGCATTTTGGGGAATGCTTTGTTGTTGTGGGTTTTGTGTGGAGGGGCCCACGGGTACCGTGTGGGAAACGGTTTGGCCATATGACTTTGCATCAGCTGGCTTTAGCCCTGATTTCAAGGCATTGGCAAAAGACACACCAGGGGTGGTTGTGTCAAAAGTATACGTTGGAGTGCGTGCAAATGACTCTACGGGGTGAGAGCGAGCAAAGGCAGTTCGCAGATGAAGGCGGTTTTTCAGCTCTTTGTACACAGGGCATCCTCTGTAATTAGCCGTGTGATTTCCTCCACAGTTGCTACATTTTTTCGCGTTGGAATCCAACTTGTTTGCTGTGCATGTAGCGGTATTGTGGAGTTCTCCACAGGCGACGCAGACAGAACGTAGAGTGCAGTAAGTCTTCGTGTGGCCAAACTCCTGACAGTTGGTACATGATACATTTATAACGCGAGTGTTTATTAACAACTGAGCCGCTCTCGCGAGAGGCTCCCTTTTTATTCATAAAAACTTATTCTATTTTTAAACTATTGTAATGCTATCGCTGAGGTTGTAGGCCTCAGCGGAATCTAAAACTATTTATAATGTAAAAAGACGCGTAGCAGAAACTATTAAGCCAACGCGGACAAAAGGCTATTACAATCGTTATTGATCATAAATTAAGTCCCTGCACTTGTCAATGTAGCACTTGACAAACGGAGAAAGAGCTATTAAAATCGATGTACATCATAAATTAAGTCGCTGCACTTGTCAAGTGTTACATACCAACGCTTAGATGGAGCTATTAAAAATATGACGATTAAAAATACACACGCTGCACTTATCAAGCGCAGCTCTAATGCGTATGACAACTGCACTGTGTGTGCGTTGTTCTTATTGGACGTCTTTGAGAGTTTTGCCTCATATTACATGTTTAGGCTTCATGCCTGAACAGTAATATGTAAATATTATTTAACTGTACCATTATAGTATTTCTGTTGTCAAAAAAAAATGTTTATATATACATATATTAGTTAATTCTTAGCATATAGTAGCAAATAAGTAAGCTTAAGGCCATCGTAGCTATAGTTTGTAACTAGTTTTTATGTAATTTAAAATTATATTCAAACTATTTATAAATAAATAAATAAATAAATGTTTTCCGTCGATGGCTTCTAAGCAGTTTTGGCAATTGCCATAACCCGAAAAAACGTTTTTTATATATTCCATCCTTCCTTATGTGATACCGGGCATGTATGATCCCTATGGTTGTTGTGCTTCCTCTTTGAAAATAAAAACACAGCAGCGTAAACGTATATTTATAAAACATATGTAATTAAACTCACCAATATATAATAATATACATAGATATATAATAATATAACGTATTTCTTTGCAGTATCAGAGTGTAAGGGGAATTGGAGAAATATCAGCAATGTCTTTGTTCTAATCACACTTTAATGAAATTCAATTAGAAGAAATGAAGGCGATGGTTGGAAAGTACGAAAGAATGCAGTGATCTAGCGGTCGAATCAACGAATCCAGTCAGTATACAAAAAAAAGTTGTCTGAGAAACATGACGAAATCGAAAAACCGTTTTAAATAAATCCAAGAAAAATTAAAAAAAAAAAGAATCAGGACAGTTCGCGGAAGATGAGTCTCCTTACCCTATTGCCAGACGTGAATTATCTGTCTGACAAGAATTTCAAGCAGGTTAAAATAAGAGTTATGCGTTCTTAAAAGAACAAGAGAAAGAATGTGTGGGTAAACGTTGGACACCATAATAACATTCGTCCAGCTTCCTTAGCACTTCCACTTTTTCCTTAATAGATGAATCCACAACGACATATGGCAAACGGTTTAGAAGAAAACTTATAAATTTAGTACTACAATCACTGTATTCCAGAGCTCCTTTGTTCAATGATGCACAAACTTCAGACGAACAGAAACGCAAACACATAGGAAGAAGTCCAAAGGTCCTATGTAAACGTCAATAGTATTTAAATGACAATAAATAATGTACTATTAAATTTTTTTTACAAAGTATGGGCGTACCCAATTCTTTTTTCTGATTTTTTTCGACCTCGAAGATAATTCATCAAAATAAATTTGACTTCATCAATCGCCATATTAAAGCTTTCTACTTTGACAAGGCAAATGTATGACGTGACAATGACGCGACGACGGCGATAGAGTTGTCAAGTAAGCTTCTTAATTTTGCGGGTAACAGATTATTTATTTGGTTTTGATTGGAGACTACAAAAATAATATCATGTTATTTAATTAATTTGCATTTAACTTAAATTCACTTGAAAATTTGCATTTTGACAATAAAAAAAAGAACATATGTACATACATGCTTGACATTTATTATTTAGTAAATCACTTGAAGTCAAATCACTAGCGATTTCTGTTGTACATATAATTTTGATAGCATTGTCAAAAATGCGAATTTATTGCTTTCATTAGAGATGATTTTACTGAACAAAGCGATTAGGACTACCGATCCTAAATGAAACAAAAAAATTCAGAATTTGTGTTTTAACTATGTGTTTTCGTAAAACAAGTAATGCCGTTAAAAGTAGATAGACTTTTAAGGTAAACACAGTAGTCGCCTAGTTACATGAACACCCACTTATGTGAACATCCAGAATAGTGAACAACAAAATCTTTCCATATGAGGTTTTAAAGAGTGAGCACAACTTATCTCTTTTATGTGAACAACTTGCAACCGTTAAATTTAACTGTTTCTCGTACTAGAAATGTGTTCTTTCCCATATGAGTTAGAGAATGCGTACATTCGAATGCAAAAGAAAATTTATTAGATTAATGGTGTTCGTTACGTAGTACACACGCATTTAAATTGAAGCGGAAGGTGTTAAACTTATCTGAAAAAGTGATATTTTATCAACAATTTGTGCTATTAAGAAAAATAAAAAGCGAATTTCGGAAGTGACTTCAAATGTGATGGCAGGATTAAAAGAAAAACATTGAGATTGATTGATGAATTGATCAAAGCAAAAGCAAAATATTTTAACGAGTCACTGAAAGAAAAAAATGCATTTTGTGCTAGTGATTGATGGCTGCAAGCGACGATTTGGTATACGATTTTTAAAAATATCCGGGGAAAAACTGTTATCGAATCCGAATTATGATGAATCTCATCCACCTGTAGAGTTTTTGCGTTCAGAGGATGAAAACATATTCGTTGTTAATATGCCACAATTGTACCAGCGAAAGATAAAGATTCTTCGAAGAAGAAGATTCTTCTCTTAAAGAAGTTGAGCCTAAAAGATGCAGTTATAATCCTTAGCTTGGCCTGGCATAAAGAGAGCGAAGTTGACAATGAAGACGATTAAGATCCAGACAACAACAGCTGAAATTAACACAACTGAGGCACTCGAAGCGTTCTATAAAGTTATTGGTTGGAGTTGAAACCTTGCAGCAACAAAAAAAAAATCCAAATACTTTAATGTACATTAATTACTAACAAACCAATCACAAATAAAAACGTTATGTATGTGAACATTTGGAAAACGAATCTACGTATTTATTTTAAAATCCTTCGATTATGTGAACAGCTCTATTTAATGAACAGGCTCTGTCTTAATTAGTTCATATAACCGATCGGCTACTGTATCTAAGTTGAGTTCTTAGCCCTCACATTGAAAACGATTTTTTTTTTTTTGTGTGGAGCATAAAAACCGCTATTTATTTTGCAGCCGAGAACACATGCGTTGTCACAGCATCGATAAAAATAGTCTTGAATTGATCCTATACGAAAGTGGTTGCCTGTGAGTGCTGGTCGCGATATTAAAATCGAAATTGCAAAACATTTTTGTTAAATGAAAGTTTATCACTTAAATTTACAAAACTATGAGTAAATTGATCAGTACAAAAACAATTGTTTTTCAAACATTAAGGAACATAATCGTGTACATAAAGTTCATACCAGCCAAAGCAAAGCAAATCCCTAAAATCAAACAATACTATTTCCGTTAAACAGATAAACACACAGACATTCAATAGAAGATGGGAGAAAGGGAAACAGAAAGCAAAGCGAATGTTGAAGGGACGACACGATATCACTGACTAGTTGTCGTCGAATCTTTTACATGAAGGTAGCAATTTCGAGCATAGAAGCGGCGTACCGATGGAGTAAATACGTAAGTGTTTTGTCGTTGTGGGCTTACTTACTTTAGAAAAGATGAAATTTTTCAACCAAGTTTAAAATTATACATCTTCAGTTAGTATTGTTAAAACAACTATGACTGCAGTACTTTCGTCAACGGTTGAATTACTAAAATTGCCACTGCCGCCCATTTTAGGTAAATTCCAGCATTCAGCGATGCATTTGTTTCCCGGATCCATAACAAATAAGCTCTCTTCAACATTTAAAAGTTGTTTTTCGTACTCCCAGTGAAACACGGTATTGATATTCCTCAAATGAATTTGACGGAGAGAATTTACTACAGCATGGATAAACGTTAAACGCTACAATTATCCATTAGTACAGTTCATGTTCTATATGAAAGCACTATATGATGTACCATAAGTA
This sequence comes from Leucophenga maculata, assembly GCA_035044805.1. NCBI lineage: Eukaryota > Metazoa > Arthropoda > Insecta > Diptera > Drosophilidae > Leucophenga > Leucophenga maculata. The sequence goes on along the minus strand of JAWNNP010000878.1, from coordinate 50,576 downwards.
ACAGCATAGCACTCTTCGCATCTCAAACATATGGTAAATATTGACGACATTTGAATCAACGAGTTTAAAAGCTTCAGTATCGCTTTTCAGCATTGATGTCCTCGAATACGGCATAGGTCGCTAAACATGGCCCCATTGATGAGTAAAAGCTTCCATGCTACCGCTAAATCTCAGAATTATATTCGCTGCAAACATTGCTGTGGCAACTATATTTTACTTTGATGTCGTGATTTTTAAAACTAATGCCTCAGACCAACGTACAATTAATCAAACTGTAGAAGCAGTAACAAATGGAATACAATGCGCTCAGCGTTACCACACATATTGTATTTTCCTGTAACTTAATTTCATTCTCATTAATCACAGTCTCATTCAACACTAAAACTAAATTAAAGCACCACAGCTTACTCGCAGCCTTCAGCAAATAGCTCAGCGGTAAGGACACATACAACTTAATTAGTTACTGTTATTGCGCCACCTCATACAACTCATATCGTGTTACTCGTAATATCTTTGGTCACACTCTACAACAATTTTATATGTTAGTCTGCAGTAATCATAGTTGTTCTAGATAATGGTCAGAGGGCACAAAACGAATAGATTAAGCACTTGGACGTAAGTGCTTATCGTTTCAGCAAAATACGTACACTTACATCAAACTTATCTACAAGAACTACATCTAAAAGAAACATGTATTAGCTATCAAGACGCATAGACGTGTAGACATAATACTGCAACTTCTACTACCACACATACCCAAAAGAGGTCCTTAATGACCATTTTGTACAAACAATTATACGTCAAATGAACGGAAAATCCTGGGTACATTTATTATTTTATACATTATTCTATCCACCGCTTATTTTATACAAATCGGGACAAATTGCCTTAAATCGTCTTCATGTACTTAAAAGAAAACCAAAACGTCTATCTGAACTGTCAATACAATATACCAAAGTAATAGAATAATACTTCACACCTCCGACGTTACAAAATGATCTCGTTGGATTGCCATCAGTTTGCAATTGGCGCCGATGTACAAAAGATAACCCGTTGTGTTGATATGTTTCCTGAAGATGCAGCTTTTCAACGTATTTTTAGTGAAATTAACTGGTGCTTCTGAAAGAATTTTACTTGACTAAACTTTTGAAACTGCATCAACGCCAGAGACCACGATCCGTATTTTGGATCAATTAGCAGAAAAATAAAGCAAATAACTCACTAGTACGCACAAGCGAGTTTTGAAACAAGAGATTTATTTTGACGATGTACAAAATGGAACCATATTCAGCACTATAATCTGTTGGCATGGAACTGAGTAAATAGTCAGAAAAGATTTCAGATGGAATTCATAAAAGGTTTGCATCGACGGACATGATTTTTCTGTTTTATTGGTCCGACGCTACAATAGTACCTACTATTCTAGATAAATAGTGACTTAACTAGGTGCAAACATTTGTCTCAAATCACGTAGATTAAATCCTTAACAACAGTAGACCTCAATGTGGAACATGCGGTATTAATCCAATGAACCTAGAAAACATTATCACTTTTGGTGGTTCGGCCCACTATGGTTACGACCACATCAATAGAAACCATCGAAAGTATCAACATTAAAGTTAAAAACAGGTAAGAAAAATCTTTAACTGTAACTGATAACAATGTAGAGTCCATAATAATTATTTGTATAAACAAATATTATATGTTGTGGATTAACTTCGACGATTCACATACAATACCAAACAAACAAACAAACAACGAATATCGTAAAAAAGGATCAGTCGCAGTTGAAGAACTTCAATATACTTTGTTAACCACCACTGCGCGACTAGTTCAACAAGAGTCGTGCTTTTTAAAACTGAATATTTTTTTATATTAAATGGATTACTATCTAGAACATACAAACTAAGCGTATTATCTAATTTTATGATTACAATATTGATTACAAAACGCTCATCAACTTACGTCAATTCAAAAAACAATCATCTTGCAGACTACGCATCACTTTACTAATCTGGTCATCACAAATGCACATCTATCCTGCGAAGAATCTTCCTCTCGAAGACTTCCAACGCTGTTTCATCCGACTCCATCACGGTCCATGCAATAGGACCGGGCGTCTTATAGATCTTGATTTTTGTCTTTCGAGAGAGGGCTTTACTTCTCATTTGCTTGCTCAACCCAAAAAAGAATCTTCGCCTGATCTCCGGGCTAACGTTGTTGCTGGTTATCTCGGATACAAAATAGACGAAGTTTTCTACAACACTGAAGTTAAAATTCTCCATCGTCACTGAACGTTCAAGACGCGATTACGGAGTGCGAGAAGACACCAAGTACTTCGTCTTGTCCTCATGCACCGCTAAACGCATGAGCCGAGACTGTTTTTCAATCTCTGAGAACGGCTTGTTGACTCGCCGTTCCTGCGTACCGATAATATCGATGTCATCGGCGTAAGCGAGCAGCATCACTTCCTTTTGGAAGATCGAGCCCGACATACTCTGTATGCACGGGCACTGGCGTAGGATGAGAGCATCACCCTGCCTGAAAACTCTCTTAGTATCAAAGGGGATATCGTCCTATCAGTGAATCCGTATATGGCTTCAGGCTATTACGCGACAGAATCTTATTTCCGATGGAAGAAAGACTTATCCCGCGGTAGTTGGCGCAAACAGCAGGGTCTCCTTTCTTAAAGATAGGACAGAGCACACTGAGATTCCAGTCATTAGGTATGTTGGTGCATACTCCTAACCAACTCTTCGCCGCCGGTATTAAATAACTCAGATGGCAGCCCATAAGATCCTGCCGCTTTGTTATTTTTCAGCTTTTTAATAACTGAATTGATTTCGTTATAGTCCGGTGGCTCTAGAATAGTGCCATCATTAACTTGTGGTACCGGTGTCATATCATCGCCTCGAAGTAGGTTGGAAAAATGACTCCTCCATATGAGCGGGTGATATGTTTTCACTGCTCACATATATCTTGAGAAGACGGAGAGGTTTTCCGGAGCAGTCGGAAGAATGTGTTTGAAAAGGCTGCGGCGGTCTCTTCTTATTGCAGCTTGCCGACGTGTTTGGGACAGCGCTCGTACAGACGTTCCAAGCGCTCGTAGAACTCATCTTTAGCATCGTCGTCTTTCTCTTCCGTCGGGGCGTGCACAAATCAGGCTTATATAAAAATATTTTGCCTTGATGCGTATCGCGGCTAGACGCTCGTCAACAGACGTGAACATAGAGACGAGGCCACGTAGTTTCGTACTCACCACGAAACCACATCCAAATTCGTGCTTACTCGCATTGCAGCTGTAGTAGATGTCACATAGATTTTAGAGCAACCCTGTCCTATCCATTGGATTTCTTGTATTGCGGTGATATCAGCCTTTCATCTTTCGAGGACATCAACCAGCTGGATATTTGCACCTTCCCAATTAAGGGTGCGGACATTTCAGGTGCATATCCTTAAATCGTGATCCTTATATCGTTTGCGAAAACGTTATCAATTTTGTATTGGCAGCGCTCTCGTCATCGCCTTAAAATTATGGGTGAGTCCATCGAGTGGACTACACTGGTCATCTAGATATAGAGTGCACACAACTTTTTTATCTGCTTAGCAACCAAAACGAACCACTTGAAACCCGTTACAGGAAATTTTAATTAACTTCGAAATTGGCAATGTGATTTTAAACTTAATTATTCAAACAAAAAGAACAGAACATAGCTAACAATAGGACCTACTGTTCTAGATAAACGGTGACTCAACTAGATGGAAAGCATTTGTCCCTAATCACGGTCAACCGCTCGCTCATGTATATGATGTCCAAACTTACATTGTGCAAATTAAAGAATGTTTGAACCAGACCACTATGTACAATGACCACATGTACAATTGCTAAATACCAACTCGATTTCTTAAGGCTTAAAGAATTGTTCGTCAATTTTAAAAACAACGGCGCAACGATTGGCTTTCTCATCTTGAATCTGGATCCAAATGATCGAATGAGACAAGCAATTTAAAAATTTACGATAATCATCTACCTTTAAGGAGTCATTATCTGACCTCGCAGTTGAACGGACGCACTTTTCTAAACTGTCATATGTTGATTGCGATCGTTACATATACAAAGCGTAATAAATTATGCCCTGGAAAAACAAAAACAATTGTGAATTGGTTCTGTTTCTTAAGTCAGTTATGGCGGCGCATCCATGGAAGGCGTCGGCGCCGAGGTGGCCGACGAAGGCGAATGGCAAGCAGTGAAATGAATTAACGGCAAGCTTACGATTAAGAGACAGGTGTAGAAACAACAAGCAATGTCACTAGTTCAACTAGCAATCAAAATGCGGATTCTGCAACGATTCTGTTAGCCTCTAGAGCCAGTAACTATGGACTCAGCCCTAAAAGAAGTTTATGAACCAAGACCTCCCACGCTACTTATACCAGGAGTGAATAATATCGAGCGTTTTATGCATCAATTCAACGAATGTTTTGAAGCATTCGTACAAGGCCAACCGCAAAGAAGATATTCGATAAACAATAGCACACATTATTGTGCTATGGTTCACCTACTACATGACAATAAAATCACTTATCACACCTATCAATTAAAACAAGTAAGGAAATTTCAGTCGGGCGTAACCGACTGTAAGAGGCCCTGTACCAGTTCAGGTCGCCTAGTAAACACATTAAATGTTTCCCGAGCTTATGACCAAACACATGACCACTTCTTACTGCGCGAATATGAATGAAAAGAAAAGGGGGGTCGTTCAAATTCAATTGCTTAAAAAATCGTCATTTTTTATCCGGTTTTGATGAACTTTTTGGATTTTGGCTTAGAGAGGCGTTATCTCTATATTGGTGCACTAATTTTTTTTTTGTTCCGAAGAAATTTTTAGCCTTGGGGGTGATTTTATACTTGTAAAATTCCGGAGCAGTCCTAGTCGAATACAAAAAACACGAAGTCTCTATCGATTACCGTTTCCGAGATCCTTTCGTTCATACAGACGGACAGACGGACATGTCTATATCGACTCCTCTATCGCTTCGGACCATAATGGGGGTAACTTTGGGGAGCCTCCGATTATTATTTCTACCTGTTACATACATTTGCACAAAACCAATAGGCTCTTGTACCTTCGGTACAGGGCCTAACAAGAGGGAGCGTTCAGGGTGGTCTTTACGGATTATATTAAAGAAGAGCTGATAGGTAAAAACCACCACGTTAGGCAAGTAATTAATGCAAGCTGCCGCCGAACGAAACAGTACTTTATCAATGTTTTTCGTTGATCTCGAACCCAGCGTGAATAACAAAAAACTTTATGAACTAAAATACTTTAATTATATACTTCCAAGATTTAGTTCAGTGTCACAGATGCCAAGAATTTCGGCATACAAAACGGTACTGCAGTATAGCTTTCCGGACGTAACGTATGCTTTGAAATATGTTTCTGATGTGTGCACTATGGAAAAGAGTGCTTCAGCGACCAGCGTTCACTGTGGCGAGTCCCACACGGCTTCGTATAAGGGCTGTAATGTTTATCAAGCAACACTACAAAAAGCTCATCCGCATATTGGTAAAAATTACCGTAAACCAGCAGATCAAACAGCAGCACGCACTGAGCTAATACATACCGATCAAATTTCGGTCTATCCTAGCTCGCCGGTGTCACCTGGAGTAAGTTACGCCGACATTGTGAGAGATAAATCCGCTAATCATGAAAAGACAAATAGAATCAACGATCAATTTAACCACCAGCAAAGTACTGAGACCAGGTTTTATAAACTGCTACAACTACTGGAATATCAGATGGAGCGGTTTGACAGAGTGTCAGAACAAATCTGCTCGTTAGTGAACCTGGTCACGGCCCTTATCGGTATGGAACGCTAACGGTGCGAGCCAACAAAAGTTCGAGCTCGTACATGTCATCAAATCTCACAACGTAGATATTCTAATACTTTCGGAGACTCATTTTACTGACCGCTCTCATTTTAAAATGCACAGATATACCGTAATTTCAACTAATCACCCGTTACACACAGCCCGCGGTGGCAGTACTTTCATTATAAGAAACAATATAAAATTTTCTGAATGTAGATCCACACCACTTCTTGGTGCTCAAGTAGGCATACGCTCAAAGCATGTTTCAAACTAAATTTGATGCACTGGGAAACTGCATTCTCATTGGTGGCGATCTAAAAGCGAAGAATCACTAAAGGGGAGCTAAAACCGACAACCCGAAAGTATTCGAACTGTTGAAATGCATTCAATCAGTTTCACTACCCTGCAGACAAGAACGCATGAAGGACGCAACGACCGTGTTGGATGTGCGAACGTTACGTGCGCCAAATAAGTCTTCTTTCCATCGGAAATGAGATTCTCTCTTGCTTATTGTGCAATAGCCTGAAGCCATATACGGATTCACTGATAGGACTATATTAGTGTGGCTTCAGACGAAAATGGTCCTGTGACCAAATATTCACATTACGCCAAATCGTGGAAAAGATCCGTGAGTTTAACAAAGACGCACGCCACCTATTGGTCGACTGTGAAGCCGCTCTCAACACGCCAATACGATCGAAGTTTTTCGACGCCCTGTCTGCACTAGGTATCCCGGCAAAGATTGTCCGTCTTTTAATGACGACATTATCTAACACACAAAGCGTTGTCAGGGTGGTGAAAAACCTCTCCGACACCTTTGATACTAAGAGAGGTTTCAGGCAGGGCGATGCTCTCATCCTACGCCAGTGCCCGTGTATACAGAGCTCGATCTTCCAAAAGGAAATGATGCTGCTTGCTTACGTAGTCCGCAAGGCGTTCTCAGAGATTGTAAAACAGTCTCGGCTCATGGGTCTAGCGGTGAATGAGGACAAGACGAACTACTTGGTGTATTCTCGCACTCCGTAATCGCGTCTTGGACGTTCAGTGACGATGGAGAATTTTAACTTCAGTGTTCAATGACCGTGTTTCAGTCAGATGAAATAGCGTTGGAAGTCTCTGATAGGAAGATTCTCTGCAGGAATTTTGGTCCTATTAGAGTCGGCGACAAGTATAGGTCCCGTGTTAACCTGCAAGGAAAAAGTCTTCTGGATACGACGGAATCTACATAGCAACAATCAAAGTACTTCCCCAAAGTAATTCTTCAAAATGTCTACAACTGATAATGTATACGTATTAACGTAAGTTTAAGGCTTGGCCACTTCCTTTACCGGTGGAAGTGCGCAGAGGTAATTATAATTCTAAAGCCCTGAAAACCCCAGAACGAATAAACAGCAATTCTTGCTACAGCTTCCAGTGCTAAAGTAGCAACACAATTGCTTCGAAACAAACTGAACAAAACACAAGACTGGATGAACAAGTGGAGTATTTCAATAAACACAGCTAGGTCCGTCCATGTCTTATTCGCACTTCGACATAAGGGTAACGCTCGGGCTCGATTCAATGGCGTTGTGATTCTGAATCCAAACAAAGTCAATAATCTAGGCTTTTGGATAGACAAAAGGTTGATTTTTGAGGATCATATAGAGGCGAAAAGGAATCAACTATACCGAAAATGCGGCGTATGTATTGGCTATTAGGCCAAATATCTAAGCTTAGTCTGAACAACAAAGTCAGACTACGGCATGTGGTGTGGCAGCTGAATCAAATTTAACGGTATCAAAACATTACACTTTGGAAAATCTCTCGAGCTCCGTGTTATATGCGCAAAGACAGTATTCACTAACGATTTTCAGATGCCAAGTATAGCTGAAGAACACAGCAAGAATCTGGTTATCAATTTACTTGATAACTCAACAACAACGAGCCGACTTAAGCGTGTGCACCCATTAGATCTGTCTTGTTCAAGGTCATAGGTTAAGATTAGGTTAATATATGTTAGTATAATAGTAATAAAATTACATACTCAGAAAGTAGTTACGGATAATTTAGTTCGACCTGTGCCTGTTAAAGCTGCCTCTGGTATTATCACGTAATCAAATTTTTTTTTTCATATAGTGTTTTCTTTATTGGATCTTCTCTTCCGAGACTAACAATAATTTTTCAAATCTTAAATCTAGTTGTGTATTACACTAAGCCCCCCGGTTGGAGACTTATGTATTTACAGCGGCCCTAAGAGCACATCACAGGGCTGGGAGGTCATTTCTCCTGAGTTATGTTTGTATATGGAGGGGTGAGAGTTGAGTTTGGATCCATAGTTTTATTTCAGTTTTCACAGTTGGGATGTTAAGATCATTGTGAATGTGAGATTTGCGAATATACCAAGGTGCTCCAGTGAGCGTTCAAAGTATTTTTGATTGAGCTCTTTATATTATATCCACGTTACTGGAACTCGTATTGCCCCATAATTGTGAGCCGAACGTCCAAATAGGCTTTATTACGGAGTTGTAAAGAAGTAATTTGTTGTCCAAGCTTAAGGGGGACCGCGGACTTATAAGCCAGTGTAGGGAGTTGGCTTTTAGCTTTATTTGGCAAGCGATGGGCAAGTACCTCTGTTTAAAGTGAATGTGACGTGTTTGCTTTTTTGCTCATTAACTTTTATACGCCAGATGGTCTGCTAGTAGTCTAGTTGCTCTTATTGGGCATCGATATCTACTTAAGATTGTTGTGTCATCAGCAAATGTGGATATTGTGAGTCTGTGATCCGTTGGTATGTCTGTTGAGTATAGAACATATAACATAGGACCGAGAACGCTGCCTTGTGATACTCCAGCTTTAATTTCAGACTCCTGTGTTATGTAGTCATTATGTCGTACTGTGAATGCTCTTTTACTGAGATACGATTCAAGAATTTTGTGAATATTTAGGGGAAGCAATACTTTTATTTTGTTCTTAAGTCCGTCGAGCCGAACGCGATCAAATGCTTGACCGGAACAGTATTCGCGGAGCTCGAACGCTATTCTAATCTATGAGTTTAATCGGTTTACCTGTTCGATAGTGCCTTGGTTTTCACTTAAATTGGTGGGTGGGAATAACGTTTTGCATGTGTGAGTTGATTTTTAAAAGCCAAACAGATTGGATAGGCAGGATAGTAGGCTTATGGGTCTATATGACGCTGCCTGTGTTTTATCCTTTCCGAGTTTTGGGATCATGGCTATGACCGATTTCTTCCACTGAGTTGGAAAATATCCGCACTCAAAAATCGCGTTACACAATTTTGTGATATATGTCACAGTTGCTCTGGGAAGCTCCATGATCATTTTTGGGGAAAGTAAATCATGACCTGCAGCCTTCTTGGGATTGAGCTGGGCTTTTATCACTTTATGAACTTCGTGTATGTGAACTCTGAGGTGTTCAGAGTTGGTCGTAGTCGAAGGAGAAGGAAGAACAAAACCGTTTGTTGATGGATTTGGCTGAAAAACAGTTCTTAAATGGGTTGCAAAAACTTCCGCTTTTTCTATGTCTGTGCCCACTTTCCAGTAAGGTCTCTTATGGGTGTAGAGACTATAGCCGGTGGTTTAATGTCTGCTCGCGCACGTTCGATGTATCGTATCTGAGTGAGTTTTTCCTCGAGTTTAAGAGCTTTGCTTAGCTCACATGAAGCAATCTTTAGATTGTGCTTAGAGGTTAGAGATCTTAGACACTGCCATTCCCGTCTTAAGCGCCGTTTCGTCATAACTAACTGTTCAATATGACTGTTTGTTACGCTGTGGTTCATCGAATTGGCTGTGGATGCTTGTGGTGTGGAGTGTTGAGCTGCAGCAGTGAGAACAGAACTCAGGGCACTGACAGAGTTTTCAATATCGAGTTCGTTGCTTATTGCTGGGTTCAGCTCGATATGACTGCTTATATACTTTTTGTATTTGAGCCAGTTGGTTTTGTGTGTAGTGAGTTTATTGGGATACTATTTTAGTTGAGGTTTTCCCATTAAACTAAAAAGAACTGGAGAATGATCCGATGAGAGATCTGCAAGAGATATAGTTAAGCTTGTTTTTCGTATTTATAATTGCTTTGTACAGCTGCTTTCCTTTGAGGTTTGAAAGCCTTGAGCCCCAATGTGTATGTTTGGCATTATAATCACCTGCGGCTATAGAGCGATCACCTAGAGTATCGAAGAATTCGAGAAATTGTTTTTCAGATACCGTAAACCTTGGAAGGCAATAAATTGCCGATAGTGTTACACTACCAAACTTTGTTTGAACATTTATTGAGGTGGCTTGGAGATAATTGGTTGCAAATGCCTGTAGAGAATGGTGTTTAATACGACTTCTTATGAGTATACCAGTTCCGCCGTGGGCTTTGCCATCTGGGTGGTTCGTGGAATAGAACGAATACCCTGGAATTTTGAAGTTGTATTTATTCGTAAGACGTGTTTCTGCGAGAAGCATTACATCAACGTCTCTTACTTCGAGAAAATTTACAAGTTCGTTTTTGTGCCAAGAAACACCATTCAGAGTGTTTTGATTTCGCATCATTTCTTGCATTGTGCTTTGCATGAATGCCATGCAATTCATCATGCTTTGTTGCATTGATGCAATCATTGATTCGATGCCATTGAGTGGTGTATTAGCATTTTGGGGCATGCTCTGTTGTTGTGGGTTTTGTGTAGAGGGGCTCACGGGTACCGTGTGGGAAACGGTTTGGCCATATGACTTTGGTTCAGCTGGCTTTAGCCCTGATTTCAGGGCATTGGCAAAACACACCAGGGGTGGTTGGTTCAAACGCATATGTTTGTGGAGTGCGTACAAATGACTCTACAGGGTGAGAGCGAGCAGAGGCAGTTCGCAGATAAAGGCGGTTTTTCAAGTATTTGAACACAGGGCATCCTCTGTAATTAGCCGTGTGATTTCCTCCACGGTTGCTTCACTTTTTCGCGTTGGAATCCAACTTATTTGCTGTGCATGTAGCGGTATTGTGGAGTTATCCACAGGCAACGCAGACATAACGTAGAGTACAGTAAGTCTTTGTGTGTCCAAACTCCTGACTGTTGGTGCATTGGACCGGGTTATTGCGCTTGTGAGGTTCTTCTGCAGAAATTCTGCGGCGCAGCAGGTATTTTAGATTGTGATTGTGTGTACCTCGTTTTTTTTAAGTGGCCTATTTTCGGGTTCCAGGTCTACTTTAAACATGGTCTGCGGAATTTTGTTTTTATTAATTATATTTATGGCTATTTTTGGGTTAAAGCCATTTTCTTGTAGTGCGCTTACCACTTTGCTTGGAGAGACAGTTGGTTCAATGCCTTTGAGCACGACTTGAAGTCCTTAAGAGCTTTTGAGTTGGTATGTACAGAAGTTTATTTTCAGGTCTGTGAAATGCTTTGAAACTAAGCGATAATTTTGTTCGGAGTAAATTTGAACCCTGGTCTCGTATATTGTACCCTTCTTAATAGCAGTTATGTGGAAGTTATTGCTCCCAATGAGTTTTGCTATTATGTTTACTATATTGTTAGAGACACGGACATATATTGGCGGTGGTTTGACACTCGTTTTTGTAGCCCCTTCATCTGCGCTGTTTTGTGCGTTGGATGTTTTGTCGCTTAAAATTGAGAATATGTTGCGACTAAGTAGCGTTTCGGTTTCGCTTTCATTATTTCGTCGATTCAGCTTAAGTTTATTTCCTTTATTCGACATTGGTGGGCTCAGTTTTCGCTTTATTTGAATGTAGCGATCTAAGCCTGTCTGTATCGCTGTAGTTGTTGAATTGTTTTTTTGCTGCAGTCCGCTTTGAGATTGCGGTAAATGTTTTTTTTTATTGTTTTTCTTTTTATTTTAGAAAAAAAAATATAAATAAAATTGTACGCTGAAGTTGTGTTTTTTTTTTTTAGCACTTGCACAAAATTGAAGTTAGAGCCTGTTATTGTAGCTATTAGCAAATATGCTTTGATAACTTAGCTTAACTAAACCGAATTAATGCGAAGCACTAGCACACACGTCCGATCGGTTCGGTTCCAGTGTGTTTTCAAATGTAACAATTTTTTTGTAAACTACCTTTGCCAAGACATTCAGAAATAAGTTCAATGAAATTCAACTTATAACGCAATTTATTTGTAATACTAGCATGCCGAGACAACACTGTATTTCTTTTTAATTATTATCATGAATTGATAATAATTAAAAAGAAATAATGATCTCATTATTGCAGCCGACATTTATAAGATTTAAGAAGAGAATGAGAGGGCAGAAATTCAGCTTAAAAGCAAAACTGTAAGACTGCAGCCCAAACTACATCCACTTTTCCAATGGGTCTCACTTTCCCCGACCCCATTAACACATATTTCACATATTTTTACATTCTTATTTTGTCAAGTGACAACACTGTCTATATAACGAATTGTGAGAGCGAAGAGAGCTGAAATTTCAAAAGGAAATAGAGGGAGAGAGAGATAAGGGCTTGTAATTGGTGGATAGCTCTAAATATGTGCTCGGCAACTACCTATTTTTTATGCGTAGGAAATTGTTCGGCTCGTGGTGGGGTATTCCCCATACAAACCCACCGATCCATGTACCACCATCCTACAAGCAATGCTCTCCACTATCAATAAAAAATATTATGTATGTTAATGGCATTTGAGCTTCGGTGCAACCGAAAGTAAACGTTTTTCTTATCTCTTTCTTTTTACTGCTATGAGAATTTGTTTGTGTGCGAGGGTAGTTTGTTCAGTCAGTGAATTTTTGAATTTCAATTTTGGTCAATTACTAAGCTGCAAATTCAAAATTCAATGACTTATCGAACAGCGCTCATATTTTACACAGCATACAAGCAGATATTGAGTGTGCCAGCTGGTATAGGGCTCATATACCAGCGGGTATTACAATAACAAAGTGGTATCGATATTATATGTCATGAACGCCACTGGTATAAAGCAAGAAAACGTCCGTAGAGAAAAAGACTTCGTGATTTTTTTTCTGCGAAGCACTGCTCTAAATGACCATGCTATAAAGAGGTAGCACAAAGAAGTGTGCAAATGTTTCTCTCTCTGTGCATCTACGTCACATGCTCAGTCTTTTTGTGGTCTTAATACATTTAGTGTGAATATCATCCTTTTTCTGAGTGAAATTCCTTTGTTAAGATTTGAAGCTAATTTAAAATGCAATAGTTGACTATTTAATGGTTTTATAGAGTTTTTTTTGTCATTTGAGGATGTTTTTTATAAAAGGATGCTTTTTTAAAAAAAACCTTCTTTATCTTAAAAAAAAATTGTTTCAGTTTTAAATAACAGTTTACGTCTTTAGCAGCAATAATGTGTTGTTTAATATAATTTTTGGTAATTAAAAGTTCATCGGTCACCGTTCGTGTTTCGAAATATGCTTTCTAATATATCAGTCTTCCATAATTTATGGCGACTGAGGTGATTAACTCAAGATAAACTTGCGGTGGTATTGAACAATATAACAGATATTTTCATATCTCTTAGGCGATGACAAATATATCCAGCCAAGAGCATCTACTTCACGCTCAGGAAGGTCGGATGGCGATGAACATGCATATGCTCCCTGCTATCGGTTCGAGGGACTCGAACATCTAATACATCAAAACAGTCATTTGTTTCATGAAAATTCCTCCTCGAATGTATGTTTTTATTTGGCAAATAAAAACCAAAGATTATTTACCGTTTTCAACAGTAGTAGGGCATTCAAACCAATTTTCCAAACTAAGTAACCTAGTCTTGCAACTCTAATTAGTGACCATTTTCACCTTTTGCCTTTCGCATTAAGTAACTGTTTATATTTATATTGCGCGATCTGGATAGATCTCCCAATAAATTATCTAAGAGATTTGAAATAATATCGGCCTTAAAAAGTTTTTTATTGGCAAGAAAACATTCGTTGATAAAGAGAGTTCTTATTAGCTTCATTATATGGAGGACATTTGCGAATACATAGATAAAAACTTTACTTGGAACGGAAAACGAATGCAAGGTGAATAGGTAAAAAAGACAACTGAGCATGTGACGATGAATCTATTCTTTAAAGTTTAAACCATGGATTTTGTCTACCTTGGTATAAAGAATGACACTATGGTATAAAGAATAGAAGTCGATGACGAGACGTGCTAAGTTGTCTTATGTACCATTTCTCTTTGCTTTAATTTTCCGCGCCAAGTATTCGTTAATATGCGTTTGCAATAAAGTGTATAAACACAAACACTTTTATAATAAAAAAAAAAAAAAATGCAATGAAGTGTTTTGTGAAAATTTGTAAAAATAAGTACAATAATAACAAGTAAGAAAATTACAGTCGGGCGTAATTGACCAGTACCAGTTCAGGTCGCCTAACAAACACATTAAATGTTTCCCGAGCTTATGACCACTTCTTACTGCACGAATAAGTGCATTATAAAACATTTTTTATGTATGAAAAGAAAAAGAGAGGAATGAAGTATCATAGATCGTTCAAATTCAATTGCTTATAAAATCGTCATTTATTATCCGATTTTGATGAACTTTTTGGATTTTGGCTTAGAGGCATGCTTAATTTTTTTTTGTGCCGAAGAAATTTTTAGGCTTGGGAGTGATTTTATGGGGAAGGGGGGAGGGGCAACATTAAACTTCTAAAATTCCGGAGAAGTCCTAGTCGAACGCAAAAAACACGAAGTCTCTATCTATTACCATTTCTGAGATCCTTTCGTTCATACAGATGGACAGACGGACATGGCTATATCGACTCCTCTATCACTCCTGACCATGATGGGGCAACTTTGGAGGGTCTCCGACCATTATTACTACCTGTTACATAAATTTGCACAAAACCAAAAAGCCCTTGTACCTTCGGAACAGGGCCTAAAAACCAAAAGGGGTTTCACGTTTCCAAAAGATAAAAAAATTCTTAAACTCAGGCTTGAGTTTTTCACCATCATCTAATATCAGTTATTCATGGAAAGTATGCGTTGATCATTTTAAAGATGATAATATAATTGGAAAAATGCATCGCATATAAATGCATTATAAATTAACTTTAATTCTTAACTAACGAATTTCACTCAAAAATGTTGTGGAATTAACACTAAATGTATCGCGCGCACAAAAATACAGACCATGTGACGTAGATGCACAGAGAGAGAAAAAAGTTATAGACTTGTTTGAGCTACCTCGTCGTTTACCACTTGAAGAAAAACCAAGAAGAGGAAACGCTTTTCAAATCAGTGTTAAAGTGAGTAAATTAAGTTTACACTATGGGCTTACAAATTCCAGCAAAAGAAAATGGAGACACTATATGTTTTGGTTACAATAAGATGAAATCTCTAAAAGATGGAGAATTTTAACGAATGGAGAGTAAGCTTTCTGCTTGGTTCCAAAGGCAGATCGAAAAATATATCCCAGTCTCCGTTGAAATTTTAAAATTAAATGCTAAGCAGTTCCATAATCAATTGTTCGCTGGATCTTTCAATGCAAGTGATGGGTTGCTGGCGCGATTTAAACGACGGTATGGAGTTCATCTTTTAAAACAGCCTGTCGTCTGCAGAAGAGTCAGTAGAGCCTACTTATGACCTTATGACAGGAAAGGCCAAACAAACTCCGAGATCATTTGGTAACAAAAATATACGATTCACAATAATTTCAAAAATGAGTGAATATCTGAAACAATTTTTAAAACATGATTTTTAGCAAATTTGTGTGACACCGAAATGGTAAAATTTGGACAGTGAATATAGACATTCATTCGTTAAGTACTAACACAATACTGTTTTATTATTTCATTACTTAATGCTTATATACAATTTTTTATTCTATGTTAAATATAGCGTTTGTCTTAATCTATAGCTGCGCCGCGTTGTCCTTATCAGTATATAACAATGTGTGTCCGCTGGGGTACTTTGCTTCATCAACAGATAGCAGTTTATGTTTGTTTTAAACATATATCTATCAGCAGCTCAGTGTGTTATGGCTGCACAGATTATGCTTTTTCGACTAAGTGGGCTGTATTGTATATTGTATTGAAATATTATACCTAGATGTTATTTCTAGTTTATCTGCTATCGCTGTGAACTGCAGTTTTACGACCCACACATCAAACGACACAAGCAAGCATATCACGGTCATGCTTCGCTTCGCTTTATCTATCGCAGATAGTGACAACACAGATCTATGTTCATTCGTGAACAAACAGTGTACATGCTACCTAACGTGACACCACCCATGGAACAAAATGTCATCCGGCTGTTAAAATTGAAAATCTGCTCCTCTCTAAACTCATTTTAATAAAATTAGTCGATGTCGCCATGTTTTAAAAAAAAAATTACACTTTATAAGTAGGTTTAGCGTGGATTTAACGATGTTGCAATAATTTTTTAAAAAATAAGTTTTTGAGGAGAAATAAGACGTTTTATAAAAAGCTGGGTAAAAGAAAGCGACAAATGTGACGAAGTTCCAGGAGAATAGTGATGAGAATAACAAAGATAGCTGCAACGAATTGGTATAGCCCAAAATTATTATTAGTCTCATCACTATTTTCGCTATCCTTATCTCCTGCTGCTGCAGCGTGTTTGTTTTTTAACGCGCTTCATAATCAAGGCAATAATTTTTTAATTGGAGGTGATTGTAACACCAAACACCAGTGGTGGGGAGCTAGAACTGCCAACCCAAAAGGCAAAGAATTGTTGCAGTGCATAAATGATATGAACTACTCTGTTCTCAGTACTGGTAATCCAACATATTGGCCCACAGACCAAAGGAGACATCCAGATATTTTGGAAATAGCAATATGCCATGCTCTCGACCGAAGAAGGTTGCATATAAGGGATTTTCAAGATCTGTGTTCTGATCATTGAGCAATAGTTATCTTTATAAACATTCCAATTAATGTAAAAATAAGTAATCCAAATTTAATCAACAAGAATACTGACTTCTCATTATTCCGCTGCTGGTTAGATGGAGAGATCAATTTAAACTAAATACCGAAAGAGACGTTGATGACACAGTTGAATGGCTCAACAACAAAATTCGCGAAGCAGCAGATATATCTACACCTACTTGAAAACAAAACAGGTATTAAAACTACTCGCTCTATTCTTGTGAAATTAGAGAGTTAAAATCTGAAAAAAGACGACTTCGATTTGCTCGTCTTCAGGTTGGATTGGTGGAGGCATATTTTTTTAAGAACTACTATATGAGATTCTTTTATCATTTGAATTATTCTTCCTAACATCAAAAGAGAATGTATATTGCAATCATTGCATTGAATTCGACGCACAGAATCTCTACACTACATTTTTCCCAAGCATCTCAACACTCTCAACACACAAATCCCCTACCAAATTTTGACTAAACTTAACATTTTTACTTATCTTGATCCTCTTAATATGTATAACAAATTTCATCTCTGTACCTTGAATAACAAATTTTGTTTATCGCTCATATGGGGGGTGGGACATTTCCCCCTCCAATTTTGTCAAAACGTAGCCTATTTCTTTTCCATTTACCTCTTTACCAAAATTCATACCAATTGGTTCAGCGGTTACACGTTAGAAAGGAACATACATCCATACATCCCTCCATACATACACACTTTTGCATTTATATTATTAGAAGGAGAGTAGGACTACACCATTCATCCGGTCACAATGAAACTTTGCGAAGTTATTAAGTACACTCCCGCGCAGAGTATAGGCAAAACACATCTATTCTAAAATATGCTAATCGCGTTCAAGAATTTTTAAAACTTTATGACTAATTGACATAATTCTTATATTAATTCAGATAATTCTTAAATAGTTTAAATATATATTTCACATGAGTATCACATCAGTCTCTTGAATAATATTTATCCGTTAGGTTTCGGTGTGTGATGGTGGGTGATTGTGATAGGCTACACATCCGCCTATGTGGTGTGTCACAGGAAGGTTAGCGCCCGGGAGAAAGGGTGTGATGGGGAGGCGATAGTGATAGAGTTTTTTTAAATAAAAACGCTTATAGTTCGTGGTTATGATACGAGGGATTGAAAGTGTGGTAATCGGTAAGAGCTGTTAAGAGAAGTGAATGATAGTTTAGGGAACTATGCTGGGCTATTATTCTTGGCTTTCTTCAAAATCCAACCCATAATCGGCTAAAGGTTATACATATATTGCAATTAATAATATTTGAATCATACCTTATGCGTAGAATGTAACAGCAGATATCAGGGAATCTAGCGTCACTAGTACATGTTGTGTCTCATATAGGAGAAACACAAATAGATGCATAGCAGAGCATATCGGGTCAGTATCTATTAAATATTGTAAAATTGGGCTTAAAAAATTTCATTCTCGGTGATGGCTCACGTATACAAAAGGAAGACAAAGAAGGAGCGTAGCAGTGCAAGCCATGTCCGCTAGTATATAGATAAATAAAATAAAAAGATAAAATTGGAATGCATGTTTTTAATGTCAAAATAAAAGCTTTGTAATAAATGCATATGAATGTAAAGACGATAGTTAAACCAAAAAATAAAAACAATTTTTTATATTTTTGTCTGTCTGGATGTTTGTTCTGGCTAATCTCCGGAACGGATGGAGCAATTTTGACAGGTCTTTCACTGCCTGATAGCTGATGTTATGAGGAATAAGTTCGGTGATGCCCCACCCACATATAAACTGTAAACAAAATCGTGATATCTTTGCTTCCATTTGCGTCGCAGCGATGATATTCTGTATACATACATGTTAATTGGATCGAGAGATCATATGAGTTTGGTCAAAGTCGAAGGGGACGATGCCTCACCCCCACATAAGAAATAAACACCCATCTAAAGATGTTTCCTCAAAATCCAGACTGTTTCGATGGTTCCTTCATCTTGCCAAACGCATTAAAAGATCACTGTAGATGCGTGCGCAAGAGATATATACATATATGCAAGCAGATGCGAGTGCGTTCGGTCTATTGCGAACTTTTACCGCACATCATCTGTCGTTTAGTCTGTATTGTGTTGTGGACTGTGGTTTTTGTATTTAGCAGAAAATTTTATTACAAACATTTATTTATCACTAAAATATAAATTTTCAATATTTAATAAAATTTTCATGTCAATAAATTAATAAAACAAAAATCTAAAAAACTAAACAATAACATTGCCTTGCATTAGTATTGCGAATGAATGGGACATGGTTTTTCTGAATGGATTTTTCGTTCTGAAACCGAATCCGGTCTCAAAAACTTTCCATCAAGTCACGTCAATTTACAATTTTTTTGTTCTGTTTAAATTTTTTTTCTTGCATATCTAAATATAAACACGCCATCTGCTCTAAAGGTTAACCCTTTAATTTCTGATATCAACAATAAGTTTGTTGCACGTCAGGATTTAGCTGTACAATATTTAAATAATTACAAAAAACGCTATTTTTGGGTGTTTTAATCTCTATGTCCCATTTCATTCGTATTACAAATATTTTAAGGCTAAGTTTCTCGCAGAACATCTAATTACAAACTTATCGCTAAAAAAGGAGGAGACCTGTTGGAGGATTTTTATTTGGTAGGCCAGTTGACCGACTGTGCCTGAACTCACAGCCATAGAGTGGTCCAAACAGTCGGAATAAAAAATCAAAAGAATTTAGAAAATATATATGAACGAAAAAGATAGTATTATTCTAAAAAAAAACCTGGAGTGCTCGATAAATGAAAAGTATGGCATAAGCACCCCACACGATTTTTTTCACAATAGTACAAATTTTCTTTTTCGTTTATTTATATTTTCTGCCTACTTTAAAAATTATTTTTTTTTTAGTTCGATTGATCATTAAAGCGTGTTTTCTAGTTTTTTAAACTATATTTTTTTTTTACTTTTAAGTTCAAATTACTGTTAAAGCATAATTATTTATTTTTTTTAAACTATAATTTTCTTTTTTCTTTTTAGTCTTAAAACCCATTTATAAGCACTTCTTCCCACCGATTTGTGATTTCTGAAAAGCATATCATGCCGTATGTTGTATTGCCTTATCGCGCTGATTTTGCAAACGTATTGTATACTTTTAGGCATACAGATTGAAAGTCACTTTAAAGCATAGCTCGTAAAATATGCTCAACCAAATTTTTCTGCGCGGTCTGCTCACTCAAAAGACCGAAAAAAATTAAACGGGCCGCTCCCGGTCTTAACAGCAACCGAATTGTTCGTTTTGTTGGTATCCTCGCTCTCGGATTTCGGGTTGAGCGAAACACACGATCGCTCTTTTGTTGGCCGCTCAAAACGAACAGACTCGTTCGTCGCTCAGCTACTGACCCAATCGAGCAAACTGTCGGCGAAAAATTTATTTTTTTGTTGTTGCGTTTGGCTTATGTTATTGCCTTAGATATTTCATCACAGGCAAAGCATGTTAGAGGAAAGGTGAGAGGGATAGGCATAATCTCATGCATATTTGCTGTTTGCTTATCCACACACGCAATACACATACATGCGCAAAAGACCGTTTGACGATTTTTTACGAAGCAATGGGTCTTGAGTGGACCGATGAGCAGAGACGGCAAGTCAAACCGCTCTTTGGTTGAGCAAGCCGAGCAAAAACAACGATTGAGTGTTTTTTGAAGACCTTTTCAAATTGTGTCTGCAAGCGACAGGTTTTTTGCTGACAACATGTAAAAGAGGGACCAATTCTTGCGAGCTCTACTTTAAAGCATAATGTTTTCATTTTATCCTGATGATCCTGGTCAGGATATAAGGTCAAAATTGTGAAATTATTATATTGTCATCGGTCCTTGGTAAGTATACAATGTTTAAATTAAATGTGACCGTCCAAAGTGGGTCATAATCAAACTCAAAGATGTCGGTTACAAACAGACAGACAAATATACAGGTGAAGCTAATATAAGCTTTTTAAAAATAAAATTACAATTTATTGAAGTTAAAAGTTAAGGACAGATTTTGTATATAGTTTAAAGAAAAATTATAGGAGAACAGATGAGAAAATTTCTTATAGGTGTAGCAGAGAGACCAAACTGAATCGTGGCAAGCATAGTTTGTTGTGTAAAATGGCAACCATAAAGGCACATAGCTTCGCATGAAGCGAGAGGGAACATTTAGAGATAAAGATTGAAGTAAATAAGGGGGATCGATTTACCCACAAAGAATCTTGTGAAGAAAATGATAGAGAACATTGGCCGTCGAGCAGATAGAGTCGGAAGATCAATATGTTTCAATCGATAACATATGGAGGGAGATGTATATTAAAAGCCCAATTGAGGTTTCTGAGCGCAAATAACAGAAACTGTTTTTGAACAGACTCGATACGATCTTGGTAAATTACATAAAGTGGGTTCCAAACACATCATGCAAATTCCAAGATCGAACGAACAAGTGATGTGTATAGAAGTTTAGTAGTATAAGGGTAGTATAATTAGACCACCGCTTTATAAAGCCAAAAACACCTGTAGCTTTATTAAACATACACACAATATGATTGTTATAGCTTAATTAAGGGTCTATAAGGACAACTAAATCATTAATACAAATATCTCAACTAATGATATAAGGTCATGATATAAGGATCTCTGCGATGGAATGTTACGCATTTACATTTAGAAGTATTTTAATTAAGAAAGTTTGTGACACACCAATTATTTAACGAATTCAAATCTAATTGTTACTATGACTACAAGGTAGGACTGTATCCAATTTACAAAAGAATGTGGAAAATCTAAAGCTTGCTATTTATGTATAATGTGACTATGACATACAAAAAGTTTTGCTAAAATCTGTCTGGCGGCAAGACACAAAACCTTTATTTACGATATAGGTGAATTCTAAAAGATTGGTACAAATGGATCTGTATTTAACAAATCTATGTTGCAGTGGACTAACCAATGACATAACCGATCGTTGCAATTGATCACTGATAGATAATTTGTTCAAATAATTTAGGTATAGCACTTAATTTAGCAATACCTCTATAATTCGAGACATTAGATTTACTGTTCTTGTTTCCAAAGAGTTGAGAATTTACTTTGTTTTATTAAAGTGAAAGAAGAAAAGACAATGGAACCCAAATAGAGCTAGCACATTGTTTTAGTATACAACTAGGAATATTATCAGGGCCAGGGAGACATGAAATCTTAATAGATTCAAGAGAAGTCAGCACATTAGATATGGTAATTACAGGATATGATATAAAGTCGTAGGTTTGGATAACATAGGTATAAGATGTTGCCCGGTTAGGAGAAAAATTAGCGTAGATAGATTGAAAGAAAGAAGCAAACAAATCCGATATCTGTGAATCAGAGAAAGCTTCATTACTATCAAGACGAGAGTAAGCAGGATGAAAAAAGGAAAATAAACACATCAATGCAAGCCTTGAGAACTGTCCAATCAGTACGATTTAACTTGGCATAGTCAGTTATCTTAAAACATCTGACACGTTGATCAGATTTAACATTTCCCACACGAGGAACTTTATCGAGCTAAAAAAAAGCTGCAAAGTAGGATGATAATTATCTTCTGGAGATATTACTGGAGGTATTCTCCCAACGGATATATAAAAACCATTGTCAACAAATACCAGATCCAGAAACCGACCTGAAATATTGCAAATGTTGTTAAACTGTTGCAAAGACAAATAAAGAAGACTATGTAGAAAACCATTGTTGCTCTTTAGTATTAAAATGGAAGAATCATACGTCATAGACCATTGTATATTGGTTAAATTAAAATCTCCCATAACTATAATATGATTTTTATGATGTAAACGTGTAGCTATTTACGAAATCGCTGTAGCATGAAGCAAGTAAATACTCATATCCGAAGAAGGAGGGATATATGAGCACGTAATGTATATGTTAAAATCACAATATGAAATTTTAACACATATAAACTCAATAGCTATATTGGAAATGCAAATTTCTTCAGCCATCAAAGATGATTTAAGAGATATTAGTACACCTCCCCCATTTCGATTACGATCTTTCCGAAATGAAACATGAAAATGTCAGAGAATAGTTCAGAATTTAAAATATGAGGTTGAAGCCATGTTTCAGTGAAAACAATGACGTCAGCACTCTCAGATAAACTTTTAAGGTACAGATCACTTAGTTTAGTTCTTAGCCCTCTCACATTTTGATAGTGAATAAGGAAAGAACGTGAACTTAGTTTTTTGACAATTTAGAAGAAGTACCAGGCAATGCAACAGCGTTTTGCTGTGAAGCTCGTTTGTTTTTTATGTACATATTCATGTACTACAATGCCACTTGGCCAAAAACTAGGAGCTAGAACAGTATTAAAAAGCGTCACCGGAACAGTCACCTTAAAAGAAGAAATAATACGTAAATAATCGAAATTAAATTTCGAAACCAAAACATTGGGGGTAGAATCAAGCTACGAATTAATACAATTCTTGATATCAGCTTCTGAGGTGGTTGCTGCGAGACGAGTAATAAATATCGACTTACCACCAACCACCGTAAGACCAGTGTCCTTCGGTGCAATCGGAGTAGGCGGAACAAAAGAAGGACCAGCACGTACTGCAGCCCCATCAACATCCATTGGAACAACAAGTTGCTCCACAGATGGCGAAGAAATTGACGTAGTTATTGAATTGACTACGATACTAGCAATATCTCCGGATACATTTTGCCGTTCCCTAGAGAATTCTACAACTGACATCAGTTCAGTTGTAGAACCCTCAACAGATGGGGAGATAGTTAAGGCCGTGAGCTATATTTAAAGAGTATCTAGGAATTTTTTTTTTTTTTAAATAATTATTATTTATCCCGTGGCGGCGGTTGGTCGGAGTCGCTTAAAAAAAAAGGCGACTTGCGGTGCGTAAAATCTGGCCTCACAGTGTTATCTGAAATAAAAAAACTGAATTAATTTATTTAATATATTAGTTAATTGTGCGGAGGAACGAAACAATTTTGAAAAATATGCGATTTTGAATTTTTGGCGCGATTTTAAACTCGGAGGTACCATTTTCACATAAAAAATCAGCCTATTATTGCCCGTAAAAATATTTAAAAAAATTTTATATGTAAAAGCGATCGTTCATCCGCAAGTATTTTTTGTATAAAGAATATGTGCACAAACTTCATTTAGATCGGAGCATTACTTTTTGAGTTATGTTACGCACCGACTTGAAAAAAGTAGTTTTGAGAAAAACGCGTTTAAAGTTTTAAAAGCAAATAAAAGTAAAATTATTGTTTTATTTTTTAACTTACATCGAATCATCTATTCCAGGGCCATAGTGAGCATCCTCTGAAGCAAATCCGTGTCCTAATAATCGCATAACGTAAATAAATCGTCTGTTTATCTCATAAGAACGGCCGATTGACGGGCTAGAATTTATATATTGTGGCTTACACTTTTCACACCGAACTGCAATTTTAAAACCGATTCCACGCGATTGACATTCTTCAAATTTAATTTTTCCATTGCAGCCTACTTTAGAACACTTCACTAAAGTGGATAGAGTCGTAAAAACAGTTATGTAGTTTATAAAACGATATCCAGTTTCAGAATTTTCCGGCACTATGATTTTATCACAAATTCCAATTTTTTTCGTTGATGCGCTAAATGAAGTGGGATCGGTCTCGGTTCTCGGATTGAAATATTGTCTTCGTTTTCTTGGTCTTGATTTATCACTGAAACTTTCGACCCGACCTTGTCTTGTACTTTTACGATTTCCGCTCATTTTGTTAAAATGCACAAACTCACAAACATACGACTGAATCGTTCCAAATTTGGAGCCAGACTGTTTCAGATTTTTGTGGAAATATACCTAGCAATACTTCTAAATAGTTACACAAATAAAGGCCCTAAGGAAGATATTCATTAGTGTCCGAACATTAGTTTCAGATATGGGGAAACCCATGGAGACAAACAGCCTGCCGCCGAACACCTGCCCCCAGCCGCATACCTGTCTTGAGCATGATTACAAGATAATCGGTATCTCAGCGAGTTTTAGGATATTCCTGAGATGTGGAAATATACCTAACAATACTTCCAAATAGTTACACAAATAAAGGCCCTTTCAAAGATATAGATTAGTGTCCGAACATTAGTTTCAGATAGGGGGAAAACCCAAGGAGACAAACAGGTGCCGCCGAAAACCTGCCCCCAGCCGCATACCTGTCTTGAGCATAATTACAAGATAATCGGTATCTCAGCAAGTTTTAGTCCGATCGACAATTTTTACAGGATATTCCTGAGATGTTGTACTTTTATATTAAAAATAATGGAAAAAACCAGTTGCAAACCATCCTGCCCCCTTAAACATTTTTCAAGTTTCAGAAACCTGTCAGACATAGCCATAAAAGCGCGCTTGCGATATATGAAACCATCTCTAGTCTGCTTCATGAATGTAAAAATCGTAGTTTCCATCGATCTACATTCATTGCAGATCCATCGCAAACCTTTACGATCTTTGATATCATCAAGAACGCGGCCTGTAAGCCCATCTCACTTTCAGTGCGAAACGTTGTCGCAAAGCCAAAACAACAAGAATTCCTCATTACAGATCTTGTTAGGCCATGTACCGAAGGTACAAGAGCCTATTGGTTTTGTGCAAATGTATGTAACAGGAAGAACTAATTGTCGGAGACCCCCCAAAGTTACCCCCATTATGGTCAGGAGTGATAGAGGAGTCGATATAGCCATGCCCGTCTGTCCGTTGAAAAGTGGGGTGATTTTATGGGGAAGTGGGAGGAGGGGCAAAATTTAAAAAAAAAAACTTGTGAAATTCCGGAGCAGTCCTAGTCAAATGCAAAAAACACGAAGTCTCTATCTATTACCGTTTCCGAGATCCTTTCGTTCATACAGACGGACATGGCTATATCGACCCTCTATCACACCTGACAATAATAGGGGTAACTTTTGGGGGTCTCCGACCATTATTTCTACCTGTTACATACATTTGCACTAAGCCAATAGGCTCTTGTACCTTCGGTACAGGGCCTAACAACAATTAATGTGTTTTTAAAAGCAAACGCAAACTTTGAAAACAAATAAATACTTACCAGAAACTCAGAACAGATATTAAAATAAAAAGAAATGAAAAAAGCGAAAGACTAACAACAAATAAGGCGCGCCCTTATTAATAAATATTTTAATTTATAATAAATTCAATTAAAACAAAAACTAATATATTCGTTTGCTCAAGTGCACATTGTGTGGAAAGTTGTTGACTGCCATACACCTGGGAATGGCCAACAATGATTCTTGTGTCAAACGGTCCAAGCAACTCACACGTCCGTTAGGACACGTATCTCCTGGGTAGCCTCTGAACATCCGTTCAGAGGTGAGCTAACGTGAGAAGGCGAAGGGACCCCCTCTCCTTTAAAAAGGGGTTGGTGCGCTGGGCTTGGGACCCGCCACTTTAAAAAAAAACCCCCCAATGAAAACGAACAAAAAGCCTCGGAACGGACTCTTTGATGACGACCCCCGCAAACGCTATAAGGATCACGATATACGGATATGCACCTGGAATGTCCGCACCCTTAATTGGGATGGTGCAAGTATCCAGCTGGCTGATGTCCTCGAAAAATGCAAGGCTGACATCACCGCAATCCAAGAAATCCGATGGATAGGGCAGGGTTGCTCTAAAAAAGCATCCTGTGACATCTACTACAGCTGCCATGCGAGTAAGCACGAATTTGGATGTGGTTTCGTGGTGAGTAGGAAACTACGTGGCCTCGTCTCTAGGTTCACACCTGTTGACGAGCGTCTAGCCGCGATACGCATCAAGGCTAAATATTTTTATATTAGCCTGATTTGTGCGCACGCCCCGACGGAAGAGAAAGACGACGATGCTAAAGATGAATTCTATGAGCGCCTGGAACGCCTGTACGAGCGCTGTCCCAAACACGATGTCAAAATCGTGCTTGGCGATTTCAACGCCAAGATTGGGAAGGAAGGAATCTTTGGCCCAACCGTCGGAAAATTTAGCCTTCACGACACTACCTCCAATAATGGAGAGAGGCTAATCGATTTCGCCGCAGGTCGGAACATGGTAGTTAGTAGTACCAGATTTCAACATCTTAACATCCACAAGGCTACATGGCTGAGTCCTGATCAAAAAACACGCAACCAAATTGATCATGTTCTGATTGACGGAAGGCACGCATCGAGCGTGTTGGACGTGCGAACGTTACGTGGTCCCAACATTGACTCGGACCACTATCTTGTCGCAGCCAAGGTACGCACTAGGCTCAGCGTAGTGCATGCCGCACGTTCCAACATGCAACGAAGGCTAGACGTCGGCAAGCTGCAATCAGAGCAGACCGCCACAGCCTTCTCAAACACACTCTCCCGACTGCTCCGGGAAACCTCTCCGATTTCTCGAGATATATGTGAGCAGTGGACACATATTACCCGCTCCATAGATAGGGCTGCCAAGGATGTCATTGGTTATACAAAACCTGTGAAGAATTCTTGGTACGACGAGGAGTGTCGCAATGCTACTGCAGAGAAGAACGCTTCCTATCAGCGAACTCTGCAGTCGGGAGCAACGCGAGCTGTTAGAGAGCGATATCGAGAGAAACGGAGAGAGGAGAAACGCCTTTTCAGACGCAAGAAAAAGGAGCAAGAAAGGCGGGAGTTTGAGGATGTTGAGATGTTCCGTAACAGAAATGAAGCTCGAAAATTCTACCAAAAGGTCAAGCGTCTGACTGAAGGTTTTAAGCCCGGAGTAACTTTCTGTAAGGATGAGAATGGAAGTCTGGTAACGGATGAACAGGAATCACTGAGATTATGGAGGAGTCATTTCTCCAACCTACTCGGCGATGAAGCGCACAATACCGCCGAAAGAGAAATGACACCGGAACCACCAGTTAATGATGGCACTATTGTAGAGCCACCGGACTATTACGAGGTCGATTCAGTTATTAAAAAGCTGAAAAATAACAAAGCGGCAGGCTCTGATGGGCTGCCAGCTGAGTTATTTAAGACCGGCGGCGAAGAGTTGGTTAGGAGTATGCACCAGCTTTTATGCAAGATATGGTCCGATGAACGCATACCCAATGACTGGAATCTCAGTGTTCTCTGTCCTATCTTTAAGAAAGGAGACCCCGCTGTTTGCGCCAACTACCGCGGAATAAGTCTCCTTTCCATTGGATATAAGACTTTGTCGGGCGTATTGTGTAATAGGCTGAAGCCATATACCGACTCACTGATAGGACGATATCAGTGTGGCTTCAGACCAAAAAGGTCGACCAGTGACCAAATATTCACATTACGCCAAATCTTGGAAAAGACCCGTGAGTTCAACAAAGACACTCACCACCTATTTGTCGATTACAAAGCCGCATTCGACACGCCGATAAGAGCGAAGTTCTTCGACGCCCTGTCTGCACTAGGTATCCCGGCAAAGATTGTCCGTCTTTGCATGGCGACGCTATCTAACACACAAAGCGTTGTCAGGGTGGGGAAAAACCTCTCCGACCCCTTTGATACCAAGAGAGGTTTCAGGCAGGGCGATGCTCTATCGTGCGATTTTTTCAATCTCCTGATGGAATACATCCTACGCCAATGCCCGTACATACAGAGTATGTCGGGCTCGATCTTCCAAAAGGAAGTGATGCTGCTCGCTTACGCCGATGACATCGATATCATCGGTACGCAGGAAAGGCGAGTCAGCAAGGCGTTCTCGGAGATTGAAAAACAGTCTCGGCTCATGGGTCTAGCGGTGAACGAGGACAAGACGAAGTACTTGGTGTCTTCTCGCACTCCGTCAATGCGTCTTGGACGGTCAGTGACGATGGAGAATTTCAACTTCAGTGTTGTAGAAAACTTCGTCTATCTCGGAACAGAGATCACCAGCAACAACAACGTCAGCCTGGAGATCAGGCGAAGAATCACGCTTGCAAACAGATGTTTTTTTGGGCTGAGCAAGCAAATGAGAAGTAAAGCCCTCTCTCGACGGACGAAAATAAAGATATATAAGACGCTGATACTCCCGGTCCTACTGTATGGCGCAGAGGCATGGACCGTGGTTGAGTCGGATGAGACAGCGTTGGAAGTCTTCGAGAGGAAGATTCTTCGCAGGATCTTTGGTCCTATTAGAGTCGGCGACGAGTTTAGGTCCCGCATGAACCGCGAGCTGTACGAGCTATTCAATGAGGTTGACATAGTCCAGCGCATAAAATTCCAGCGGCTGCACTGGGCTGGACACCTCATTCGAATGGACGAAGGAGCTTCAGCACGCATGGTTTACATGGGGGGCCCAAACTTGATTGGTGGACGCCGACTTAGAGGACGACCGGGCACTCGATGGAATGACCAGGTATGGAGAGACCTCTCCGTACTTGGCATTCAGAGCGACTGGCGCCAGCGCGCACAGGATTATGGAGGCTGGCGCGCTTTCCTGGACGCGGCCATGACCGGTAGACGGTTGACGGCCATTTAAGTAAGTAAGTAAGTAATATAAATAACAAAATAACACAGAATTTTGAAATACGGTAAAATAAATACAATGATTGAATACAGACTGAATAAAAGCAAACGAAAATGATTAAAGTATTGAGCTTAAGCAAATTACGACCGCACTGAGTAGATGTTCAGTGAACAACTTATTGCCGAATTTTGTACATTTAATAGTTCATCACATAACCCAGCAAGAAATTGTCACCGAAAGTCATTTACTTTTACCTTTACCTATTTTACTTTTACTAATGTTATGCACCTTTACTACCGGTTCCAACTGTGTACAAGAGATCAGATACTAAGAAAGAACTAATGTGACGTAATTCTCCGCATAACGTCATGTAGCGGTAATAAAATTGAAACGACAAAAAAGATATTTAAATTTGATTATTTAGAAAATAAATATATGTATGTCATTTCAAATCTTTCTAAAAACGGTTTTTTCAAAAAGTCTTGCCCAATTCGCAGAATTTTTCAATTTTGTACTCCTTGTTTCTATTTCTGTTTTTTGTAACGTAACGCCGGGCGTATTTTTGCTTATATCTACCCTTATTAGAGGTAGGCAAAATTCGTCATATCTTTAAATCCAATTAAGGTACAAAGATGGAATTCGATAGATATGTTTATGGAATAGAAAGAAGTAATCCTGATATGTTTGGTCCAAATCGGAGGTATTGCTACACTGTCCCCATAAAAGTTATATACAGAATTCGTCATAAAAATTCGGTTCAGGTAAAATTTGGAATATATGTTAATGGAATCGAGAGAAGTACTTCTATTAATTATGGTCAAAATCGGTAGGGGCGATATAAGGGCACTCATATAAGCGGTAAACAAAATTCGTCATATCTTTGAATCCAATTGAGAATGCAACAACAACAATATTGTCGCGTTAAATAACAACAACAATTTGTGTGTTGTTAAAGGCAAAAGCAATATTAGAAAAAGAAAGCAGCAACAAATAAATGCTTACCAGACACCAAAAACAAATATTAAGGTAAAAATAAATGAAAAAAGCGAGAAAGTTACAAACAAAAAAGGCGCGAGCTTATTAGAAATAATTATAAATTAATAACAAATTTAATAAAAAGCTAAATTAATGTAATTAACAAACAATTACACAGAATTATTTTTTAAAATACGTTAAAATAAGTATGTACTATGTTTGAATTTAAAGTTACAGCGAACGAAAATGATTTCAGCTTACGCAAAATATAACCGCACTGATTAGATGTTCAGTGCGTGCGGTATATAAAATTATTCATATCATTGCATCCATTTTAGGTACATAGATGAATTTTGACATACAGTAATTCTATTAATTTTGGTCAAAATCGGAGGAGAATTCCAGCTCGATCGGTTTGACGGTTTGGCTTCCTATAATGAACATATGTGCATAGATATATAGACAGATTTTATGGGGAGTGGGTCATCGTCCCTCCGATATTATTAATTAACACATATACCATTAACATATATACCAACTTTTATCACTGTACCTCAAATATATGCAAATATAACGAATTTCGGTAATGGGGGCGGGCATTACCTTCGTTTTGAATCAAATATGTAATATATACATATATATATATATATATATATATATATATATATATATATATATATATATATATATACTAGCTGTACCCGGCACGTTTTGCTGTGCCCAGTAAAAGTTATTTTCATCACACAATATATTCTCCTCCTACTCGACTCCAAGCACTTCTCTACTTCTTTCAGCTATATTTAAAACCGAAAAAACAAATAACTTTTTTTATCTTTTAAACTATGAAACTTTAATTTCTTGTCTTAACTTGATTACTTCATCCGATCCCATTAACATGTATACCAAATTTCATCCATGTACTTCAAATAGATGCACAGATATGTTGAATTTTTTTGTATCACTTGTACAGGGGTGGGTATAGCCCCCTCCGATTTCGACCAAACTTAACACGATTACTTTTCCCGATCCCATTAACATGTGTAATAAATTTCGTCCCTGTACCTCAGATGGATGCAAAGATATGTTGAATTTTCTTTATCGCTTGTATATATATGTATATATATATATATATATATATATATATATATATATATATATATATATATATATATATATATATATATATATATATATATATAGTATATATATATATAAAGATATACACATATACATATATAATATACGTTTATATGTACATACATATATGTACATGCATATTTTGCTTCCATCATTGCTAACGCTTTTGCTGTGTTGGTAAATACCGCGCATTCCAAAGTGTCTTCGTTTCTTTGGCATGCTCCTATGTTTTTTTGGTCTTCTTGCTTGATAGCCAACAAACCTAAACTCATAACAATCAAGCTTGGATTGAGTTCTCTACCTGTTCGTATACGTTTTTTTTGTAGTATTAAAAACTGGTTTTTCGCCGCTCCTCTTTCGTTCTTTCCTACGTTTGGCAAAATGTTGAGCTGCATATCAATTCGTTTCTACTAAGCGAAGAAACCAGTTTCAAGTTTCTCTCAATGTTTTCGGTACAAACGACCGCCACTACTGCTGACGGTGCGAAAAAAAAGGCGATACCCTTTATGTACAACGAAAAAAAGAGTTTCATCAAATTGTCGAACAATTTGTAACGCATATAACGCAATGTATATAGCGTAAGGATGCTATACTTCTTAAGCTATATTTTTTATAAATGAGAATAATATGTTAGGTTTGTGAATAATGCTTACGAAAAAGTTCAAACAAACATTTTTCACAATTAGATTAGATGCAATAATCAGGATTCCACGGCTTTAAAATACTCTTCCAACTTTGATATTTAGACTAACTGAATTTTCCAACGCACAATTAAAAAAAATTTAATTCAAATAATATAACACATTTTTTTACTTCATGAATAATTTTTTTTTTTTAAATTTATTAGAGTTGAAGCGGTACAAAGCAAAATAGTATCTTAACAAATAGTATCTCATAAATAACTATAATATAATAATTTAAACAAAATACAACGTATCAAAGGAGTTTGCTCGACTTCAAGATATCCTGTACTCTTCCAAATAATATTTTAATGGGGATATTTTTGTACTTGGATCTGAGTGAGAAATTTTATTAGGATAAATATAATATACACCAAGTTAGATATAACTAACTAAACTAAAAAAAAAAAGGTTTTTATAGAAAATCTCAGAAAAGGGTACCTGCAAAAAATTAGGCGGTTGCAATTAACAAAACCAAATTTTTTATGTAAAATTCAGAAATATGGGACGGATTTGTATGTGGCTGCATTTTCTATTGGTCTGATCTGGATCTATAAGGAATATATAAGGATTGACGTTATATATACTTTGGCATACCTTACGTGGCGTTTCTAGGTAATTAAATTAACGACAACGAAAAAAATGTTTTAATACAATAGCCCAGAAAGGGGGCAGGATTGCATGAGGTTACCACTTAGGGATTGGTTGGTTTGTTTATCCTACTAATATTATAAATGCGAAAGTTTGTATGGATGTATGGATGTTCCTCTCTTACGGCTAAACCGCTCAACCAATTCGTCTGAATTTTGGAATAGAGATAGATGGGATGATGGAAAAGAACATAGGTTTTGACAAAATCGGAGGGGGCGTTGCCCGCCCCCCCCCCCCCCCCCCCCCTTATAAGCAACAATCAAAATTTGTCATATCTTTGCAATCATTTAAGATACAGAGATGAAATGTGGTATACATGTTAAGAGGATGTGGTATACATATAAGCGATAATCAAAATTTGTCATATCTTTGCATCCATTTAATATACAGAGATGAAATTTGGTATACATGTTAAGAGGATGAGGAGAAGTCAACCTGTTAAGTTTGGACAAAATCGGAGGGGGCGTTGCCCCACCCCCCCATATAAGCGATAATCAAATTTTGTCATATCTTTGCATCCATTTAAGATACAGAGATGAAATTTGGTATACATGTTAAGAGGATGAGGAGAAGTCAACCTGTTAAGTTTGGACAAAATCGGAGGGGTCATCGCCCCAACACCACCGCGGGTAAAATAAAAATTTTCCTGAAGACGATAATATACCAAAGTACCAATTTCGTATGATTTTTTTTCATTTAATTATTAATTTGTTTTCACTAAGTAGCGTGCGCTGATAATGGGGCGTCACGTTGATCAATTTTCCAGTTCATTTTAGTTTTCATTTATATATTTACTCAATCTCGTCCATCTGAATCAAATACTTACTGAGATATGGCAAATGTAGTTTTTTTCTTATATGGAGCGTGGATCTTTACATATATGTATATATGTATGTATGCTGTTGCATGAATGTAGTTAAAACAGAAAATGAAATATTCACGTTAAAATTAATGTGAATGAAAGCGTTTATTCAATCAACTAATGTAAGTTGAAGGGATGATTCTGATATATTAATTTAAATTTTTATTCATTAATTTTTATAATAGAATACATGAGTGAATACGCTATATACGAATATTCTGAATTCGCTTCAGTCTAGTCAATCTCTCTCGACTTACTTATTTGGCAGCCCCTTATTACGCGAATGCGAAGTCTGGAAAGGCAAGAGTAAATGCAATTGTGTTCTGGCATATTTACAAGCAAGTATGTGTGGCTTGAAAAAGTTGTTAAAAAAGTAGACGATAAATATTGCTTAAGGCCTTCATAGACGATACATCATGATCACGGTCAAATAAAATTGTGTTAGTGAAAATAATCATGTATGCGTTACACAGACATGATTTCTCTTTGATCGCGATCAAAGCGTAGAAAATCAAAACGCATTTAATTTTTCGTGATCATTTCCCTTTTTTGATTTTGATGTACGCATGAATGTCATCTGTATGCATTTTACATAGAAAAGACAACTTCATAACACGACAGCACACAACAAAAATTTGAGAGAAACGACGAAATCGATGAATTTGATCTCTCGTCTGTGGCAAAACGTTGATCAACACGTACACAAAATGATCGCGATCAGATGTGTCGTCTATCAAGGCCTTTAGTTTTCCGAACCACGTGATGCCGAACTATCATGGTATGTGCCCCTTATGTGATATTTGTCTTCATTTGTGATTGTACGGGATCTCCTTACATATGACCAAAAGGAAAAGGTTTATTATATTATATATTGTTGTTGTCTATTTCTGGACCAATATGACATTTTTTCTTATACTCGTATACTATGCGTACTATTACTGAAAAAACAAAATGAAGATGACTTTCTTTTTAACAAACTTTGATTTTTAAAGTATTGTGTCCTAAATCTGTTTCCATTTCCTTTTCGAAAGTTTGGGAAACAGTTAAAAGATTCACGACTAGATCTCTATACTGCAGGGTAAATACATTTTTTTTTGCCTGCATGACATTACACACATAAGCAATTATGGTTGCACCGACGAACACTCCCTTGCGCATGAATTATTGTTAGCTTGTTTTTTCTATTGAAAATACATAGTGCTCACCGCTCGCAAAACATTTTAAGCCGAACAATGCTGTAGTGCAAAATCAAATGCTAAACGATTTGATTTTAAACCTCTCTCTGTAATAACAGAGAAAGAGTGAGAGAGGGAGAGAGAAAGAGAGAGAGCAAGAAAACGTTCACTCATATTGCATTAGGTACCTGCATGCCAAACTGTAGTTCAAAAGTACAATTATAAACACTAACACACTATTACTTTGCTTTCCTCGGTTCTTTTTATTTCTTAGAAAGTTATTGTTCATTTTTTCAACATTTTTGATACGCTCAGGTGATTGTTGTTGTATTGCAAACGTTTCGCAGCCCTTTTAAGTCTACAACACAAATGAGAAATCATCGTCAACTGTTGGTTTGTAACTTGTTTATGTACATATGTACACACATATATGTGGTTTCATTTCACGCTGCATTCAACTTTAGCTATGATTAAAAAAATGTTTCTTTTATTTGAAAAACCGGTCTGACAACACATATCGACTTAGAATATCAACATGTATTTATAAGTCGGTTTCTAAACCAATCTTAACACCGCCTTACATTGCATCCCAATTTTTTCTACATACATATAACCTGCTTATGAATCACAGGAATAATATGCCCATTCAGACAACATAAATACTATTTAGTGAGCAGAGCTTTTTATTAGCTCGAAGGGGCCATCTAGCCACCTCAAAACGTAATTTTTGCTGATGAGATCAATTTAAAAGTCCTATGGAGAGATCTTGTAAACCTACATTTACAAAACATTAAAGTTTATAAAAGCGGTTCACACCAGTCGGAACTAACATATTTTGCATTTTTTTCCATGAAAACTTATTTGTTTAAATAAATATATTTAATATTAATGCTTGGCAAATTCTGCATAAAAACACCCGCAACATTTTGAAATTCATCAATCTAGTCAAAAGTTATAGGCATTTGAAAACTACGCCTCCCGAAAATTGAGCACCTGGACTTAATATCCTATTATAAACATTTGTTTTAATACATGCTTCAACATATATCAATGACAAAAATATCGGCCAACATTTATTATTAATAGTAGTTATTACGTTAGACGCGTGTAAAAGAACATATGTACATATAACTTTTGGAATTTGTTCATGTTTTCATAGATATGTATGTACTAATATTTATGCAATACATACAATATTTAAAATACAGTTGAACCTCGATTAACCGGGCCTGTTGACTGGGATGCTTAGTGGTTTATTTTATACCTTTATTAACCGTGATTTACCTCTATGATTCAATTTTATGTGTTATTTTTCCTCCAAAACAGCAACAAAAGTTCTTGTCATTAAAGAAAAAGTAGAACTTATCAATGACTATTCCAAACTTAACATACCTGCTAACGTTTTGTCTAAAAAATATGGAGTTGGCGTAAAAACTGTATACGATTTATTGAAGCATAAAGAACAAATTTTTAAGTTTTGCTCAGAAAGTAATACCTCTTTTAACCAGGATTTTCGATTATCCGTGATGAGCTCGGTCCCGAGCTTCACAGATAATCGAGGTTCAACTGTACATACAATATATTTACCGCTAAGAAAAAAATGTAGTATTTCTTTTATTTTGATTAACATAAAATTTGCATACATAAAACTAGCTCCTATATAATCCATCTAAACAAATCAAATGCCAGAAATCTTGTGAGTTGTAAGTACACTTTCGTCACTTGGTCTTAGCGAAAATGGACAAGAAGTCCATCTAAACACGGACACTGCAGCATATGTACATGTTAAAAGCTGTGGATAATTTAAAAATATTGCATTCACGATTGGTTAGCGGAAATAATTCGAAATTCATTTCCCCTTGGGAACTCAATTATTTCGCCGGTGAAATAAATCTCGATTATCCCATCAATCTGAATTAATGTAAACAAATTACTAAAATTTTAGTACTTTTTAAATTTATTAGTAAAAGCGACGAAACGAATGGTATATATGTCACATTCACTTTTTATTTATTCCAATAGGATCTTAAATCTAGAAGAGAAGATGTCGAAAGTGACGAGGTTTTAACCTCCTGGTTGGTATTGCCGGATCAATGGTCTGACCAAGCGATTGCTGTGTTTCGTCAAACGGTCGTGTATGTGCTTGAGAAGAACGATATTTGTTCCACGCTGGTAGCCAAATTTAGGTTTTTATGTAAGGTTGAATTTCGAACGTAATAATCACAACCAGTTATTAGTCTGAAAGCTTTGTTTTGTAGGGTTTGAATCCAGTTGCGATTTGATCTTGCAGCGATGCCTTAAATTTGGATGCCGTAACTCCTTGTTGGTGCATTAATTTATTGGGACACAGTCCTTTTGTTACGCTGCGAAAGTTCACTTCTTTTGTTGATTAGCCAGGACAGTTTTTTAAGTTGTACGCGGCAAGTACCTACCACCGCTATTAGGTAGTCCCTAAGGGTTACCCTTCGGTCTAGTAAAAGACTTAAAAGTTTTGCCTTGACGGCTTGACGCATGTCTGTGCCGTCGAAAAATATTCCCGGAGGAGTTCGTCTCATAAGGGTAAAAAATATATTTTTAAACTTTTCACTATTGAGTTTGATGTACCATATTTTAGCCCAAGCTTCAAAACTCTGCAGATATTCTTAAAGAACGTCTGCTGCCTCGTATTCGCACTCTGAGGTTAAAACACGCTATAAGCATAAAATTCGAGTTCTATCAATGTAACCACAATAAGCATAAAATTCGAGTTCTATCAATGTAACCACATTTTTGTTTAAATTTGAAAACTATTTATATTGGCTATAGTAGAATGATAGATTTAAATACTTTATCTTTTCATGCAAAACACTTGGGTAGAATAGTTAAAATACATATTTAAATTGAATACTTTTTTTCTGAGTGTGTGCATATAGGAGCATTCCTATGCAAAGTTTTCGAACGTAAATAAATCTTATTTCGACTTTTATTTTGATGATAAAAGAGTATGGAATCTCAAGAATAAAATTTTAGAAATATATTCTAATGCTTGGCATCAATTAAAATGTAAACAACTCTAAGTCACTAAATTTCAATTCATTTCCACCAACATATTCCTCATTGCAATGCAGGGTATAATGTAGTCGCTTCGCAATTAAACTTACTTTGTTACTTATTTGGAGACTAAGTACTTAAGTACTTTTCGCATGCACTTGCTAAAAGTACTTAACGATCTTTTTCACTTTTATGTTATTAATGTAAAAAACTTGAAAATACATACATAATATACATATGTATTTCTTGGAACTCAAATATGTATGAAAGTTCGTCATATAATGTATTTTACTACATGCTTTTGAATTTTCATACAATTTTCTTTGTTTTATTGAAATTATGTTGTTGTGCTGGATTAGTGGCTATTATTAGTAGATGATTCCTAAGGGTCCTAAACACTCTTGATTATTATAAGTTCATAGTTGTTTTCGATGTATATATGTACATATGGTTATAAAATATTGTATGGTCATATAATCTTGTAGTTTTGTTACCAACCAAGTTTTCTGTTTTCGGTTTGAGTGAAGAGAATATTGGACCCGACTCCTTACGGAAAAACTACATCGAAGGAGATTTAAGTTGTGTTGTACGTGAACAGAATGCATTACTGTATTCAATTGACTTACCTGTATGTTCGTACGTTTGACTTCGTAGTGCAGCCAGTTATCCGTTGAGAAGGAAATCGCCAACAAGGCGGTTGCTATAATTGCACAGATCGTGGCTACCGAAAGCGTCACAGCGGAGCAAGGCATATTTATATGACAGCTATGTATGTATATGTACTTAAAGATGTTGAGCAAAACTGTATGTTTTCCAGTTAACAAATTTAAACTATTTGTTTTCTTTTTTATTTAAGCCGATAAATATTCTTACAGTTTCACTGCTCTCAAGAAAAAAATTATTCACATACTTTGTAGTTAATCAACTGCTTTTGCACAAACACAAATGTATGTATGTACGTCCACAACCAGTTTTATTTTTCTGGCACAAAAAAAAAAATAAAAAGCATATTAACAACACAAGCACTTTTTCACGGAACAACGAGCACGATCAATCAGGTCTAACCACGTACGTCGCAATTTAGTTATTGAAGACTATAAAAAAATGTACAAAAAGATGTTGTGCGCGTCTCAAATTTAAAGCGCAACGCTGACTGTATGGTGAGCATTTCGGTCGAACAGCTCGAAAGAGGGCTCAATGCTGTTGTGAGCGTTGTGAGCGCACTTACCAACATGTTGGCGAGCTTAAGTTGAGTGTGTAACATTTTTTCCATTGGTAAAAATTGAAAATAGGAATCAAATAACAGTGTTTGTTAACTGCACTATCAATATTGCAATGCAGTGTCTAAAGATAGCATAAATGCAAAGAAAAACACATAGAAGTAGTAATATTTAAGTGAGGGGTAGACAACACCCATTTGTTCGCAAACCGCATACGCACTTGAAAAGTATATAAACTCATTTTCGAGTAGCTTTTAACAGATTGCTAAAATGCGATCCATTTTTTATTTTGAGATGTTATCTGTTAGCTGTCAAGCTGAGCGCATGCTTCCCAGAATTTTAAAATATTATGGTATTTCTTCGATTATAGGTCGAGGGATTCCGCGCCCCTCCCTAATTTTTAAAAAGTTCGTACAAAAAAGGTATTTTACTACATATTTTCGCACTTTCATATAATTTTCTTTGTTTTATTTAAATATTTTTGTTGTACTGAATTAGTGGCTATAAATAGTAGATGGGATCAAAAGATTACTAAAAAAAAATTAAAAAGTCGGAGTTTTCAAAGACAGCGGGCCCTTCGACGATGGCTGGATACGCCCTTATATGTTGTCCAGTCTTATATGTTGGTCCGATCATAGTGTAATTATAATAATTGTTCCATGGGTCCGATATGCTCTACAACAGGGTATACTTAACAAGGTAAGAGCGCACAGATGTTCTTATTCTTTCCAGTGACATAAATTTTAGTTCTCTTGAGATAGTCAAACGAAAGGGTCGTCTTTACGCTTGATTGTCCTATATTTCACACGAACATACACACACAAAAGAAACATTTCGTTAGTTTGTTTTCAACTATAAACTGTTGTTGTCTTCTCTCTCTCTTTTTCTCATTATGCCTCTCTCAAAATTTATGTCACCGAGTGAACGTTTACACTCTTACCTTGTTAAGTATACCAAGGTATATTTAACAAGGTAGGAGCGTGCTGCTTTTCTTCTTCTTTCCAGTTGCTTATTTTTTAGTTACATACGCAAATACATTGGTGTGTGCGTTGTGCGTTTTTATTTCGAAAATTCAATATTCTAGTTGCTTACATGACTTTATACACACACACACACACGCAGAAAATACATTGCGTTCGTTTGTTTTCAACTACAAGTTGTTGTTGGCTTCTCTCTCTTTTGCTCATTCTGCCTTTCTCAAAATATGCAACTGCGTCGACGTCCGGCTCCTACCTTGTTAAATATACCTTCCCATGCCCTGCTCTACAATTTGTATTAAACTTTAATTTGAGAGACACTTCGAGAGAGAGCTGAAACTAATGATTCAGGAATGTTCGAACATGTTTGATTCACTGTGCCGAACTCAACGGTTGGGTTCAATGCACAGCCGCATTGGAAACTTCGTAACCGGTGTAGACAAGTACATCGATCGGTGAAATAGTAACCGCTAACCGATTTCGGTCATATCGGTCGACTTGCTCACACCGATTCAAATTAATATGATTAGAGCAATACAGATACAAAAACCTTATGGCAGTTGGTCAAGTGCAAGTGAGAATCAAACCATCAAGAAAAATTGCTTACAAGCAAACACTTACACTTGCTCAAGGTATATTTAGCAAGGTAGGAGCCGAACGTCACTCAGTTGCATACATTTTGAGAAAGACAGAATGAGCTCAAGAGAGAAAAGCCAACAAAAACTTGTAGTTGAAAACAAACGAACGCACTGTATTTTCTGCATGTTTGTGTGTGTATAAAGTCATGTAAGCAACTAGAATATGATTTAAAAAAAAAAAACAAATAATATAAAATTCTTTCAGTTCAATATATATTCGCACACACCAATGTATTTGTGTATGTATTAGAATAAAAAAAAAACAATCATGCGTGGAAGCAACCTTTCCGTTTGACTATCGCAAGCGAACTAAAATTGAAGCAACTAGGAAGAAGAAGAAAAGCTGCACGCTCCCAAAGTTCACTTATATATGATTATGACATCAGCTAGGTCCTCTCTGCATTCAACGTGCAATTTCATAACGCTGTTGATGCTCGAGCCGAGAGGTTGTGTTTAAATGCGCGCATGCGGAGTTTTTTTCACAGTTTACTTAATACATATATAGTGAACTGTGTATGTATGCATATAAAATAAAATAAACGCATGCAAACGTAAACAAAGCAATCTATACCAAAGTAATCTATACCAAAGTACACTTATATAACCCACTTGACACACAAGCGAATGTTCGATTCAAGCGAGAGTAAATCGAATGTCGGTTATTCGATTTTTGTTCGATTCAAGCGATCCGCGCGAATGTCGTTCTGTCTCACTCGTGGAATTGTAAGAGGTAGAGAATGAAAAAGAGTATTTGACGTTTGACGCCGTCAAACGCTTGGAATTGATACGGTAAAAGAGTGTGGTTGTTTTTTCAATCAGCTGCAGCGCACGCGTGCTTTAATAATATATTTTCAACAAATTCATTTTTATTATTTATTAAAATTTTTTATACTTTAAATTGGTAAATATTTAATATTTTATGTGAGTTAAAGTGATTGTCTAAAGTGTTGTTGTGTATGTGTTATTTTTTTTCGTATAATAATTAAAAAATGCCAAACAAGAGGAAGCCCCGGCATTATCTATGCGAAGCAAAGCATATTATTTACAGGTAAAAAGTTTCGAACATCTCAATGTAAAAGAGTTCGACAAATATGTGCGAATATGTTGGCGTAAAATATTTTTAGATGAGCTGGCAGAAAAATATTCGTGGAGAGGAACAAATACAAAAAAATGCATAAGAGGATTCACAATAACTTTAGCCATTCGATATAAGAAACATAAAAACATTTATTTCTTATACATAAACTAATAATAAAATTAAACCACTTTTTTAGGTGCCTTTAAAACCAAGTTCCCCAAAATGGATGAGCTGGATTTTGATAAAATTTCGCAGAAATTTTTCCAATATGCACATGATCGCATATCAAAAGTAGCTTGCAATGCAGCAAAAAAAATTAAATTAAATGATTCGAAAAAAGATTCTAAATCTGAAAGTTGTTAAATAAATAATGTATTTCAAAGTAAAAATAGAAAATTGAATTTACCACAAATAAAAACTATTTTTATTTGAAATAATTTTTTTATTTTATCAAAAATATCAACAGGAACAAATGAAAATGAAACTCGCTTAACCTTCGTTTTGACATTCGAGCGCGATATCGCGCGCGAACCTTCGCGTACGATAGTTCGCCTGCCACAAACTGAGCGACTGGTGAATCGTTAGAGAATAAAAATCGAATACAAAGCGAATTCGCGCGCGAATCTTTTATTCGCTTTTTATTCGATTTGACATTCGTATACGATATCGCGCGCGATTATTTGGTCAAGTGGGAAGGTACTGACAACGCCAGCTTCTCAGCAGCAGCAACGTGCAATTTTAGCACGCATGATAGACAGAGACGTTTTTGTACTCTTCCATTCTATTGGTATAGATTGCTTTGTTTAAGTTTGCGCGCATTCAAACACAACCTCTCGGCTCGAGCATCAACAGCGTTATAAAATTGCACGTTGAATGCAGAGAGGACCTAGCTGATGTCATAACCTTATATAAGTGAACTTTGATCTATACCAATATAATGGAAGAGTACAGAAACGTCTCTGTCTATCATGCGTGCTAAAATTGCACGTTGCTGCTGCTGAGAAGCTGGCGTTGTCACTACCTTATATAAGTGTACTTTGTAAGTTGTTGTTGGCTTCTCTCTTGCTCATTCTGTCTTTCTCAAAATTTATGCAACTGAGTGACGTTCGGCTCCTACCTTGTTGAATATACCTTGGTTTGTGCTTTAATGCAAATTTTGTCAACTAATATTTAAACAATAAAAAATATTTAAAATTTAACCCAAATTTCAATGTCTGTGTTATTTATTATTATTTATTAAAGTTAACAAAGCTTAAAAACTTTAAGATAACTTAAAGGAGATCACTGGCTACTATGACCTTCGGCTCGGTAGGGGGTTCGGGTGGATTGTGGAATGTTACAAGAAAGCTTATTTGATAGTTTTTATATACACTTTTTTACACTTATAAAATATATTATACATATGATTTAACTTATATTTTATGGTAGGTGTTTATTTTTTTAAATATATTTTTTTTTATTATTTACTTTTCTTGCAATCAGTGTTCATGGAACTGTAATCAAATTTAATGACAATTTAAATAAAATTTAAAAAAACAGAAAAACTCTATCCAAAGCATTCAAGATGCACAAGATGATAAGTACTTTGACGAGGTAGACCCAAAGCATGGGTCTGCAATGTACAAATGTATGTATATATGTGGAGGGGTTTACAATTGACGGCTTGGTAGATCCAATGGGTGAAGTTGCTTCAGTTTACATGGCGTGCTGAGGTTTAGTAGATTTGCAGCCAATTCATTAGGATGCGAATTGAGTCTTCCAAGGTAATTATTGCTATGGCGAGCAATTTCTTCCATAACCGTTGGCAGTCTAAGATCTCTGTGTATGCTATTATTATGAACATACAAGGTGCACCTGATCTTGCGAAGTGGAGTATTTTTATATGTTTGTAATATATTTATGTTAGACTTAGCAGCAGTGCCCCACAGCTGCATTCCATAACCGTTGGCAGTCTAAGATCTCTGTGTATGCTATTATTTTGAACAAACAACATACAAGGTGCACCTGATCTTGCGAAGTTTAGTATTTCAATATGTTTGTAATATATTTATGTTAGACTTAGCAGCGGTGCCCCACAGCTGCATTCCATAAGTCCATACTGGCTTTGGAATCGCTTTATATGTTCTGACTTTTCAGTATTTACTGCTAAATTCAATTTTTTCATCCATGCTTCGATTCGACATAAATATCTTTTTAATTGGCGCACTGCAGCAATGTCAGAATTTGCTTTGGAATGTATTGCCGTATCATCAGTATATGTAGCTAATTTTATTTCATTGCAGTTTGTGCTAGGCATATCCGATATATACAGTGTGTAGAGCAAAGGCCCCAGAACACTGCCTTGAGGAATTACTGACAGTATAGATTTAATGGACGAATGTGTATTGTCACATCTTACATAGAAAAATCTGTCCGTTATGTAAGACCGAAGGAAATGGAACTGAGGAACAGGTAACAACTGCTTTATTTTATAAAGAAGGCCTTTGTGCCAAACTCAATCGAAGGTTTGCTTGACGTCTAGAAATACAGCTGCACAATACTGCTTTCGTTTAAATGCTGTAAGTATCTCTACAATAATTCGATGAATTTGTTCAAGTGTACCATGCCTTCGCCGAAACCCGGATTATTGATTTGGTAGTTTAACGCTATCTAGTAGGAGAAGCATTCTTTGAACATATATTTTTTCAAATATTTTTGAGAATATCCCAAGCAAACTAATTGGCCGATATGATGACAGTTCTTTTTCAGGCTTGCCAGGCTTTGAGATAAGTATTATCTCTGCACATTTCCATTGGCTGGGGATATAGCTTATCCTAAAGTAAAAGTTGAAGATTAGAACAA
The DNA here is from genome assembly GCA_035044805.1 of Leucophenga maculata. Taxonomy (NCBI): domain Eukaryota; kingdom Metazoa; phylum Arthropoda; class Insecta; order Diptera; family Drosophilidae; genus Leucophenga; species Leucophenga maculata. The sequence continues at coordinate 6,109 of JAWNNP010000878.1, read as the reverse complement.
GCAAGAGCTGAACTTTTATTGATAGCGTTTTTATTGTTGTTCAACGATCCTATCGTTTCCTTTTGTTTTTTTTTTTTGCACCAAGTGATTTAATCTCCGCTTGAACCTCACAAAGTGTGACATTGGTAGACTCAATTGACAGTGAGTATCAAGGGCATGGTCTACATCTTCTTCCTCAGCCGGACTACACAATGGAAAATGCCTAAATGGTTTTTCCAGATGCAAAGCAAACGCTTCAGCCTTTTTTTTGTTGTTGTGGCACCACTCCCCATTTAAGTCATTTACTGGAACTAATCGCTTTGTGGGGCGTTTTAAATACCATGTTGCGTTCCACAGATTACAGTCTAATCTATTCGGTTCAACATTTATGAGGAAGTCACCAATAGCTTCATCTTTCAGATCAGGAAGTTTTTTCTTTAGCATTTTTGATATACCTTTTAGTGAATTTTTATCAAGTGGAAAATGTGTTTGTTGTCAGATACGTCGCAGTCTTTTTTTTCAATAATTAACTTTCTGATTTCGCCAGAATACAAATAACAGTTTGTATACGTTTGTATATAGCCAAGTCAGCTGCCTCATGAATTTTATTGTTAAGCCATTCAACTATGTCATCAACATTCATCTCTTCGTCTAACCAACGGTGAAATAGTGCCAGATCAGAGTTCTTGCAGAGTAAACTACGTTTACATATTTTAAGATTGACTAGGATGTTTAAGACGATGACAACAGCAGAGTGATCACAAAAGAGATCTTGAAAATCGCTAACTAGCAGCCTTCCTTTATAGAAATGTATACTATTTTTGCTGTACCAGCGGGATGATTTCTTCCAACAATCATAATCATGAATTTTAAAGTAAGATCGATCATTGAAATGTGTCTCAGAAAGTAGAACAATGTCCACATTTTGAGACTTTATGACGTGTTCTTTTTCGAACATATGGTGGCAAGCGCTTTTTGCATTTCATAGAACTATTTTAAGGCTTGGAAGCATTTTTGGTTAAAAGAGACTTTTCGAGTGCTAAGAGTGCTGTCTGGATTATCCTGAATCACATTGGCTTTGGTATTTACCATTGAGGTTCCTTTTGCGACTGCAGCATAGCTTTGGCCAATCTGTGTGTTGTTATATGAGTCTGTTGTTGTTGTCATGCTGTTGAAAATAGTAGCTGTGTTATAATTATTTATTAGGCCCTGTACCGAAGGTACAAGAGCCTATTGGGTTTGTGCAAATGTATGTAACAGGTAGAACTAATGGTCGGAGACCCCCCAAAGTTACCCCCATTATGGTCAGGAGTGATAGAGGAGTCGATATAGACATGTCCGTCTGTCCGTCCGTCCGTCTGTATGAACGAAAGGATCTCGGAAACGGTAATAGATAGAGACTTCGTGTTTTTTGCATTCGACTAGGACTGCTCCGGAATTTTACAAGTTTATTTTAAAATTTTGCCCCTCCACCCCATTCACCATAAAATCACCCCTAAGGCTAAAAATTTCTTCGGCACAAAAAAAATGTAGTGCACCAATATAAAGTTAACGCTTCTCTGAGCCAAAATCGAAAAAGTTCATCAAAATCGGATAATAAATGACAATTTTATAAGCAATTGAATTTGAACGACCCCCCTTTTCTTTTCATTCATATTCGCTCAGTGAGAAGTGGTCATGTGTTTGGTCATAAGCTCGGGAAACATTTAATGTGTTTGTTAGGCGAACTGAACTGGTACAGGGCCTCTTACAGTCGGTTACGCCCGACTGAAATTTCCTTACTTGTTTTCTGTGTTGTTTTGGTTTTAAAGTGGCTTCGTAGACTTCACAACCTTTATATGAAGCCTTATGTGATTTGTTACAGTGTACACATTTAGCTGAATCGGATTTTTGTTTAGTACAGTCCTGAGAGCGGTGCTACATGGCACAGCTAACGCATCTAAATGGCTTGGTGCAAAAGGCTTTTGTGTGTCCAATTTCTTGACACCTGTGGCATTGAACTAAATCATTAAATTTTTTCAGTGGCTTAATCTTAACGATGACGCTACATAGATTTGTGATGTTATAAACACTTTTGTTGTTTACATTTGGCTCCAGGTCTACAAAAAACATTAGCAGTGCTGTCTTGTTAAGCATTTTTAATATTTCGAGTTTTATGATTTTGTTTGGCTAACTCTTCTTCAATAAACCCAGTTGAAGTCGAGTCGTGCAGATTTTTTAGAACAACTCTGAGTGCTCTCTCCTGCTTATGTTGGTAAGTATGGTAAATTACTCTTTTCGCATCCAGAATTTTTATCATCTTACGATAATTATCGCTTGTATTCAACATAATGCGTAAGTGGCCATCACGATACGATTTGTAAGCGAAAGACTCCTTTCCTACACATTCGTTGAATTGTTTCAGCATATCCTGTATATTATTCACCGAAGGTGTATATAGAGGTGGTGGTTTTGGATCGCTCAAGACTGCATTCAATGTATTATCTACCGAAGTAGAATCGGTGTTCAATGATGCATCTAGCAATGCATACCTATTTGTGCTCAAAGTATTAGCAATTTGGTTATTACTTTGCGCAGTTGTAGAGCAACCCGCAGTCGGTTTACTTAGTTCACTAATGACGCTCTCATCTTCTCTTTCACTGTTATCGAAAACAACTGGTGTAATTGTCAACTAGATTGACCGCGAGAAAGTCACTGACCGCACTTGTCGACAGCATATTAGAAACTCTCTTTTAAATATGAAATTAATTTGATAATATGTGTTATACTTTGTGGGATTAGTGAGTGAGGTTTTGGAGTAGTTGTTTTGGAAGATTCTTGTTTTTGTATATGAAATTGCAGGGCATGATGCATGTGGTCTAAATCGGTGTCTGTGGATGAGTGGCAGTTGGGCCATTGAGGTGTAATAGACGGAGTCTAAGGATTTTGATTTGGTCGTTACGTTTAAAATTGTCTTGTGGTAATACCTTTAGGAAATTTGTCAGTATTGAGGGAGTTTGTGCTGATCCCTTTTGTTGCACCTGGTGATGTTGTTAGGCCCTGTACCGAAGGTACAAGAGCCTATTGGGTTTGTGCAAATGTATGTAACAGGTAGAAATAATGGTCGGAGACCCCCCAAAGTTACCACCATTATGGTCAGGAATGAAAGAGGAGTCGATATAGCCATGTCCGTCCGTCCGTCTGTCCGTCTGTATGAACGAAAGGATCTCGGAAACGGTAATAGATAGAGACTTCGTGTTTTTTGCATTCGACTAGGATTGCTCCGGAATTTCACAAGTTTATTTTGAAATTTTGCCCCTCCCCCCCCTTCCCCATAAAATCACCCCTTAGGGTGAAAATTTCTTCGGCACAAAAAAAATTGAGTGTACCAATATAGAGATAACGTCTCTCTCAAATCCAAAAAGTTCATCAAAATCGGATAATAAATGGCGATTTTATAAGCAATTGAATTTGAACAACCCCCCTTTTCTTTTCATTCATATTCGCGCAGTGAGAAGTGGTCATGTGTTTGGTCATAAGCTCGGGAAACATTTAATATGTTTGTTAGGCGACCTGAACTGGTACAGGGCCTCTTACAGTCGGTTACGCCCGACTGTATTTCCTTACTTGTTTTGAGTTATTTCTGACAAAATTGTTCTAAAAGATTTGTTTATGTCCATTGGATTTGTGTTCTGAGTAAGAATTAGGGGCATGTTAAGAGCTGGTTTGGCGGCTTTGTTTGGTAGCTAGTTACCTTTTATATTTTAGTGGCCGGGAACCCAATGATTCTTGGGGCAGATGGAGAGGGGAAGAGGAGGGATCTAATGGTGTAAGGGTGAGTGTTGTTGTTATTGATATTGAAGATTGCATCTAATGATGACAGCGAGTCAGAGCAGATGACGACGTATTTTTTTTTTATTTACGAATAGTTTAATTGCTTCAAGGATGGCTATTGCTTGTGCAGAAAATAATGAAAAGTAGTAGGTCTGTGTTGTTTTTTTTGTATTGCCCTGTCAGAATTTTATTATTTTTATTTTCCAAATTTTTTTTTATAAAAACTTAACCACCGTCTTCAGCTATCTTTTACAGAAAACCGCATGTGAATACGTTGTGCCGATCAGTCTGTAGGCTCTTTCACATGAAATTTGTATAAATTGAATAGTTGTACCCAACACGTTATGCTGCACCCGGTATAGAATGAATGTTATACTGGATTTTGTGTCTGTATGCATATATGTTTCTTTTAGACATACAATCAAGCTCTATTCAGTGGATCTATTTCAATGGATCTTACTTTGGCATCGCGTCCTCCGAGTCTACCAAACTTAATAGGACTACTTTACCCGATCGCATTAACGTATTAGGCATTCTTTACGAACTGGGCCACACCAAGCCCAATGGATTTAAAAAAAACGGATTTATTAAAGCTTAAATTAAAACTAAAAATGTCACCTTTTGAATGCCGAGTGGGTTTTTTTTTTAAATTTAAAAATTTTGATTAAATATTACCGTAAGCAAGTAACCAATTTCAATCCAATCCAAGGGATTTTTTAAAATTCGTCCCCATTTTGGTTCCGTCATTGTGAATTTAAAAAAAAAACCTTGTAACTTATAACCTCGTATAGTATTTATGCCAAACAATGTTTGAGAACTGCAAAATGTTTTTTATGCAACAAATACATTTTTAATTTAAATCAAAATGTATTTTACTGATAGAAATATGCAAGGTGGATGCCAGAAGTGTACACAATTTCGACCAGAATTAAAAGGCAAACTAGCTTAGCTATATCCGGCTGTAATTCTGCTAATCAAACTTGAAATGGTAGGCTTGTTTGATTTACACATGAGCTAATACTCAAATAATTTAAAAATAATTAAAGTATTAAAAATTATTTTTTTTTAACTTTGCAACAAAATCATTTCCAAGAGGTGTCCAACAATCAGTCGTAACAGCAAGAATATCTCTCAATTTAAATCATAACGGTGATCAAGTTCTTTCATAAAGTTACGAAAACCTTTGTCTTCGACTATTAAATTAATTAAAGCGATGTCAAAATTTTTTTCGTATTAAGGGGCACACCTAGTGTGAAATTTAAAACAAAACGATGTTTTTTTAACAATTTAGTGGTGTGCAAAACTTGTCAAAAAAAAGTGAATTATATGGGCCTGAAATAGCAGATTACCTGTAAGTATGATTTTAATCCATTAATAACAGTGAAAACGATTTTTTTTATTTTTAAACGCGTTTTTCTCGAAACAGCATTTTTCGAATTTGCTGCAGTGATAACTCGAAGACAAATGATCCGATCACTATCAAATTTTGCCTGCATGTTCTGTATATATGTTCTCCATACAATGACCATCCAGTTTTTTGATCTGATCAAAAATCGAATTATGGCAGGCCAAACATGACCAAAATTTTGGGTAAAATTAAACTTTTTTTTAAAACGACGCCATTTTGTCAATTTTTGATTTTTTTTTTCGACCGAGGGTCATTGTACGGACAAGATCTTCTAGTTTAACGAGAATTTTTTTTTTTTGTTTCATCCACGTAGAAGGCCGGAATCACTGCAGCAGTGGAGGACCTTTTTTTTTTGCGCCATCGGAGATCGCGTGTAACTCGAAAAATATTTAATTTTTTTCTTCAAAAATTTTACTGTGTATTCGTAAAATATGTTTAAATATACCCTTAAAATTTTGAGACAATTGCTACAGTAGTTTTTTTTTTTAAATTCCCAAAAATCGCCTTTTTTTTTAGGCTGTCACACTAGGTGTGCCCCTTAAATCAACTCTAAATTTTATATCAAAATATGGAACAATTATGCTAGAACGTTTTGGTAAATCTTGCACATTTGTTGCAGGTGCAATCGCTTTTAGTCTAATAAATTCGTTGTACTGCCACTGCAATATGGGCAAAATTTTGATAATTTTGGCATAAATACAATATTTTTTTGTTGTTCAATATTTCCAAATTGATATGATTTTTGATTCTTAATATTCAAGATAGAACAAAAATGATTTTCTATAATTTTTACATTATACCCTATATATGTTATGCGTGGTTAAAGTCAGCTGATTCAGAGTTTCTTTGACAATAGAAGAAGCTCGCCAAATATATTGTCACTTGTATCGGAAATTAAGCATTAATTTT
>JAWNNP010000875.1:0-189178 GCA_035044805.1 Leucophenga maculata | reverse complement strand
AACAATATTTTCTTTTTAACAATTTTTTTTTTTCTAATTTAAACAATGAATAATCGCACAAAGTAAAATCAAAATTACAAAGTAAAAACAAAATTACAAAGTAAAAACAAAAGCACAAAGTAAAAACAAAAGCACAAAGTAAAAACAAAATTACAAAGTAAAAACCAAATTAAAAATAAGGACAAAGTAAAAAAAAAAAACAAAGCAAAAAAAAAAAAAAAACACAAAAAAAAAAATAATAATAATAAGAAAAATTTATATGATAAGGTTTGATACATACTATAAAATAACTTCATAGAATTACGTTATTTTTCAAAAGGAGGGAGATGTAGTATGTACACATATCGAGTGAACACTGTACTCAGTGATATACATAAAGTATAAATCAAACACATTGTAGCACTTTGCTGCAATGTTTACGTAAACTCAACTATGCTTGGTACATATTTCAAGTGTGGAGTAATATGACCACCATGAGAATGCAATGGACAACATAAGTGCTGAGTCGGCATGCCTTACATGCGCGACCACGCTATCACTATGTGTGCATAATACCCTCTCCCTCTCGTAGCGACGTTATCGCCGCTACATATGTACAAATGAATATCGGCTGCTCCGCTGCCAGCGTCTCTGGCGGCGCAGCTACGCAGCCTTTAGGTACATTTACTTTGTTAGCAAGTAAGGCATTTCATTCAATAAAGACTATTCAAAAGAGAATGTGCTAAGATTTAATAATAAATATAAAAGATAATACAGAGAATGTGCAAAGATCTTTTAATAAATATATAATATAATACAATATTAACTAAACAAACCTACTGTTTTTCCCTTAACCCCCTTGTTTAATGAATAGTCTACAGTTACAAGTGGTCAATAAAATCAGCATAAAGCCAATTTTCAATTGCATTCCGAACATGTAACTAGATTTAATATATCCACCAAACTCAAGAAAATTTTATTTAAACTTGATATAGTAAACTCTGTATCGGCATGTACGACGGCCATTTAGACTATCTTTAACAAGTTTCCATATAAATCCTTTACCTACCCAAAAAAAAAATGAATATTGTTTAAATAAGAAGTAGTATTTGTATCGGCTTGAAAGATGGTCATTTAGACTATCTTCATCAAGTTTCCATATACAACCTTCAGCACTTCAAATCTAAACCAGAAAACTGATGCTAATATTGTGTAACTCATAAAAATAAATGATTCTATAAAATGGGACTGGATTTGAGCCCACTTCCAGAAACAACAAAAGTTCTTCCAGCTGGGCCCCACGTTGGGCGCCATTTTCTTTATATCTGTTATGACACAACCTTAGGAATACCTCTCGATTGTTTTAGCGGACGAAGATTCGCTCAAACTGGCGTTGATTTGCGGGAAGGAAGAACCCAAAAGGGAATAATCAAAAAAACTAAGCCATCAAGCAACTTTCAACTTAGTGGTCCTACCTGCTGCACTTGCAAATTATGTGGCAGCTCTTCACCCACCCAACCTTGATTCTCGCAGATTTTGTGAAGAATCCCTTTAACATAGTTGACGACTGCTAAATATCAGACCAAATTAAAGAATCTACCATATCATTTTATAATTCATATATATATAGTTTAATTATAGTGTGTAAAATCCATTAATATTTTAAATATAATTCAAAATTAACGATATTGATTATTATACAGAAATTAAATTGGTATCAACAAAAAAAACTTATTATTTTCTTATTTAAAAATAGCTTTTTCTCTTTTTTTCTTTGCTTTAAATTGATATTTTTCTTTTGTAATAGATATAGGTACTTATTAAAATTGAGCAGAAGCGAAAGGGAAGAAAGCATTTATATAATTGAGCATTATTTTTAAAAAATATCATATTAAGTATATTGATTAAGTATCAAATAAAACAATTATGCATTTATACGGAAAAGAAATAATCAAATATATGGTGCACACATACCCCTTTACTTTATTTGTTGCAGCCTTGTCGTTAAAGGCCTTCCACGAAGATACGCTGGTGCAGGTTGATGCTAAATAAGAAGAGATTACATTTGCTGGCTCTTTTGCATTTACTTAACCATAAAACATTCTTTCCTTTTCGCTTTCTCGTTTAAACTGTACTAAATTAGTTTTCTTTAACAAGTTGCATACAAACAAAAAAAAATAACTATAGATAACAATTTTATATTTACGCTTCATTATGGTTAACCATTGTAGGGTAGGGTACCATTACGCTTCAAGAAAACCACGCTGCATACACCACTCTTTCAAATATAAGAAAAATCGACGGCATTGTCCCCTTTTTTTTCTTTTACTCGTTACGTGTTTATGTGTTGAACCATATTTGATGGACCTTTATAAGTTAGATATACATGCCGGTCTGATATATATAGAACTCAACCGCACATGTGATGAGCCTTTCGGTTAGGTATGCATGCCATTCTGATATACATATATAACAAAATTTGCTGCACATGCCACGCAAACGACGATATAGGCGATTTATAATTTTCTTTATTTACTTAATACGTCACTGCCCACCCCCTGCAAATTTAAAAAAATCACAATTGCTACACATTCTTCAACCTTTTTAATTTGACGATAACGCTTACCCCTTACCCTTATGATAATTGGCGCATGCACCGCGTGCCTTGATGATGTTGGTGATCGCGCACAATAAAACTTGGTTTTTTTTTCAGAAATGCTTTCCTTTTTTCGCAGTTTGGTTTCCGCAATTAATTTAGTTTATTGCGTGCAACTATATAAAACAATTTCTACTGTTTCAAATATGTTCGTCCACTCCCGAATGACTTACTTCTCTCGCTGCACTTCAATCGTTTGACCAAAAAAAAATTGCAATCAAAGTAACCATGCGCTCAGCTTTTCCCCTTTTGGTGAAAAGCACTACTTACAATTTATAATACAAGCTTTCCCAAATGATTATCGGTTATGATCATCAGTTTTGCACTTCGTTAACACATAATCCTAAGATGATAATCATGAGCTTTTTTACACACCCTGAAGTATGCTTTGTAATTTTTTTTTTTTTTTATAAGTATAACACAGTACAGCCTGGACCATCCGACTAGCTATACCCCAGCTATAAATAACTTCGTAACAGTTGCGCCCGAGCGGGGACTTTAAGGAATACAGAGAACAAGAACTTCAAAGAATACAGAGAGCAGGGACTTCAAAGAATACAGAGAACAACGACTTCAAAGATTACAGATAGCTGAAACTTCAGCGACAACAGGGACAACGAAAGCAGAGACAACAGCAACAGTAGAGACAACATCGTCGTCAGCGACCAGGAACTTTACTGGTGGACACAACTGGTAGCATTGCACTATGGGGAATTTGACCACTATTTGTGGCCAAAACCCATTTTCTGAAAGTGTGAAAGAGTGCAACGCATCAATAAAAGATTAATCTTGAATGTTGCTTACCAAAACTCTCAATAGATGGCGCCACAACGAAGATGTCAGCCGATAAACACAGCTGTTGCAAATGCAAAGCACGTGCTTTTACAATATAAAGTTTTGTTCGCAATTTTAAAGTGTCAAAAAAGTGAAAAATTAAACAAAATAAGTTAAATTTTTGCAATGAGTTCGAATAAGTGTGGTTTGTTTTATGTGTTTGTGACTGTTAATTGTTGAAATCTCTTGTGCTGTCCCCTTAGAAATGTAAAAATGTAAGTAGTCTAACAAATGCAAATTTTTGATTAAGTCTCACTTTTAAAAAGGGATTCAAAATGAGTCCAGAGGCGTCCATCAATGAAATGCATTTTGTGTTGTAGAGCATTTAATTCTTGTTTAAATGCTTGTAATTAAAAATTAGACTTTTAAACACTTTGCGTGAAATTTAAATTTTTAGGACATAACCTCAAGTTTGCCAATGCAGAATTGTTTGGAAAGTGGAATGAAGCGACTGGCAAAAACGCAAAGGAGGATGTTATTTTAAATTATTTTAAAGCGGCCATACCAGGAGCGGAATTGGAAAGTCAAGAAGAGATGTTAGTGCATATAAGCAAAACATTTTGCTACCGCTTGAGCGCAATGTGGAAGAACTGCAAGGCCAATTTAAAGCAGTTCCGGCACAAGCATGGAGATTGGCATAGTTCGGAAACAGTTATTTGTCTTACCGAATCACGGAATGACTATTATAAGTCTGATCGACTTCATCACGCGAGGAAATGACTAAGGATACAAAGTTTTACAGACGTGTTTTATCGAGCAATGGATACTTCCGACCAATCATATCTTCGATGAATTTGGATAGACGAATTCAGCGACAAAAGAGAATGTGTCTTCCTGTTGAGGTTTTGGAGTTGTTGGAAAGCTTCTCAAACTCAGACGAATCATTGGAGGATCACAGCAGTTGTCTTGAAATTAATAATCTTGGCGAATTTCCATGAATTTCAACTGGAAAACGAAGAGCATGAATTTTTATAAGTGGTATGCATAAAAAACATTACTTATAATTCGATATATTTTTAATTATTGTTTATTGCAGGACTGCAGAACGAATACGCCTAATTCATTTTTCTTAAAAAGTTTTTTTAAATTAAAAGCGCGCCTTCTTTTGTCAAATAAATATAACAAAAAAACTATCTTAAAATTTGTTGCTGCATGTTAAAATAATGATCTAAAAATAATTTACTTTTTTCTACTAAAGGGGTGGTGCCACGCCCATATTTTTCCTTTATATAGTACCTAATGGTTACATAGACCCAATGCAAAAAACCAAACATAGATATCTTGTTTCGTTTTTGGGTTATTAATTTTGGCCACAAAAAGTGGTCAAATTCCCCATAGTGCATTGCTGACACAAACAAAATATCAACATACTAAGTATTAAAGTATCAATTTATAAACAAATTCTAAAGTCTAAATAACCAACAGCGATGAATAACACATGGATTGACCGCCTCAACAACTCATAGTTGTATGCGGTATGTGATGAGTTACAGATCGACGCAGATTGCACTCCAGGACAGCTAAGACAACTATTGCTGGAATATGTCAACAGAGATGACGTACCGGACGAGATTAGGCAACGAGTGGCAGAGCTCATGGAACCTCCTGGACAAGTACTACCGTACTACAGTAATGAGTGGACCGAGCGGAATTTCTCGAATTTTTCTTGCCGAGTCATCACTTTGAGCACCTTGATGATCAAATCAGAAGACGCGTGCAAGGCACAGGTGAGAAATTTAAGAAATACGTGCTTGCATTACAAAACTTAATGCGCACTGCAGGATATACACACGACGAAGGTCTGGAACGAATATATCAGAATTGCCGCAACGAATACAAATTACACATTCGCCGCAGAGACAAAGAAGAAATACTCCCCGAGTTGACCCAAGTACAACAGGCGAAACAAAGTATAGCAAAACTACTTACCACTTCAACAGCGCCAAAAGTTGACCAAACAAGTGTCGGCTGTCTACAACAAGGACACCAGTATCGCAAATGCCGCAACAAAAATCAATTATTGTGATGGACTTGCGGAACGGTTTGTGTCCGTACCATGGAATTCTGTAGGAAAAGCAACAGGCAGAGCGGACTTTCGCGGAGACACGCATGCCAGAACAAGACCGCGAAACTAAGAGTCATGGGGTACCGTCTGTATGCAACAATCAAGCTAGGACAGAAGACGCTCGAGGCAGTGGTCGACACAGGAGCCACAAGATGCTTCATTAGCCGAGAAATTGCACATCAATTCACACAGCTACATTTGACACTGAAGAAACGACAGTACGCGTGGCCGATGGCTCCGATTGCTCCGCTAATCACGCCCTGCGGCTTTAAATAAGATTTGACAATAAAACAATACCAATCGATTTTTTTCTTATTTTACCAGGAGTCACCGATCATATCCTGCTGGGTATGGACTTTCTAATGCAAAGTGACACAAACTTTGCTTGCAACGGTCCCTCCATAGACCTACAGAAATCTACACCTACAGAGTGCGACATAAACGTCGGAGTAATAGATGACCAACAATCAGCGCTATCTAAAAAATCGCAGACAACCGTGTGTAGCACAACTGAGGCTGTAACACCACAACGCACTTGGATCAAGGAAATGCAGCGCAACTTACTGGACAACCCACAAAAATACTCAGACTACTTCAGGCAAAATGGGAACATATACCGGAATTTCGGCCATAAAACATCGAACGAGGATTGTTTGGCTTCGAAATTATATGTGCGTAAACCCATGCGAGCTAGGATACTACTAGAAAACCACGACATCCCAACAGCTGGTCACCTAGTGATACGTAAAACTATACTCAGAGTTAGCAACAAATACTACTGGCCAGGTATGTTCATGGATGTGGCTAACTATATCAAAACATGCAGTACATGTCAACGTTACAAAGTTGCCATACCACGATCAAGTACATCGACAAAACACGGATATGCAACCGAGTCTACAGTCTTACCCCAGCAAGTAACACAGTCGAACAAGAACAAAAAGGGTAGAACAACGCAGATTGTTGCACCGCAGATTCTACTATGCACAAGTCGCCCGGATTATTCAACATCAACACACACCAACACAAAACGAGCTAATGCACCGCGTGGTCGATATCACCGCACTAGTCCACCAAGACATCGAGAGTCGACAGTCTCGAAACAACGAGATCCCAAGTATCCTCCCGCAAATAAAATATTCAGTCGACAGTCTCGAAACAACGAGATCCCAAGTATCCTCCCGCAATTAAAATATTCAGCGCGAGCAATCAAAGCCTGTGGCGATCACCAAAGTGGCCGTCAAACCTTTTGAGCAGTTTCCTACGATGGCAGTTGTACCTTCCAGTATCACCCAAAGTGACACTGCAGTTACTGACGAGCTGTTCAACCATGGTTACGACGACGTTCTGCTAGTCAGAAGTGCATCACCGCAGGCTACTTTATTATAGCTCATCAAACGCTACCACTGCTGTCATACCAGTCAGCGCTGCGCTGGAGGCGGTGCGACCCAAGTTTTTCAGACGCCACGCTTCAAGCCGAGGTCCTTATGAAGCTAAATCGGTGGAAAAAAGGGAAGTGCCTGGCTAGCCTGTGCGGAGCGAATCTCTATTAACTACGGGTGACCAAGAATGGGAGAGTGACTCTTAAGCACGCCTAAACGGCGATATCCAAAGGAGGGAGGAGTGTGACGAAACTTAATAGTTTCGCACAAATTAGTTATAATTAATATTTTTTGATCTATGAAATGTACTTATTTTTATATAATTCAGTTTAATTGTACCCTGAAGGTAGCTTAGTCTTAACATAATATTATCAATTAGGGCAGTTTTTGAACAAATGACCCAACACGGGAGCTGGTGACCAGACCATGACCCTGATCTCAAATAAATGCCCGAAGCCATACATCTCATGATCGTTTTATCAACAGCTGGCCACATTCTCCGGGGGCTGTGGGTCAGCTGTTGGATCAGCTGGCCTGGCGAATCAGAAAATATTTGATTCAATCGAAAACCAGAATATCATGACCGGCATATGGTATAAAAAGGGCGATGCAATGCAAATTCGGACAGTCATTTTTGGACAGCAGTCCAAGTAAGTAATCGCGGATAAATTCGAGTGTTGTGCAGTAAAGTAAAGTGTGTTAATATTAGGCTCTCTGGTTAATAATTTTTCTTCGCGATCGAATGAATCCGCGTGTGCCACTTACGAGTATTAGCCTATCTGGTTAAAAGCTCCACGTTCGAGTAGCTCCGCGAGTGCCGCTTACGAGTATTAGCCTTTCTGGTTAATAGCTCCGCCTTCGACTAGCTCCGCGAGTGCCGCTTTCGAGTATTAGCCTTTCTGGTTAATAGCTCCGCGTTCGACTAGCTCCGCGAGTGCTGCTTACGAGTATTATCCCCTCTGGTTAATAGCTCCGCGTTCGAAATAGCTCCGCTTTCGAAGAGCTCCACGATCGAAGATACCCCACGAGTGACGTTAGTAAATTCCCAGTATATCACACACTGCACTGTTTTCACTCACACGCGCATATTTCATATACTAACCTCACTACGCTTACAACACAAGGCACGAACAATACACACACCCAAACTATCGCTCATGTACACGCTTACGCTCACACGCTTATGCTAACTCGCTTACGCTAACACGCTTCGAAGGGCACTTCATCCATCAATCTACACGTTGGGCTCGGAGGGGTGATCCCTCCAAAACTTCACTATTAATTCGTAACATTTATAAATAAATTGAATATAAATAATTAATACTGTCTAGTTTTTTTTTTAGATTCCTCAACATCACAGCAGTTACACTTACAAATTTCTGTAACGAACCGGGACCATCCGGCGAGCTACTCCCCAGTTATAAATAACTTCGTTACAATAGTTACCCCGCTTTACTTCCGTATGATTACCGATATGCCGTATGCCCTTGGTGTTCTTCCTCTTGTTGTCGTCGTTGACCAAATTGTATTTTCTCCGCGTGGTTGTCTTTTCCGTACACTTTCATTTGTCCGCCATTTGACTTTCCAATTCACTGGGTAATTTCTCTGTCGCCTGCACTTCTATTCAATTCTTAAGTAAACGAAACAAAAATGAGCATTCTAAGTTGAATGGTATATTTTTAAACAAATTTTTAATGAGTGAACCTTAAGAAGCGGTTACTTTTTATCGCTCAACCAAATAGACTCAAGTTCTTAAACTTAATATAAATCAGAAATGTATTGAAAGAATATATTATTAAATAAAAGTTTATAATGCTTTAATGTTAATTAATAATGTGTATAACCACCTTTGTTTTAAATCACTTTATAAATTCGGTCAGGGATTGAATCGTAGAGAGCCTTAAGAAAGTCCAAGGACACTTCGCTCCAGGCGTTCTATGGGAAAAAAACATAAAAAATATTCATAATATTCATAACTGCAGCTTTTTAGTAAAATATAGTCATCAGTCCAATACACCATGTATTCCTACATCAACACAAAACAATTACATAAATGATCTAAGGCAAGTGATGAAAACACTTATGGAACAAATATGCACGGTGCTCAATTTGGTAATATCAGTTATTGCAAATTTGTGCAAATGAAAAAATTTCACGCTGGATTGCAAGTGGGCTTGCCCACCATATACAAGAACTAAAAACATTCTTGACAGACAAAGAAATGTTGATCTCGGAAACACATTCCACAAACAAAAACGTTTTTCGTGTCCGCAACAAAAATATTAATAACGGATCAACAACAGCCTCTTACTGTAGCTTCAGTTAACTGTGCACCTACACAGACAATAAAAATAAAATGATATCAATTTCAAGATTTCTTGGCTACACTATGCGCCAGGTACATGGTTGGTGGTGACTATAATGCGAAAAACACTGAATGGAACTCTGGTCTGACTACGCCCAGAGGATGAGAACTGTTTAGAGCGATGGAACTATCCCACACGACTCACATATCTACAGGTGATCCAACTTATTGACCTAGCGATATAAATAAAATACCGGATGTTATTGATTTCTTTTTAATTAAAGCAATACCAAAATACCACATTGCTGCAGAGTCTTGTCAAGACCTGTCATCTGATCACACGCCTATGATCGCTACAATTTATATTAAAGCTGAGTAAAACATTCATGCTGCAAAGCTCTATAATAAAAGGACTAGTTGGGACTATTTTAGGCACATTGTAAATGTAACCATAGACACAAAATTACCTCTAAAATCTGCAAAGGAAATCGAATTTGCGCTAGAGAATTATAAAAAAGAACTTCAGCAAGCAGCTTGACAATCTACTCCGACAAACCTTATATAAATAAAGATTTAAATGTAGATAAAAATATATCGTTACTACTTTAAAATAAACTTAAGTTTAGAAAAATATGGCAGTTTACACAAAATCACAACGATAAGAGACGCTTCAATCTAGCTGTGATAAGGTTAAAAGCAGTTCTAAAGGATAATAACAATGCTGAGCTCATCAGATATCTTGTTGGCTTATCACCTACCACAAAATACTTTGGCCAACCAATTTCTTATGTGCCCCCAAATTAAAAGAGATCTGGAGATTGGGCAAGGAATGCCCAAGATAAATCAGAAACCTTTGCTCAGCATCTGTCCTCCGTATTTAAACCGTTTCCCACCAAAGACCTAGAATCGGACGTATATATCCAGGAGTATATAGACTCTCATTTTGAAATGGATATCCCGATCAAGGGATTTAAAAAAGGAGAAGGTAAAGCAACAATTAGCAATATTAAAAGTAATAAGCTCCAGGCTATGATTAATTCACTGGAAAAGTCTTAAGTCTTAAGGAACTTTCAGATTATGGATATTGTTGAGCCTATGAGCTTTTTCATAAGCCTTATATTTTTCCAATTTTTTGAATAAAGGAAAAGCGACAATTAATTTTTAAAGTTAAGTGTTTATTACGAACAATTTGTTTGTATGCGACATACATATGTATGTGCGAAGCGATGAACAGCGATGATTGGCATTTGAGCAACATATTACGACTGAATATTAAGATCAAAGTAAAATGGGACAATAGTGCGCAGACTATCGAACCCGATCATTGACTTTACCGAAACTTAAGATAATTTACGATGAGCATAACATTTGAATTTAAGATAACTGAGCACGGCTCAGGCGAAAGTAAAATAGCAAATACATATAAGCAAATTAGAATATAAGCAAAAATACAAAAATAAACTAAAAAATACAATTATGCTAATTTAAGCTGCTGCGACGACTGCTGCTGGCCCAAACATAGTCCCCCCGTTGGAAGCAATGGGCTTTCAACATCATCTCTAATCGGCAGCAGGCATAGTTTATTAACAGTGCGACGAGCTTCTCCAGTGGGCGTATGTAGTACGGCGACTCGAGTTATACCATCTCTTCCAGCAATTAACTCCATGACCCTACCAATAGGCCACTTCAGTGATGGTAAATTTTCATCCTTTGTTAGGACTAGATCACCAACTTGCAAACTAGGCTGTGGTGTTCGCCATTTAGTACGCTGCTGAAGCATGGTCAAATACTCCTCACTCCAACGTTTCCAAAAATTCTGCTGGAGTAAGCACATCAAGATCTGCAGGACTGTAATTGGACATAAATGTCGAGAATTAATTATACCTGAAATGTGGCACAGAAGAGTACGCAGTTCGTCATACCCCAGTAACGATGGGCCTACTGATCTGTATAAATGATACTTCGCAGTTTTAACCGTCGCCTCTCATAAGCCTCCGAAGTGCGGTGATCGAGGAGATATGAATCGCCACTCAATGTGTTCCGAAAGGAAGTAATCGTGCACCAAATGCTGATGTTCATCACTTAACATCAAGTGACGTAGTTTTTGCGCCCACAAAATTAGTTGCATTATCGGACCAAATGCACCTGGGACGACTACGTGTAAATATGAAGCGCTTCAGTGCATTGATGAAGGAAGGCATCGATAGATCTTTCACAAGGTCTAAATGGACTGCCTTTGTTGAAAAGTAAATAAAGACACTAATGTAACATTTGATGGATGATCTATTTCGTACTTCAGCCTTGTAGTAGAACGGTCCGCAAAAGTCTACTCCAGTTACCAAAAATGGCCGAGAAGCCTGTACACGATCCTTGGGCAAATCACCCATAATTTGTTCAACTAGAACAGGCTTTACGCGAAAGCACCTCACGCATTCATCAATCAATCTAATTGATGCCGACAACGCTTGTATTTTCAACGTTAAGTATTTTGTCAGCACATAATTTACGATATGTAAATAATATGAAATGTAAAAATAGAAATTAAGATCTGGTAAGGCCAAGAGGCGAGCGCTCTCTCATTATGTTTTGATCTCCTTAAGTCTCGCTCTCTTGTACTTGTCTTAATACGAAAAATGTAATTGAAACAGTTCGACTAAAAACTTCGAAGCGACAAGACGCATAAAAAAGAAAACCAAAAATTTCCGTATTAATTGCTAGAGCGGAACGCAAATAAAGGCATTAGTATAACTGGCGAAACGCTCAGTATCAATTTTATGGATTTTCAATAGCCACAGTCAACTGTTTCAATAATAAAATAATTAAAATTTCCAGTAACATATTTGGGCAACATTTTGGCGACCGTGACAGGACTACGTCTCTGTAGTTGATAGACAGTTGTCTTGTGGAGGGTGACAACCATGCAGATTATCGTTGCTTGACGTGGAGGGGAATTGACAGAGTCTTCTAACTGCTGCTTAATACCAAGAGGATTGATAATTACATCGTGGAAGGATTTGCCGGTCGAACTTACATATATATATATATCATCTTCACCTCTTTCGCCGCCATCATATTTTAAACAATTGAATCATACTCAATCGCAAATAGAAAAACTAAACTCTGAGGATACAAACAGAAGTGACCTAGAAGAACTGTTCATAACAGCCAAAGCTAAAATTCTTTCACTTCTGTCAGGAAAACGTCGATCTAGTTTATTTGATACTTGCCTTGCTAATAAGTCGAATGCTGGTGTAACAGCACCACACCACTATCGATTACCAACTTTAAAACTTCCAACCTTTGATGGCAAATACGCCAATTACAAGAGATTTAAAACTGCCTTTCTAAATATGGTTGATGATGATCCGCAATTATCTGCTATAGATAAGTTTAACTATTTACTTAGCTGCCTGTCGGGACCAGCATTGGCTGTCATCCAAGCATTCCAAATAACTGAAGAGAATTATACAAAGGCATTAAAGCGCTTATCAGATCGCTATGACAACGAAGTTTTAATTTTTCTCGATTTCATAACAAACTTGTTTGACCTGCCGCTCATGGTAAAACAAAATTCGATCTCATTACAAAATATAATTGATACCACTGCTGCTATTAGAGGTTCATTATTGTCTTTAGGATTTGCAGAAGATATTATGAATTCCATAGTAAAACATATTGTTCTTTCAAAGGTTGACTCAGATACAAAGATGCATTTTGATGAAAAAAGAGGATACGAGAAGCTTCCATCGTGGGACAACTGTTATGAAATCTTAACTCGTCGATGTCAATTCCTTGAAGGCAGAATGAAACAACATAAAACTTTTGACGGCACTGAAAGGCCGAAGCACAAACAAAACTACGTACAATCGAATAGTTTCGTAAACACAAAAATTATTTGTACATATTGTAACTCGACGGATCATCATGTAGGAAGTTGTAGGTCATTTACAGCTTTGCCATGTAATCAATGCTTCGAATACGTAAAAAATCAGGACTTTGCCTGAATTGTTTAAGAAAGGGTCATTTAGTCCAAGATTGTCCATCTCGATCACGTTGTCGTGTATGCCAATCGGCGCACCATACACAGCTACATATATTTTCGCCAAAAGGGTCTTCTGTACCGTCATTAGCTAATGGAACCTCGCAATGCTTACAGCCACAAACCCAGACAAACAGTCAGCAACATAGTTCATCGGGTACTAAAGTTTCGCTCATTGCTCGCACTTGTAAACGTGGAATCATTCCAACAGCCTTAGTTTATTATTATTATTAATATATACAAATTTATAAGTAAACTTAAAAACTAGTATAGAGAGAAGTAGCTTTGGCTACTGAGGCCTTTAGCTAACTTAAACTAAATAATAGATTACAGGCGTATATGTACAAAAGTTTGAGAAATTAATACAAGTTAATTATATGAGACTTATATAGTAATACAATAATAAATTTATGGTGTAATGTAAGATTAATGTAAATTGATAACATTTGTTAGATTTTATGGTAAATATTTGCTCGTTTAAGAAATGATAGAAGTAATTTAAGATTAGATTCAGTGGGATTTTGAAGGATAGAAATAGGGTTTGAGCCGTTTAGAACAGATTGTCTAGTTGCTGTAAGGGAAATACAAGAATTTAAAATGTGGTTGACATTTGATGCATTAGGCTCATTACAAAGCTGGCAGTTACTATTAAGATTATGATTTAAGTAGTGTTCATGGGTTAGTTTAGTATGCCCAATACGTAAGCGGATTAATTTAACTTGATCTGTTCTTGATAAGTTTAAATTTTTGCATAGTGCAAGAGGAGTAGAATGAGGGGAGGTATGGGTACGATACCAGTTTGTGGTAGAATTTAATAAATCTGATTGTTTTTTCAATAGATAGTTTTTAAGAAATGGTCTATGTCATTTTTATTATAGTTATTTGAAATAATTAAGGGAAGTCTGTGTGCTAGTTTAGCTGCCGTATCGGCAACTTCGTTGCCCTTTATATTTGCGTGTCCTGGAACCCACATAAGTTTAATTTTTCCTTTGTGTTTAGATAAAAGGCTTCTTATGAGGGTGGGGTAATAACATCTATTATTTGCGTTTTTTATTGCTTCTAATGCAGATAAAGAGGTCTATTGCTTCCTTAATAGCTAAAATTTCTGCAGAAAATATTGTGGAATAATGCGGAAGCCTGCTATATCTTAAGATTGTTGAATCAGTGGATATTGCTAAGGTAGCTGAACTTTCAATGACGGATCCATCTGTAAAGATGAATTTTCGCTCTTTGTACAAATCCTAAATGGAGTGGAAAACTGATTGGTAGATATTGCTGTCGGTAGTATCTTTAGGGAATTGAGCTAAGGTAAGGTCAATGCATTTCTCGTTAAATTGCCAGTACGGTGTTTCTTTTGTTTTCCTTATTGGTGTAATAGGAATGTCCAATTCCTTGCAATTATCTATTAAAAAATTTATGACTGAGTTTGAAGTTCTTTGACTTTTCAGTGCCTTTTTGTTGGCAAATTTGGCGATTGGGGTATCTAAACTATTGTGGAGACATTTGTATAGTTTGGCTTTAGAAAAATAGTGCCTCATTTCAATTGGGGCAATTTTTGTTTCATGTATAAGATTAGTAGTAGGTGAAGTACGATAAGCTCCCAAACATGCTCTTATCGATGAATTTATAAAAACGTTAAGTTTATTGAGAATTGACTTCGGGGCACGACCATAAAGGAAAATACCGTAGTCAATTTTGGAAAAAATCAATGCTTTAACTACAGATATAAGCGTCAAAGTGTCGCAGTGAAATTTAGGGCTACTTAGGCATTTGACAACATTGAGCCTGTTTGGAAGTGATACGGCTAAATCTTTCATGTGATCAGACCAATTATTTTTGTTGTTGAAGGTAATACCTAGCATTTTAGTTGAGTTAACTGATGGGATAATGATTTTGTTTGAGGAAATGTTACATTGACAATGGTGTTTCTTGCATATATGTATGTGTTTACATTTATCAAGTGAAAGTTGTGCCCCGGAGTATTCACCCCAGCTTTGGATATTGTGGAAAAGAGCGTCTAGAGTCTTATTAGTATTTTTATTTTTATTAAAGTCAACTATAAGCTGAAAGTCGTCAGCGTAGCTGCAAAAATATATGTCTTTTTGATTTTCTATTATTTTAGATAGTTTATTATAAGCGATTAGGAAAACTATAACCGATAAAGGTGACCCTTGTGGTACACCATTATAAATAGGGACTGTATATGATAGCTGTGTGCCTACTTTTATTATGCTTTATTATGCTTTTTATGTGTAACGAAAGCGTTCGAGAAATTGCTATCTTTGCTATACTCTGACCAGTGTTGGGCGAAGATGTTGGCAATTGTGTAAGCTTCACTGCTTGTTGTGTTGGTGTTGAGATTACGGACTGCATGAATGGTCTTAGTGGGATTGAGACCAAAAAAGGCACGGTTGTTTGACCAAATTTTTTAAGTTGGTGTCTTTGGACTTATTTGGGATGTGAACTCTTGCGTTGAAATTCTTTTGGTTTCCCTAATCATGCGTCTAAGAATTGCATTTTTTTTTTTAAAACTTATTATGTTTTCAAGTGTGATATTTCTTTTTAAAAGGTACCATGCTTTATTTTTTTTTTTTTTTTAGTGTTTCTAAATTTTTATTCCACCATGGCACCCTGTGGGGTTGTTTTTGTAAAGAAGTTTTTGGTATTGCCCTATGTGCAGACTGCAAAATAATTTTGTTTATATTTGCTGCTTCTTTGTTTACTTCTGATGAAATAGGTATTCTCTCATTGAAGGATGTTATTAAGTTTTCATAAAGTTGCCAGTTTGCTTTCTGTTTACGCCGCAACCGGCGATAATGGGTTAAGTTTTTGTTATATTTTAAAGTTGTAAATAGCAGAACAGAATAAGGAAAAGAGCAAGCGAGAGAGAAGATTCCGTTAGCAACTTCTCTCTATTAGTATTTTGTTATTGTAATAACCCACCACCTTTTGCATAGATTTTGTATGTTACTTTTTTTGTGATCGCTTGCATTAGAAGCGAACAGTTGCAATTTCGTCTCCGCCGCCTCAAGCTCGCTAATTTAAGTCTCTGCCGCGGTGGGCAGAGCTAGCTGTTTTTTTGCTTGCTTTTGTATGCTCCAACTAAATGTTGTTGTTGGACGCATTTAAATACATACTTTTAAGTTTTGTTTATTATTAAGTGCATTTAATAATAATAATACTTGGTGCAACCTGCGTCGCAGGGCACATTAAACAAATTGTGAATAGTTCAGAGTATCGGAACTTATGTTACAAATAAAGAGCGTGTATTTATTAAGTGAAAACTTATTGAGTGCTTTTGATTATAAGCAGAGGTGGCTAAATATATAATTTTAAGACTAATAATTGGTGCGATCTGCAACGCAGACCACCTTGGACCATATTCCGGATATTTGAGTTTAGAACGAGGACTAAACTAGCGGAATATATACGTATGACATATATCGGTGGATATATATTGGCGTCTGCGTCTCGACGGGAGTAATCGGTGGATTTTAGCTCGGGAACGCAACGCAAAGAAGGCGGACTCATTACTCATCCTGGATCGGAGATTTGGTGTGTATATCAAGCAAATTGTGTGCTTCGATACTGTGTGTGTTTTCATTTTCAGAGTGTGGAACCAGCAACACTAGCGAATAGGTCGCTAGTGCAACAGCTGTGACGCCGTCGCCGCTGTTTGGATGTTGGACAGCTTTACTGGCGCCGCCGGTGAAGCAACATTTTGGTCCTTCGAGCCGGATCCGGGAAGTGGTGAAGTGAGTCCGTGTGTTATATTAAAAGTTACTAATTTGTGGAAATTTTGGTTTTGAAAACATTTAACTATTTTTTTTGAGAGAAAATTGAGATAGTTAATGAGTATTATTACGCTTTAGAATACAGTCCACTTTTCGTAAATTTCCATCAATTTTAGTTTTGTAAATATCCAAATTCTAAATTGCGCCTTTTTATATATTTTGGAAAATTGGGAAACCTATATACTTAATTCGCGCGGTTTTTAAGTATATAGAAGCTCATTTTCCATTGCTTGCGCTTTTCCAATTGTTTGTGCGTGTGTCACTCAGCTGCTTGCAATTAGCAACGGTGTTTGTTGTTGGTTTGCAATTGCTTGATTCTCGTTCTTTTTGTTAGAACACAGCTGCAGCAGTGACAGGTCAACGCACTATTTGTGAAACTGTTGTTGTGCATAACGCTAATAAAATAATTAGTTCATTTATTAGTTTACGGTGCGAGCAAAAATTATTCGGCAAATTAAAAATTTTAAACTTTAGCATTTTTTTCTCTTTGCGGAAAAAAAGTAAATTCAAGTTAATTAATTTTTTTGTAGTCTTGCGAAAATTTATAGAACAAGACTTTTATTTTATTTCTCTGTGTTTCTTCGGAAATCAATTTGAGTGAATAAAATTAAATAAATTCTTGTTTTATTTGCGCGGTCCTTTTTCCGTATGAAATTAGCATCGCGATTGTATAGGCGTTTGCGAATAAAGTAAAAATAAGAAAAGGAATTATGAGTAGCAACAACAACAGTATTGCATACTGCATATTCAGGCGCATTGAGATAAATTTTTGAGCAAAATTAATATTCTCGTTTTGTTAGTAATTTGGAATTTTGATTGTTTAAATTCAAGTGCTAAATTTTCGTGCACATCTCTGAATTTACCTAGTATTGTCCTCCGTGCACGAAAAATATTAATAGTAATGTGTGATAATGGCAGCTGAAAATATTTTTAGTAGTTGCGTAGAGCATTTTTTAGCCCTTGAGTCGGAATTTGACCGACTTGAGAGTCATATCTTCGCTTTCTTTTGAGGTTCAAGAAAATGAACTGAAGGAGCGTTGGAAAGCAGTTAAAGCTGCATACAATGATAGTGTGGGTACGGTTCCCAGTAGTGAGGATGGGGACCGTCAGTTCAAAGAAAATGGTGACGCAATATAATTTATGCTTTCGAACCTTTATACGGTGTTGTAGCAAAATTAGTAGGGTGTCCCAAAATTTTAATGTTGAAGCTTCGGTACATACTATTGAGCCAAGTGTTAGTATGTTACCTGTGCCTTCTGCAGATGCAGTCACGGCGAAAAATATTGAGATGAAGTGTAAGCTATGCATTGGGCAACGACATCTTTTCAGAAAATGTCCAAAATTTTTGATTATGGATGTCGATGCACGAATTGAATTAGTTAAAAAATTAGAATTGTGTTTAAAATGCTTCTCAAGCTCTCACTTGCTTAGAGACTGTACAAACAACAATTGTACTTTTTGCAAGAAAGAACACAATGTTTTATTGCATTTTACATTGGATGACCTACCTGCAGCAGACTCAACTATATTGTCTGAGCAAGTTGATGTTGCTCAGAAATCGACTTCAGAACAGCAAAGTTTTTATTCTAGTAGTGAGAATAAATTACCTGGTTCGGATGAGGTGCAAACAGAGCTTGGTCCACATCGGCTTTCAGGACCACCGGTTCTTTCCAGCAGTGAATGGGAAAGTCGAGGACAGGTTGATAATCTAATTATAGGTTTTGATGCGGTAGTTGGTGGAAAAACTACGCAGGCCTATTTAGAGATGGATTGTCATGTAGCAGTTGCTGTAACGCAGCAAACTCCCATAACAAGTAGTCAGCCATGTCTCTCTTTTTCTGAGCGAAGTGTTGATAGTCTAAATATAGGTTGTGATGCGATAGTTTGTGAAGAGACTATGCAGGCCTGTTTAGATATCGAAATCGCTAAGGATACAAAGCAGTATGGGTTGCAAAATTGTGTTGCAGACCCAGTACCCTTAGGTAATTTAATAAAGGCAGTCAGTTTGGACAAACTACAGCCTAGAAGTGTGAGACGCAGTACAGGTGTTGAAGATAGACGACTTAGAGTGGAACTAGTCGGTCTTGACAAACACGAGGCTAATTTGCCAATTGTGAATAATAGGCAAATAAATAGTGAGAGCGAAGTGGAGTGTAATCTTTTGGAGGAAAAATACCATGGTCTACATTGGGTTTCAGGACCACAGGGTTTTTCAAGACAAATATTTTGTGAAACACGCAAATGGGAACATCGGGTTCCAAGAGTCGGTCAACACATCAAAGGGTTTGATGGCCGACTTGTCAGAGAAGACCAGAAAGATGAGAGTTTTATTCTAGGTTTTGATGAGATAGTTTGTGGAGAAACTTCTCAGGCCTTTTTTAAGACTAATCATGTGCAGTTTAAATTGAAAATGCACATATTTCATAAAATGATAATTACTTATTGTGTGGAAAGAGGAAAGTCTCCAATTAGGTGGCGTCTAGCCCAGGGTCTTTTCTATTTTCGCAGGGGCAGACCTCCAGAACGACAGAGGTGAAAATCGTTCACATCAGGCAGACACATGGACCTGGACAGATGCTGATGATCTACGAACCAGTGCTGAAGACAGATGGAGGTGCTATCAGCTTAGGTCTCCAGGGTCCATCAAACGTGGTCTGCACCATGGAGGAGGCCCACTTGCGGTCCTTTTGCCAGTGAGGGTGGCACGGAATGCGCTGAGGACTGGACAAGAAGCCTGGTTAAGTCGAGCTCACAGCGTGCCAGACATCGACATGGACGGAGAGTTCATATACTGGCAAAAGGTTGTGTACGTGTATCGAGATTCGTGAGAGAGCACGCCCCTTTGCGCGGCGACACTCGTGCCTATCAGGCATTCAACTTGAGGGACGGAACTAGTTGGAGTGCCCTCACATGAGGCGGCGGGTGCGAGAGCTCGCCCCTTGCGCGGCGGCACTCGTGCCTCGCCGTCCTCCGGTAACACAGCAGCCGGGTCTCGAAGTGAGCGACGGAACGCTGTTGGCGTTCGTCCTCACATGGAAAAATTATTGGTGGGACCGAGAGCTCGCCCCTTGCGCGGCGACATTCGTTCCTAGCAGTCCTCCAGCCACGCAATACCGAATCTCGACGTGAGCGACGAAGCATTGTTGGATTTCGTCGTCACATGGATTAATTCTCGTTAGGAGAGAGAGCTAACAGGCCTCCAGTCATCGAGAAGGTGGGTCTCGACGTGAGCAGCAGAGCACTGGAGGAGTTCGTCTTCGTAGGAGGAATTCTCGGTGGGCGAGATGTTTACGCCGGACAATGCAAGCTGGGTTAAACGCTAATCGATTGGATTCAGCGATCAACCCAAAAAGTGCCAAGCTGGGTTAAACGCTAATCGATTGGATTCAGCGATCAACCAAAAAAGTGCCAAGATGGGTTGAACGCTAATCAATCGGATTCAGCGACTAACCCCGTTTGTGCGGCGACTCTCGTGCCACGCAGGCCTCCCACCGACCTAAATCTGGCGTTCATCACGGGCACGGAGAAACACACCGACTGGAAGATGCGCGGACCCATCATACCTCTCTCCAACGCTGATGACAACGCAAGGTGTTGTAATGTTGGCAACATCGGCCAGCATACATTTTTTGCTGCGTAGCTGCAAGGTGGGCGGAATGTTTACGCCGCAACCGGCGATAATGGGTTAAGTTTTTGTTATATTTTAAAGTTGTAAATAGCAAAACAGAATACGAAAAAGAGCAAGCGAGAGAGAAGATTCCGTTAGCAACTTCTCTCTATTAGTATTTTGTTATTGTAATAACCCACCACCTTTTGCATAGATTTTGTATACTTTTCTTGTGATCGCTTGCATTAGAAGCAATAGTTACATTTTCGACTCCGCCGCCTTTAAGCTCGCATTGTAGGTCTCTGCCGCGGTGGGCAGAGCTACTGTTTTTTTTGCTTGTTTTGTATGCTCCAACTAAATGTTGTTGTTGGACGCATTTAAATACATACTTTTAAGTTTTGTTTATTATTAAGTGCATTTAATAATAATAACACTTGGTGCAACCTGCGTCGCAGGGCACATTAAACAAATTGTGAATAGTTCAGAGTATCTGACTTATGTTACAAATAAAAGCGTGTTTTATTAGTGAAAATTATTGAGTCTTTTGATTATAAGCAGAGGTGGCTAAATATATAATTTTAAGACTAATAATTGGTGCGATCTGCAACGCAGGCCACCTAGGACAATATCCGGAATAGTAGAACTAAGCTTAAACGCGGAATATAAGTACCATATATCGGTGGATATATATTGGCGTCTGCGTCTCGACGGGAGTTAATCGGTGGATTTTAGCTCGGGAACGCAACGCAAAGAAGGCGGACTCATTACTCATCCTGGATCGAGATTTGGTGTGTATATCAAGCAAATTGTGTGCTTCGATACTGTGTGTGTTTTCATTTTCAGAGTGTGGAACCAGCAACACTTGCGAATAGGTCGCTAGTGCAACAGCTGTGACGCCGTCGCCGCTGTTTGGATGTTGGACAGCTTTACTGGCGCCGCCGGTGAAGCAACACTTTCTTTATTTTAAAATGAGTTCTTTTAAATGTGCAATGATGAGGTTTACAGTAAAGATCTAATATAATGGGAAAGTGATCACTTCCGTCGAGATCATCGGTTCGTTTCCATGTTGTATAAGGAACAATGTCTGGTGTGGAAAAGGATAGGTCGATGTGTGTGAAGGTGTTGTGTGTTGTAAAATGGGTAGGGGACTGATCATTAAGTAAGATAAGATTGTTTTTGGTTATGTAATTATGTATTATTGTGCCTCTTTTGTTTTGACTAGGTGACCCCCATGTAGGGTGCCAACTATTAAAGTCTCCAGTAATTAATGTTGATTTGTATAAAGGTATTG
This sequence comes from Leucophenga maculata, assembly GCA_035044805.1. Taxonomy (NCBI): domain Eukaryota; kingdom Metazoa; phylum Arthropoda; class Insecta; order Diptera; family Drosophilidae; genus Leucophenga; species Leucophenga maculata. The sequence goes on along the minus strand of JAWNNP010000875.1, from coordinate 167,226 downwards.
AGTTTTCTAAGTTTGAAATATTAAATTGTTTTTTTGGAGGAATGTACATAGACAGAATATGGAAGGTTGTTTCTGATTTAATTTCTGCACCAACAGTTTCAAACACACCATTAATTTGAAAATCTCTAGCCTGAATAGATTTATGGATAAGTAATGCTACTCCACCGAAACTATTATGTGGGGTATTAGAAATCATAATATAATTAATGGGTATTGGAAATTTATGGTGAGTTTGCAGGTGAGTTTCTTGGAGAGAAATAATATGCGGAGAGTGTTTTTTTATAATTATTAGAAGTTCATTGTAGTTATTAGAGTATCCTCGAATATTCCACTGAATTATTTTTAGAGGCATTTTAATTTAGGAGAAAAAGAAATATTTTATGATATAGAGGTAAAAAAAAATATAAGATCACCAGCTACCTGACTAACAAAGTACTTTGAGAAGATTCTTTGTCAGTCAGCCAGCTGGTGATCTATTTTAAATGGCATTGAAACTTGCTTTTAACACTCCATTATATCGGAGCTATCTTCATCCTCTAAATGGTTAGTTTTAGTTGTTTTGTTTTTGTTGCCCGCTTTAATTTGTCTCATAGTTCTTTTTGAAGTATTACGTGGTAATACTTGTATTTTGGGTTTGGTGTGGTTAAATTTTTGGCTAAGCTTTGAAGCCAAGGAGGTGCTGGGTGTTGTGGTGTCCAAAAAAACAAGATCATTATAATCTGTGATCTTGCGTGACGAAAGTGTGGTTGACGATGTTGATGGCATAGTTGTAGACGTAGTCGCGCGCGTTGATGTTGCAATTGGTGGTGTTGATAAAGTTGTTAATCCAGTCGTTGGGGTAAGTGAGTCCAACTTGGTAGTTTCGGCATAAGTATGGATGTGGTGATTTTTGTTGTAGATTTCGTAGGCTGTTTTATTGTCCACTTGTCGCGTAGTTTTTATAGCAACAATTTCTTGTTGTTTTATGAAAATGGGACAGTTCCTGTTGATTGAAGAGTGGTTACTGTTCTTACCGCAATTAATACATCCAACTTTATTTTGGCAAGTTTCGTCTTCAGTGATGTGATGAATTGAACCACAATGGAAGCATGTTTTTTGGCTTTTACATACTTTAGACGTGTGTCCAAATCTTAAACAATTGTTGCAGCGTAAGGGCGATGGAATGTATTGCCGAATGTTGCATCTTTCGAAGCCAATCATTATATGTGAAGGAAGTATGGTAGAATCAAAAGTTAGAATGATTAAACCAGTTTCCTTGAGTTTGCCGTCAATTTTTTTCATAATCTTTTTTACAAATGTCACATTTTGCTCCTTAAGTTCCGACAAAATTTCTTCCTCTGGGAAATCTCGAAGATCATTGGAATAAATGACTCCTTTAGTGTAGTTAAGGTTGCCATGGATGGAGACTGAGACCGGCATAGTGGGCGTGAATTGTGTCATTTTAAGCAATTTGTTGGCTTGCTGTACTGTTTTGGTGTTAATTAAAAGATCGCCACTGCGTAGTTTTTTGCAAGATAGCACTGGTCCGTCACAGGTGTAGTCAATTATTTTCTTTATCGCAAATGGGGATAGATTGAAGTTTTTGTTGTTTTCATCTGTACGCGAAATCACATTATATTTCGGCCCTGGCGATGTTAATGTTTTAGTTTCTGTGGGAGATAAGAGTTTTGCCCCCGTCGCCTGCTGGCGATCGGGTGGGTCTCTTGTACCCATTGTGGTATTGTTTATTTAAATTGTTGTTTCGGATAACTTTGTTTTTGGTTTCTTTTTACTCTCAAATTTGTTTACAAATTGAAATGAAGTATACCGTTAATTGAAAAAGTTTATGCGCGTGAAACACTGATAAGGGAACTCGAAGTAGAGCTAACTTATGAGACAACCGATCGCGACAAGAGCTGAACTTGAACTGAACAGCCTTAGTTGAATTGTACGATAAATCAGGTTGTTCACATACTTTTCGAGCTTTGTTAGACTCCTGTTCAGAATTAAGTTTCATAACAGACGAAGCCGCTAATCGTCTTTGTTTAAAATAGCAATGTGTATATCAAGAAGTAAGCGGTATTTCGAACACTAAAACTTTTATAAATCATACAATTTTTGCTACGATTAAATCTCGCATTTCGAATTTTGAACTCTCTACATCATTTGCTGTTACAAAATCTATTTCTTCAAAGCAACCGTGTGAATATCTTGATCAATCAAACTGGACCATCCCAGAAGGAATCGAACTTGCAGACCCACTGTTTCACAAGCCTATGAGAATCGATCTTTTGCTCAGTACAGAATTGTTTTTTGAGTCTATTCAAGGAGGTAAGATTTCTCTAGGAACAAACATGCCTTCACTAATAAATACAAAATTTGGATGGGTCGTAGGTGGCAGCTATGACGGAAAGGTAATAGACAAATCATACCAATGCAATTTAATCCACGAATCTGAATTAATAAATACAACGTTAGAACGTTTTTGGAACATTGCTCCTTAAGTTCCGACAAAATTTCTTCCTCTGGGAAATCTCGAAGATCATTGGAATAAATGACTCCTTTAGTGTAGTTAAGGTTGCCATGGATGGAGGCTGAGACCGGCATAGTGGGCGTGAATTGTGTCATTTTAAGCAATTTGTTGGCTTGCTGTACTGTTTTGGTGTTAATTAAAAGATCGCCACTGCGTAGTTTTTTGCAAGATAGCACTGGTCCGTCACAGGTGTAGTCAATTATTTTCTTTATCGCAAATTGGGAGAGATTGAAGTTTTTGTTGTTTTCATCTGTACGCGAAATCACAATATATTTCGGCCCTGGCGATGTTAATGTTTTAGTTTCTGTGGGAGATAAGAGTTTTGCCCCCGTCGCCTGCTGGCGATCGGGTGGGTCTCTTGTACCCATTGTGGTATTGTTTATTTAAATTGTTGTTTCGGATAACTTTGTTTTTGGTTTCTTTTTACTCTCAAATTTGTTTACAAATTGAAATGAAGTATACCGTTAATTGAAAAAGTTTATGCGCGTGAAATACTGATAAGGGAACTCGAAGTAGAGCTAACTTATGAGACAACCGAACGCGACAAGAGCTGAACTTGAACTGAACAGCCTTAGTTGAATTGTACGATAAATCAGGTTGTTCACATACTTTTCGAGCTTTGTTAGACTCCTGTTCAGAATTAAGTTTCATCACAGACGAAGCCGCTAATCGTCTTTGTTTAAAATAGCAATGTGTATATCAAGAAGTAAGCGGTATTTCGAACACTAAAACTTTTATAAATCATACAATTTTTGCTACGATTAAATCTCGCATTTCGAATTTTGAACTCTCTACATCATTTGCTGTTACAAAATCTATTTCTTCAAAGCAACCGTGTGAATATCTTGATCAATCAAACTGGACCATCCCAGAAGGATTCGAACTTGCAGACCCACTGTTTCACAAGCCTATGAGAATCGATCTTTTGCTCAGTACAGAATTGTTTTTTGAGTCTATTCAAGGAGGTAAGATTTCTCTAGGAACAAACATGCCTTCACTAATAAATACAAAATTTGGATGGGTCGTAGGTGGCAGCTATGACGGAAAGGTAATAGACAAATCATACCAATGCAATTTAATCCACGAATCTGAATTAATAAATACAACGTTAGAACGTTTTTGGAACATTGCTCCTTAAGTTCCGACAAAATTTCTTCCTCTGGGAAATCCGAATCTGAATTAATCAATACAACGTTAGAACGTTTTTGGAACATTGCTCCTTAAGTTCCGACAAAATTTCTTCCTCTGGGAAATCTCGAAGATCATTGGAATAAATGACTCCTTTAGTGTAGTTAAGGTTGCCATGGATGGAGACTGAGACCGGCATAGTGGGCGTGAATTGTGTCATTTTAAGCAATTTGTTGGCTTGCTGTACTGTTTTGGTGTTAATTAAAAGATCGCCACTGCGTAGTTTTTTGCAAGATAGCACTGGTCCGTCACAGGTGTAGTCAATTATTTTCTTTATCGCAAATGGGGATAGATTGAAGTTTTTGTTGTTTTCATCTGTACGCGAAATCACAATATATTTCGGCCCTGGCGATGTTAATGTTTTAGTTTCTGTGGGAGATAAGAGTTTTGCCCCCGTCGCCTGCTGGCGATCGGGTGGGTCTCTTGTACCCATTGTGGTATTGTTTATTTAAATTGTTGTTTCGGATAACTTTGTTTTTGGTTTCTTTTTACTCTCAAATTTGTTTACAAATTGAAATGAAGTATACCGTTAATTGAAAAAGTTTATGCGCGTGAAACACTGATAAGGGAACTCGAAGTAGAGCTAACTTATGAGACAACCGATCGCGACAAGAGCTGAACTTGAACTGAACAGCCTTAGTTGAATTGTACGATAAATCAGGTTGTTCACATACTTTTCGAGCTTTGCTAGACTCCTGTTCAGAATTAAGTTTCATAACAGACGAAGCCGCTAATCGTCTTTGTTTAAAATAGCAATGTGTATATCAAGAAGTAAGCGGTATTTCGAATACTAAAACTTTTATAAATCATACAATTTTTGCTACGATTAAATCTCGCATTTCGAATTTTGAACTCTCTACATCATTTGCTGTTACAAAATCTATTTCTTCAAAGCAACCGTGTGAATATCTTCAGCAATCAAACTGGATTCCCAGAAGGAATCGAACTTGCAGACCCACTGTTTCACAAGCCTATGAGAATCGATCTTTTGCTCAGTACAGAATTGTTTTTTGAGTCTATTCAAGGAGGTAAGATTTCTCTAGGAACAAACATGCCTTCACTAATAAATACAAAATTTGGATGGGTCGTAGGTGGCAGCTATGACGGAAAGGTAATAGACAAATCATACCAATGCAATTTAATCCACGAATCTGAACTAATCAATACAACGTTAGAACGTTTTTGGAACATTGCTCCTTAAGTTCCGACAAAATTTCTTCCTCTGGGAAATCTCGAAGATCATTGGAATAAATGACTCCTTTAGTGTAGTTAAGGTTGCCATGGATGGAGACTGAGACCGGCATAGTGGGCGTGAATTGTGTCATTTTAAGCAATTTGTTGGCTTGCTGTACTGTTTTGGTGTTAATTAAAAGATCGCCACTGCGTAGTTTTTTGCAAGATAGCACTGGTCCGTCACAGGTGTAGTCAATTATTTTCTTTATCGCAAATGGGGATAGATTGAAGTTTTTGTTGTTTTCATCTGTACGCGAAATCACAATATATTTCGGCCCTGGAGATGTTAATGTTTTAGTTTCTGTGGGAGATAAGAGTTTTGCCCCCGTCGCCTGCTGGCGATCGGGTGGGTCTCTTGTACCCATTGTGGTATTGTTTATTTAAATTGTTGTTTCGGATAACTTTGTTTTTGGTTTCTTTTTACTCTCAAATTTGTTTACAAATTGAAATGAAGTATACCGTTAATTGAAAAAGTTTATGCGCGTGAAACACTGATAAGGGAACTCGAAGTAGAGCTAACTTATGAGACAACCGATCGCGACAAGAGCTGAACTTTAACTGAACAGCCTTAGTTGAATTGTACGATAAATCAGGTTGTTCACATACTTTTCGAGCTTTGTTAGACTCCTGTTCAGAATTAAGTTTCATAACAGACGAAGCCGCTAATCGTCTTTGTTTAAAATAGCAATGTGTATATCAAGAAGTAAGCGGTATTTCGAATACTAAAACTTTTATAAATCATACAATTTTTGCTACGATTAAATCTCGCATTTCGAATTTTGAACTCTCTACATCATTTGCTGTTACAAAATCTATTTCTTCAAAGCAACCGTGTGAATATCTTCAGCAATCAAACTGGATTCCCAGAAGGAATCGAACTTGCAGACCCACTGTTTCACAAGCCTATGAGAATCGATCTTTTGCTCAGTACAGAATTGTTTTTTGAGTCTATTCAAGGAGGTAAGATTTCTCTAGGAACAAACATGCCTTCACTAATAAATACAAAATTTGGATGGGTCGTAGGTGGCAGCTATGACGGAAAGGTAATAGACAAATCATACCAATGCAATTTAATCCACGAATCTGAATTAATCAATACAACGTTAGAACGTTTTTGGAACATTGCTCCTTAAGTTCCGACAAAATTTCTTCCTCTGGGAAATCTCGAAGATCATTGGAATAAATGACTCCTTTAGTGTAGTTAAGGTTGCCATGGATGGAGACTGAGACCGGCCTAGTGGGCGTGAATTGTGTCATTTTAAGCAATTTGTTGGCTTGCTGTACTGTTTTGGTGTTAATTAAAAGATCGCCACTGCGTAGTTTTTTGCAAGATAGCACTGGTCCGTCACAGGTGTAGTCAATTATTTTCTTTATCGCAAATGGGGATAGATTGAAGTTTTTGTTGTTTTCATCTGTACGCGAAATCACAATATATTTCGGCCCTGGCGATGTTAATGTTTTAGTTTCTGTGGGAGATAAGAGTTTTGCCCCCGTCGCCTGCTGGCGATCGGGTGGGTCTCTTGTACCCATTGTGGTATTGTTTATTTAAATTGTTGTTTCGGATAACTTTGTTTTTGGTTTCTTTTTACTCTCAAATTTGTTTACAAATTGAAATGAAGTATACCGTTAATTGAAAAAGTTTATGCGCGTGAAACACTGATAAGGGAACTCGAAGTAGAGCTAACTTATGAGACAACCGATCGCGACAAGAGCTGAACTTGAACTGAACAGCCTTAGTTGAATTGTACGATAAATCAGGTTGTTCACATACTTTTCGAGCTTTGTTAGACTCCTGTTCAGAATTAAGTTTCATAACAGACGAAGCCGCTAATCGTCTTTGTTTAAAATAGCAATGTGTATATCAAGAAGTAAGCGGTATTTCGAACACTAAAACTTTTATAAATCATACAATTTTTGCTACGATTAAATCTCGCATTTCGAATTTTGAACTCTCTACATCATTTGCTGTTACAAAATCTATTTCTTCAAAGCACCCGTGTGAATATCTTGATCAATCAAACTGGACCATCCCAGAAGGATTCGAACTTGCAGACCCACTGTTTCACAAGCCTATGAGAATCGATCTTTTGCTCAGTACAGAATTGTTTTTTGAGTCTATTCAAGGAGGTAAGATTTCTCTAGGAACAAACATGCCTTCACTAATAAATACAAAATTTGGATGGGTCGTAGGTGGCAGCTATGACGGAAAGGTAATAGACAAATCATACCAATGCAATTTAATCCACGAATCTGAATTAATAAATACAACGTTAGAACGTTTTTGGAACATTGCTCCTTAAGTTCCGACAAAATTTCTTCCTCTGGGAAATCTCGAAGATCATTGGAATAAATGACTCCTTTAGTGTAGTTAAGGTTGCCATGGATGGAGACTGAGACCGGCATAGTGGGCGTGAATTGTGTAATTTTAAGCAATTTGTTGGCTTGCTGTACTGTTTTGGTGTTAATTAAAAGATCGCCACTGCGTAGTTTTTTGCAAGATAGCACTGGTCCGTCACAGGTGTAGTCAATTATTTTCTTTATCGCAAATGGGGATAGGTTGAAGTTTTTGTTGTTTTCATCTGTACGCGAAATCACAATATATTTCGGCCCTGGCGATGTTAATGTTTTAGTTTCTGTGGGAGATAAGAATTTTGCCCCCGTCGCCTGCTGGCGATCGGGTGGGTCTCTTGTACCCATTGTGGTATTGTTTATTTAAATTGTTGTTTCGGATAACTTTGTTTTTGGTTTCTTTTTACTCTCAAATTTGTTTACAAATTGAAATGAAGTATACCGTTAATTGAAAAAGTTTATGCGCGTGAAACACTGATAAGGGAACTCGAAGTAGAGCTAACTTATGAGACAACCGATCGCGACAAGAGCTGAACTTTAACTGAACAGCCTTAGTTGAATTGTACGATAAATCAGGTTGTTCACATACTTTTCGAGCTTTGTTAGACTCCTGTTCAGAATTAAGTTTCATAACAGACGAAGCCGCTAATCGTCTTTGTTTAAAATAGCAATGTGTATATCAAGAAGTAAGCGGTATTTCGAACACTAAAACTTTTATAAATCATACAATTTTTGCTACGATTAAATCTCGCATTTCGAATTTTGAACTCTCTACATAATTTGCTGTTACAAAATCTATTTCTTCAAAGCAACCGTGTGAATATCTTGATCAATCAAACTGGACCATCCCAGAAGGATTCGAACTTGCAGACCCACTGTTTCACAAGCCTATGAGAATCGATCTTTTGCTCAGTACAGAATTGTTTTTTGAGTCTATTCAAGGAGGTAAGATTTCTCTAGGAACAAACATGCCTTCACTAATAAATACAAAATTTGGATGGGTCGTAGGTGGCAGCTATGACGGAAAGGTAATAGACAAATCATACCAATGCAATTTAATCCACGAATCTGAATTAATCAATACAACGTTAGAACGTTTTTGGAACATTGAAGAATTTAACACAGCAACTACAAAATTATCAGAAGAGGAGCAACAGTGAGAACAACTTTTCATTGATACGGTCAAGGCAAAATCGGATGGACGACTACAGGTTAGATTACCTTTCAAAACATCACCGGATTGTAGATTGGAGATTCCTACAGAATGGCACGTAAACGATTTGAGTTACTTAATCGTCGATTAGAAAGAAATGATGCTCTCAAAAGGGCTTAATTTCGAATTTATGGATGAATATATCGCATTGGACCATATGGGAGCCATTAATCATTTTGATCGTGACAGACCTCAATTCTTCATCCCACACCATTGTGTGTTACGACCACAGAGTTTGACAACCAAACTGCGAGTCGTCTTTGACGCTTCGGCAAAGACAACTTCAGGAAAATGACTAAATGAACTTTTACAAATCGGTCCTACAATTCAACAAGACTTGGTTATAACTATTTTATCTTTTTAATTATACATATTCGCGTTGACAGCTGATATAGCAAAAATGTATAGACAATTTGTAGTAGATCCACAAGACAGATGCTTTCAGCTAATCCTCTGGAGAACGGATGCGTAAGCACCCCTACAAATATTCGAATTACGCACTGTTACGTATGGAATGTCAGCAGCTGCATTCATAGCCATTCGGTGTTTGCACTATATTGCCGATTTGTACGAAACTTTATATCCAGTGGGTGCACAAATGCTGCGCAACGAGATGTACGTCGATGATTTGTTAACTGGAGCAGACACCGTCGAGGAGTTGCAGCACAAAAGAAATGATATTACAGCACTATTATCGCGCGCTGGTTTGAAGCTAACCAAGTTTAATAGTAATTCAACTGAAGTAGCTATACCGTCAATGAATGAAGTTTCGATAGATAGCAATGACTTAGCTGTTAATGCTTTAGGAATGTCATGGCATCCAAAGCAAGATTATTTTAGTTTTCAATGTAATTTTGAAGAAATAGGTACACCCACAAAGCGTTCAATTCTCTCACTTGTTGCACGTATGTTTGATTTATTGAGGCTGTTGAGCCCAATTATAATTCGATGTAAAATCTTACTTCAAGAACTATGGATCAAAGGAGTCAGTTGGGACGAACCGCTTAATAGTGACTTACTTAAATTGTGGCTTCAGATTAAGACTAATCTACTATACATCGCTCATATTAAAATTCCACGCTACGTCTGTACTTCGAACAGCTACACGTGCGAGATACATGGATTTGCAGACGCATCACAACGAGCATATGGGTGCTGCATCTATACTCGAGTGCAAATTAACCAGAAAGTAAAAATTACCCTACTCATTGCCAAATCAAAGGTCGCCCCTATTAAGGTGGTATCTGTGCCTAGGCTTGAATTATGTGCATCGCTACTTTTAGGCCGCACTTGTAATAAAATATCACATAAGTTCGCAAACCTCATAAATGCTACATATTTTTGGACCGATTCGAAGATAGTCATACAATGATTAAAAATGCACTCATCCCAATTAAACTGTTTTGTGGCAAACCGCGTATCAGAGATTCAGATACTGTCAAAGAACATAACTTGGAGACATGTGCCAACGTCACAAAATCCGGCTGACATTGTCTCTAGGGGGTGCATCCGAATTGAATTCAAGTATATGGTTCACTGGTCCGTCTTTTTTGTATAATTCTGAAGATTCTTGGCCAAAGGAGGAAGACGTCTCTTCACAACCAATCGAACTACGTAAGCCAACAACTTTGATTTGTAACAACGTAAACAGCGAGAAATCTATCATCACTAATATAATTAACAATAGTTCGTCGTACCATCGAATTTTGCGGATAGTAACATATATTTATAGAATTTTTAATAAAATCGCTCAGATCGAAATCTAAAGGTAACAGCAGCTTTGCGCGTACACTCACATGAATTAAATTCGGCTTTTTGGAATATAGTTTCTGATGTCCAGAAAACTGTGTACTTGCAAGAAATGAATGCTCTACGACATGATCGCGCTGTACCAATATATATGCAGAAATTATCGCCGTTTCTTCACGATATGAAAATTGATAACAATGTGGTGTGTATTTTGCGATTCGGTGGCAGATTGGCGAATTCAGATTTACCATTCGAAGCAAAATTCCCGGCCATTCTCCCCAAGGATCATCGTTTTACTAGACTTTACGTTGAATTTTTGCATCGAAATGATTTTCACACCAGCCCAAAGATTCTGATTTCACAACGCTACTAATTTTGTGGGAGCAGCGTCAAAAATGGCCGAATTTAAGCAGAAACTACTTGCTGCAACATCGATTTCGGAAATTCAACAACACAGTGCGCTAAAGGGCTTTGAATTCAGTTTCATTCCGCTCATATTTCACATGCCAACCTTACGTATGAAGAGCTGCAGACTCTTTTCATCGAGATCGAAGCCATATTAAACTCGAGACCAATTGCTCAGATGAGTGATGACCCCAACGATGGAGAAGCCATTACGCCTGCGCATCTGTTGATTGATTCAACATTGCTAGGAGCACCTGATGTTCAATTAGAGGTTTCCTTAAACGAGAACATCGCTAGCTTACAATATTTGGAGAAGTGGAAACGGGTGTCCTATCTCAAACAACAGTTTTGGCGTCTATGGTCCCGAGATTATGTTCTTAATTTGCAACAACGAGCAAAATGGTTAAAGGTTCAACCTTATATTCAAGTTGGACAGCTGGTCATCATTCATGACGATTACACACCACCCCAACAGTGGAACTTAGCGCGTGTAATCTCTGCGATACCTGGTACTGACGGCAAGGTTCGAGTTGTCGAGTTGAAGACTGCAAATACAACCTTAAAATGTGCGATACACCAAATCGCGCCACTACCAACTAACATTTATTTTTTTTAAGCATCTACGTCCTTTAAACGGGCGGAGGATGTCTCAGGAGAGTACGTTAATTATTTTGTCAGCACATAATTTGAAATTACGATATGTAAATAATATGAAATGTAAAAATAGAAATTAAGATCTGGCAAGGCCAAGAGGTGAACGCTCTCTCATTTTGTTTTGTTCTCCTTAAGTCTCGCTCTCTTGTACTAGTCTTAATACGAAAAATGTAATTGAAACAGTTCGACTAAAAACTTCGAAGCGACAAGACGCATAAATAAAACCTAAAAAGAAAACCAAAAAATCCCGTATTAATTGCTAGAGCGGAACGCAAAATAAGGCATTAGTATAACTGGCGAAACGCTCAGTATTAATTTTATGGATTTTCAATAGCCACAGTCAACTGCTTCAATAATAAAATAATTAAAATTTCCAGCAACATATTTGTGCTGCATAACTCAAAGATGAATTTTTAAGACGTCCACCCACGCGGAGTACACCAAGCTTATCCAGAAATGGAGACAATGAAGAGAGGCTGCTGGACCCTTTTACTGGATGCTTTAACTCCAATAATTTATAGTCATTCCACAATTGAGATTTTTGAACATTTCGCATTAAAATTTTCGATCCATTTTCCAAATCAATTAAAGTAATGCCGCTTGAACGCCATTTTTTCTGACAATTATATATCTTGTAGTATATGTGAAAACTAAAAAAAAAATATGATTTTGGGTCCGTGTGTTCCAGGGTTGCCATGCTGTCGGGGGTCAAAGTTTTTTAGAACGGATTTTAAAAAACCAAGCGACTTTTTTGTGCACAATTTCTTAAACTTGAATTTTAAAAAATTTTTAAAATTAATATTTTTTTTTTTAAGTGGCATTTTTTTCAGAGAATGCCTCATATTTGCAGCTAAGAGAAATGTCGAAACGAGAATTTAATGCGACAAGAACTTTAATTCTGACCTCTGGAAGAGCTTGGACGCGAATAGTTGATTGTGGCCAATTTTTCGAGCTTTCTTTTAGGAAAAATGGACCATGGCTCCACAGAGTAGACCGAATGAATTCACTGGGCAAAGCACCTCTGGATAAAATATCCGCAGGATTTGAAGTAGTTGGTACGTATCTCCACTGCATACCCGAAGTATTGTGCTGAATTGCTGCTACCCGATTTGCGACAAATACGTTAAACTTTGACGGTTCCTCTCTAATCCAACAAAAAGCAACTTCAGAATCAGACCACTAATTCATGCATAAATGTAGACATGCATAAATGTAGACAAGAGTGTGGCCGCACATAGCTCCAGTTTCGGAACTGTTAAAGTTTTCAGTGGTGCAACTCTGGACTTGGAACATAGCAGCTGAACCTGAACATCCTCTTGAACGACAGAACGCATATAAACGCAAGCATCACAGAACCCATGGACTTCAGCATATGCATTGGGTAGAAAAACATATCGAGGAAAAACTGAATGTTGAACAGAGTCGAAGTCTCCACAAAGTTGAAGCCAGGCGGTTTCCAGCATCGATGTCAAACTTTCATCCCAATCCAGTTTTTCTCTCCATAGCCTCTGCATGAAGATTGTAGCCTTTGTAATTACAGGTCCAATAAGTCCAAGCGGATCGAAAAACAAGCAATAGTTGACAATATGGTGCGTTTTGAAACCATCTTGGGAGGTGGAACTGGTGTAAACGAAAACAAAAAATTGTCAGAAGCAGGGTCCCAAACAAGTCCTAATGTTTTTGTTATATTGCTTCCGTCATCAAACTTTAGCATTGATTCTCTATCTCCAGGGGCAAATCTTTTTATCACCGAAGAGTGGTATGAGCACAATTTTCTTAGTATAAAATTGCCTTTAGAAAGAAGTTCTGATGTTTGATGAATAATGTCGTCTACTTCTTGCAAAGAATTTCCACCAGAAATCAAATCGTCAACATAAAAATCACGCTGAATTGTTTTTAAGCCAAGAGGAAAAGAAACAGATTGATCCATTGCCAATTGTAGCATTACACGTATGGCAAGAAATGAGGCCGGCCATATGTTACTGTGTTTAATTTATATATTTTAATATCATCCTTAGGCGAATCGACCCACAAAATACACTGAAGATGTTGTCTATACGTACGCAACGATACATTTTGCAAATATCTGCCGTTAAAGCGATAGGAAACGACCGAAATCGAATCAGAATATTGAATAATTTTGGTTGGATTGTCGGACCTACCTTAAGTAGCTCATTTAATGAATAGCCGGTGGTGGATAAAGCTGATCCGTCAAAAACTACCCTAAGCTTAGTAGTTGTTCTATCTTTTTTTATGACGCAGTAATGAGGCAAAAAATACTTGAAATGACTTTTATCTTTAGCATCTACCGCCGGGTATAAATGGTACCTCCGATACCTAAAAAAGGGCTTTAAACCGGAGGTAGCCAGGGAGAAGTCGCTTGAACAAAGGGCTCATCCTATCCCGGGAAGACTTAGGTAACGATACATTTTGCAAATATCTGCCGTTAGAGCGATAGGAAACAACCGAAATCGAATCAGTATATTGAATAATTTTGGTTGGATTTTCGGACCTACCTTAAGTAGCTAATTTAATGAATAGCCGGTTGTGGATAAAGCTGATCCGTCAAAAACTACCCTAAGCTTAGTAGTTGTTCTATCTTTTTTTATGACGCAGTAATGAGGCAAAAAATACTTGCAATGACTTTTATCTTTAGCATCTACCGCCGGGTACAAATGGTACCTCCGATACCTAAAAAAGGGCTTTAAACCGGAGGTAGCCAGGGAGAAGTCGCTTGAACAAAGGGCTCATCCTATCCCGGGAAGACTTAGGTAACGATACATTTTGCAAATATCTGCCGTTAGAGCGATAGGAAACGACCGAAATCGAATCAGTATATTGAATAATTTTGGTTGGTGACGGTGCCAATAACGACGTGCAGTGGGGATGAGATACCCAGTATGCACATCGTTACCATTTACTTGTCGAGAAGCGCTGGGAAACAACCAGAAGAACTTTACAAGCTGGTAAAAATCCAGAACGCTGAATTTAATATCAACGCATGGAAGACACTGCGGTGTAAAGAGTCGGGAACCGGCAGGCTGCTCACGATCGGAATCGATGAACAGTCGATGAAGGCTATCCAAGCCCGAAACAACAAAATAAGCTACCGGTTCAGGAAGATATCGGTGCATATGCATAAGAAACGGGAGAAGGGTGAAACGAACGATCCAACGGGTATGGTTGCGAACGAACTGTCACCAATTAAGGTACAGGCAGTACGTGAAGCAATCGGAAATCGGCCTTCTCCCAGGCGAGCTGGACTCGATCGAAGACATCAAGATAACATTGATGTACGATGACACGCCAATGTCGGAGGAGGAGGCTGTCTCCCTTCCAGATGAGGGCGATGGGTCTATGAGCCCGTTACTGTAGATAAAATGACTGCAAGCACCAAGATGGCACAGGTCAATCTCCACCATGAGAGAGCAGCATCTGTTGTGATCACCAGATTGACCGCCAGGCTGGACCTGGGCCTAGTGCTAATCCAGGAACCCTGGATTTATAAAGGAAGTATAAGAGGACAGGGTACTCAAGACACACAGGTAATTTGGGATGTCAGATCTGACAAACCAAGAACATGTATCTTAATGAAAATGGATATTACATACACTTGCCTTTCAGAATTTCTTACAAAAGATCTGGTCGCTATCGATTAAAACTGGATATCGGCGGGACCCTACGTGAGGTAGTGATCGCGATTGGATATCTTCCAGGCAATCAAACTGAACCTCCAACCAAAGAGATGGAGGGACTGGTGCAACACTGCCAAACACGGAATCTACCGCTGGTAATTGGATGCGATGCCAACGCACATAACCGGGTGTGGGGAAGCACCAATACAAATAAAAGGGGTGAGTACCTACTACAATTTGTCCTACAAAATGATTTACATATATTGAACGTAGGAAATACTTCTACCTTTGTCACTAGGGCAAGACAAGAGGTGATTGACATCACCTTCTGCAACGCCCATATGGCAGATTTTGTATGTAACTGGAGGGTATCAGATGAGCCATCTATGTCAGATCATAGGACCATACTATTAGACATAGCAGGGACTTCAAGTTTCAAGAAAATCATTAGGAATCCCAGACGCACTAACTGGGAAATGTATGAGACTAGCCTCAATAGCAACTTGGTGGAATTAAACAATCACAAGAAAGCCAGCCAACTCACCACTAAACTTAGAAATAATGGTGGACGGCTATAATGCAGCTATAATTGGTGCATACCATCAAAGCTGCAAACCAAAGGAAGTCAAGTCAGCAAAAGGCACTTCCTGGTGGAACAAAGATTTAGAGAAACTTAGGAAAATAGTAAGAAGCCTATTTAATAAATCTAAGCGCACTGGAGACTGGTCACAGTACACGAGCAGTCTTACTGAATACAACAAAATATACGAAAGGCAAAGATCGAAAATTTTGCAGTAACATTGCAGATACAAGTCCAGCAACTAGAATTTTTAGAGCTCTCTCTAAAACTAAAACAGTTCAAGGACTCTGTCTAAAGAAGCCAGACGGTACTTTTACGAAAGACGAGAAGGAGAAAGCACGCTTTCTACTCGCAACTCACTTTCCAGAATGTATCCCCATTCTGCAAGACGATACACCAGAATACTTGCATCAGGGAAACACCAGAAGACCAAACTGGAAACTAGCAAGCGATATTTGCACGGAAGATAGGATAAGATGGGCTCATTTAAACCTTTCAAATCCCCTGGGGACGATGAAATATTCCCAGCATTGCTGCAGAGGGGCCTAGACCTCCTAATAGGGCCAATGCTGAAAATGTTCAGAAGTAGCCTGGCGCCCACTTACCTGATTAAAGAACCACTTCACAGAAATCAACATGCATATAGGTCTGGCAGATCTACTGAAACTGCCCTATACCAGCTAGACACCCTCATTCGTAATGCTGTAAAGGACAAAGGAACATCCATTTGTGCATTCATGGACATCGAAGGTGCCTTTGATAATACATCACACACGGAAGTAGCGAAGGCACTAAACAATAGGAGTCAGATGGTTAGTACAGCTACTGGACTCAAGAATAGTTGAGACTAACCTACCTGATAAAAAAATTGTAGTCAAAACCACGAAAGGATGCCCACAGGGGGGTGTCTTATCACCTCTTCTGTGGTGTCTCGTAGTGGATGAATTATTACAGATAATGGCATCAAATGTCAAGGCTATGCGGACGACATAGTTATTATCTGCATGGGGAAGCATGAAGACACACTATGTGACCAAATTAAGATGGGCATTAACATCACACGATCTTGGTGCTCTAAAGTAAGACTGAGTATTAACCCATCTAAAACTACTATTGTTCCTTTCTCTAGGAAGTATAAGATGAAATTACTCAAGCCAAGACAGGTGAATGGCACGCTGATCGAATTCTCCAAGGAGGTAAAATACCTAGGAGTAATATTTGACAAGCGCACCACATGGAAAACTCACTTAGAATACGTAGTGAAGAAAGCTACAATGGCTATGATGACTTGCAGAGTCATTGCAGGTAAGAACTGGGGGTGTACCCCCAAAATAATGAAATGGATGTACCTCACAATGTTCAGACCCATATTAACATATGGAGCCATTGTCTGGGCGGATAGAGCAAAACTGACAACAACTAGAACACAACTGAACAAAGTTCAAAGGTTAGCTTGTATAACTATAACATGAGCAATGCGAACCTGTCCTAGTGTGGCATTAGATGTACTACTAAATCTAACGCCACTACATCTTCATATCCAACAACAGGCTGACAGAGCCATTGCAAGGGTAGGAAGAATTACCACTAACAGGAAGACCTGTACTGGGAATCAAACAAGTGGTAATAGGTAAGACGTCCACCCACTCCTGCAATATCCTAGTGATAACCTAGGTATAATGAACACCTTCACTAGAAGATTCCAAGTAGGGCTCAGCAGTAAAGTATAATGGGAAAACATAACACTGAACTACAATATAAATACAATTAGCTGGTACACAGATGGTTACCTAACAGACGAAGGAAGTGGAGTTGGAGTCTTCGGACCACGCACTAAATACTTCGAATCACTAGGGAAATTTACAAGTATCTTTCAGGCAGAAATATATGCAATAGAAAGATGTGCTCAATTTAATTTAAATAGGGGTTACAAAAATCAAAGAATTGCTATCTTCTCTGATAGCCAGGCGGCTATTAAAGCACTAAGTTCGCCTATGATCAAATCCAAGCTGGTCATGGAATGCATAAGCAAACTAAATAAACTAGGAAAATTTAATAAGATCACTATATACTGGGTACCCGGACATGCGGTCATACCAGGAAACGAGCAAGCAGATAACTTGGCCAGGAGAGGGGCAGCGTCCCCTTTCATGGGTCCAGAGCCTTTCTGCGGGCTCGGACCAGGATCAATGAGAATCCTGGTAAAAGAGGAAGAAAATAAAGCAAGAGACTTTTTCTGGGAAAAATGTGTAGGACTAAAACAGAGCAAAGAGCTGTTAGGCCCTTACAAAAAGAGGAGATCGGAAATTTGCAACGGTCTTAACAGAAAAGATCTAAGAATGATTTCGGGCTTTCTGACCGGACACTGTAGACTTAGGAGACATTTGTGGAAAATCGGAATCGAAAGTGATAGCACCTGCAGATTCTGTCTGGAGGACGACGAAACTTCGTAGCATATCCTGGGCGACTGCCCAGCTCTGACCCAAACCAGGCACATATATCTTGGCAATTACCAAGTGACAGGAAAGGCGGTGCATGCACTCAACCCCAAACCCCCCTTCTTCAGGGCAGTAGGGCCGGACGAGTTGCTGTAAGTCAGCAGCTGATAGGGCACAATAGACCTGTAAGGTCGCAGTGCCTACTACTACTTAATAATAATAATAATAATCTACCGCCGACATGTGTCCTTATCATTATGAACTTCAGGATAATGATGTAACCTTCGCTCTAAATTCAAAAAGCGACGCAGTGCTAGATGATATGAGTCTCCCAATAAGCTGGCACTGAGCTTCATCGGTAACCGAACAGAGCACTCAGCCGAAGGAAGACGAGTGTAATGTGCCTTGAAATGAGCTTCACAGTCAAGTTCTTCTTTAGTGGCTTTGGATATTGGTTCATAGTTACTTTCAACTTCCTAAAAGTTACATATTATCTCATCCAAATTGATTTCACAATTATTGTGCTGACTCTGTTTGTTTTGTACTATAAGAGCATTTGATTTTACAAGTTGTTGACCGCCACCAGATACGATCCAGCCCAGTCGGGTTTTTTGTAACAAAGGATGTCCGGAATTAAGCCGAATCTGTCCCACGCACAACAGATCAAAAAACGCACTAGCACCAATAAGCAAATCAATTCTCTCTGATTTGAAAAAATGTTCGTCGGCTAGTCGAATATTAGAAGGTATATTCCAATTTGAAGTGTCGATATTAAAATTCGGTTGATTGTCAGTAATTTGTGACGCTACTAACGCTGATAAGGTTAATGAATAATCCGAGTGTTGTGACTGAAAGCTAATGCTAACTTTAAATCCTTCCGTAACGAAATCTGTATTACCAATGCCAGACACAGACGTTATTGATCTAGTTCTTTTTAACAACAGTTGATTAGCAAAATAAAGTTGAGATCCTGAATCCAACAAAGCTCTGCAGTGTATTAGAGAACCATAACGATTTTTAACGAGTACAACAGCAGTAGCAAAAGCACCACATAAGAAGAAAGACCTTGTGCAAAAAAAGTAGCAGCAAGTGAAGCTGAAGCAGAAACCATTTGAGCTGTGGAAGAACTGTTATTGAGATGTAAAAGTGTGTGATGTTTTAAGTTACAAATTCTACAAGAACCAGAGCGACATGCCCGCATTTGATGACCTTTTTTTAAACAGTTCAGGCAAAGGTTAATTTTTTTAACATCTTCTAAGCGAAGCGAAGGCGATAAATTGGCAAATCGAGAGCAAGCACATCAATTTTCACTATTATTTACTTGAGTTTTATACGTACTCCCAGTCATGGCATGTTCCACCACCTCCAATGACTGGCATCGATTTTCCAGAAATTTTTCGAACAATTGCCAAGACGGTATCTCGTTTATTGGAGATGACTCTTCTCATTTTAATTGTGTTGTATTATCCAATTTTTGTAACAGCATTTGTATAAGAATACAATCAGCAACTTGTTCCGTTTTGCCCAATGCCTTCAGAGCACGCATGTGTGCGTTAAGTCGATCTGAAAATTCTCTAAGCTTACCCAAACCAAACCAAAGATCTCCCTGATGTGTGCTTGGAATATCAGACGCTTGTTGTCAAACCGCTTGTCAAGCAAATCTAAAGCAGTTGAATAGTTGCCGTCGGTGACTTCAAATGACTTAATAGTGTCTAATGCAGCACCTTTCAAGCAAGATCGAAGATGCTGGAACTTTTCTATTTTGCTGAGATCAGTATCCTTGTCAATGATAGTACTAAACATTGAGTAGAAGTCGGTCCACTCAGAATGATCGCCACTAAATGTAGAAAGCCGTAACTCTGGTAACTGAGAACGCGAATTGGAACCACCTAAGGAAGTTGAGTTCTGAGTAGAGTCAAGAATATGCGTAGAACAATGAGGCATCGTAATACCGCGACATTCATGCAATTTTCAATTTAGTTTTGATTTAATGTCCATGTATACCGACACAAATACCGACCAATCATCGCTTAACTGTTCACCTTGATCACATTGCTCAAGACTTGTTTGAGCCTGGTCAAAAATATTATAAAACCGTTCAATTAGTTCTTTACGCACTGACACATCATGTTCATTGAATTTATTAATTTATTTTAGCTCAGATTTACTAAAGCTTTCAAGTTTTAGTTTAATTGAGTCACATTTTAATTTATAAAATGCAG
Organism: Leucophenga maculata; assembly: GCA_035044805.1. Classification (NCBI taxonomy): domain Eukaryota; kingdom Metazoa; phylum Arthropoda; class Insecta; order Diptera; family Drosophilidae; genus Leucophenga; species Leucophenga maculata. Next base: position 147,048 of record JAWNNP010000875.1, on the reverse strand, counting down.
AATCATTAATAGCAGCGGCTTGGCTAATGTCTTCTTGCATTGTTTCTGGCATTTTTAAATTTTCAATAATTGCACAATTTATACGATATAATGAATTTTTTATGCTTCGATAAAGCCAATAAATTATTTTATTTGATTTTTGTAACCGAATTATACGAAAGTACTTTAAGTAAGTTTTTATGTTTTCAAATTATTTATGATCCAAGCTCGCTTATGATTGCATCAAAAGAAAACAGTTTGCGCGCAACCACAATAAGGCACTTTGAATTTTAAAGCAAAAAATATATGGTTATTTTAATTTGGTTATATCTTCCAAAGTTTTGATCAGAAAATCACGTCGGGGTCACCAAAATGTTGAGCCTTTGAGCTTTTTCATAAGCCTTATATTTTTCCAATTTTTTGAATAAAGGAAAAGCGACAATTAATTTTAAGTGTTTATTACGAACAATTTGTTTGTATGCGATATACATATGTATGTGCGAAGCGATGAACGGCGATGATTGGCATTTGAGCGACAAATTACGACTGAATATTAAGATCAAAGTAAAATGGGACAATAGTCCGCAGACTATCGAACCCGATCATTGACTTTACCGAAACTTTAGATAATTTACGATGAGCATAATATTTGAATTTAAGATAACTCAGCACGGCTCAGGCGAGAGTAAAATAGCAAATACATATAAGCAAATTAGAATATAAGCAAAAATACAAAAATAAACTAAAAAATGCAATTATGTTAATTTAAGCTGCTGCGACGACTGCTGCTGGCCCAAACAGATATAGAGCTATTACACAGTTATTTAACTATAAATTGGGTTGTGAGCTCTTTCCAGGCCAATGGAAAATAGCAAAGATTATTCAGATACCAAAACCAGGCAAACCTTTAGAATCGGTATCTTCGTATAGGCCGATAAGTTTACTACCAGTCATTTCCAAAGTATTTGAAAGACTTTTGCTTACAAGGTTTAGGCCAATCATTGAAAGGAAGCAACTCATACCTTCGCATCAGTTTGGATTCCGTAAGTATCACTCTACAATTGAACAAGTTAATAGAGTCTATACATATGCGAGAACTACACTGGAACGAAAAAAATTATGCAAAGCAGCTTTTCTAGATGTATAATAAGCCTTTGATCCTGGCCTTCTTTATAAACTAAAACGTTCTTTCCCTTACCACACGTATAAAATTTTAAAGTCATACTTGGAGATAGATACTTTGTGGTGAAAGTGGTTAAAATGACGTATTAACAGATAGAGAGGAAATACACTCTGGGGTACCGCAAGACAGTGCCCTAGGTCCAGTGCTATACACATTGTTTAGGTTTACCTCTGTCTGAACATATTTATACATCTACCTTTGCAGATGACACTGCAATCATGCCAAAGAACGAGTATCCAATGGAAGCAAGATATATGGCGAATTAAAAAGCACGCACAAAAATCTGTGCAAATAACTTTCATTCTTAGGAGAAGTACATGTCCGCAAGTCTACATAAACAACTTTCAACTGCTGCAAGCATATAAAGCTAAATACTAGGGATACACGTAGACCAGCGGCTTACCTGGCACGACCACATATTTACAGAGCGTAAACAACTTGGCCTGAGACTTAGATCTCTTTATTGTCTTTTTGGGTCTTATTCATCAGTCTCAACAGAAAATAAAATACTAATTTTAAAAGCACTATTAAGACCAATATGGACTTACTTACTTACTTACTTATGTGGTCATCAACCGTCTGCCGGTCATGGCCGCGTTAGGAAGTCGCGCCAGCCTCCATAGTCCTCTGCGCGCTGGCGCCAGTCGTTTTGAATGCCAAGTGAGGAGAGATCTCTACATACTTGGTCATTCCATCGAGTGCCCGGTCGTCCTCTATTTCGGCTCACACCAATCAAGTTTGGGCCCCCATGTAAACCATGCGTGCTGGAGCTCTTTGAGGTGCCCAGCCCAGTGCAGCCGCTGGAATTTTATGCGCTGGACTATGTCAACATCATCGAATAACTCGTACAGCTCACGGTTCATACGGGACCTAAACTCGTCGCCGACTCTAATAGGACCAAAAATCCTGCGAAGAATCTTCCTCTCGATGACTTCCAACGCTGTCTCGTCCGACTCAATCACGGCCATACAATAGGACCGGGAGTATCAGCGTCTTATATATTTTGATTTTTGTCATTCGAGAGAGGACTTTACTTCTCATTTGCTTGCACAGCCCAAAAAAGCATCTGTTTGCAAGCGTGATTATTCACCTGATCTCCAGGCTGACGTTGTTATTGCTGGTTATTTCTGTTCCAAGATAGACGAAGTTTTCTACAACACCGATGTTAAAATTCTCCATCATCACTGACCGTCCAAGACGCGATAACGGAGTGCGAGAAGACACCAAGTACTTCGTCTTGTCCTCGTTCACCGCTAGACCCATGAGCCGAGACTGTTTTTCAATCTCTGAGAACGCCTTGCTGACTCGCCGTTCCTGCGTACCGATGATATCGATGTCATCGGCGTAAGCGAGCAGCATCACTTCCTTTTGGAAGATCGAGCCCGACATACTCTGTATGTACGGGCTCTAGCGTATTGGTGTCAAAGGGGTCAGAGAGGTTTTTCCCACCCTGACAACGCTTTGTGTGTTAGATAGTGTCACCATGCAAAGACGGACAATCTTTGCCGGGATACCTAGTGCAGACAGGGCGTCGAAGAACTTCGATCGTATCGGCGTGTCGAAAGCGGCTTGTAGTCGACAAATAGGTGTTGAGTGTCTTTGTTGAACTCACGGGTCTTTTCCAAGATTTGGCGTAATATGAATATTTGGTCACTGGTCGACCTTCTTGATCTGAAGCCACACTGATATCGTCCTATTAGTGAATCGGTATATGGCTTCAGCCTCTTACACAATACGCTCGACAGAGGCTTATATCCTATGGAAAGGAGACTTATTCCGCGGTAGTTGGCGCAAACAGCGGGGTCTCTTTTTTTATAGATAGGACAGAGAAAACTGAGATTCCAGTCATTGGTTATGCGTTCATCGGACCATATCTTGCATAAAAGTTGGCGCATACTCCTAACCAACTCTTCGCCGCCGGTCTTAAATAACTCAGCTGGCAGCCCATCAGAGCCTGCCGCTTTGTTATTTTTCAGCTTTTTAATAACTGAATCGACCTCGTTATAGTCCGGTGGCTCTACAATAGTGCCATCATTAACTGGTGGTTCCGGTGTCATTCCCCTATCGGCGGTATTTTTCGCTTCATCGCCTCCGAGTAGGTTGGAGAAATGACTCCTCCATAATCTCAGTGATTCCTGTTCATCCGTTACCAGATAGAATTTTCGAGCTTTATTTCTGTTACGTAACATCTCAACATCCTCAAACTCCCGCCTTTCTTGCTCCTTTTTCTTGCGCCTGAAAAGGCGTTTCTCCTCTCTCCGTTTCTCTCGAAATGTGTTTGTTAGGCGACCTGTACTGGTACAGGGCCTGTTACACCGACTGTAATTTTCTCACTTGTTTATTATAAGTCTTAAAACATATTTATAAGCACTTCTTTCCACCGCTTTGTGATTTTTGAAAATCATGTCATGCCGAATGTTGTATTGCCTTATCGCGCTGATTTTGCAATAGTATTGCATACATTTAGGCGTACAGTTTGAAAGTCACTTTAAAGCAAAAGTTTTTAATTTTTTTATCCTGATGATCCTGGTCAGCATATTTGTTCGAAATTCTGAAATTATTGTATTGTCATCGGTCCCTGTAAAGTATACAAAGTTTAAGTTAAATCTGATCATTCAAAGTGGCTCAAAACCAAGTGCAAAGAAGTTGGTTACAAACAGACAAACATACTGGTGAAGGTTAAAAAAGAATTGTAGATAGAACAGAGTGCTCCAAATGAGTTATTGAGACCTTAATTTGAAAAGTAAAAAGGCAATTATATTGGCTCAAAATGGAGAGATGGTCGAAAGAGAATTTTACCAATAAGAATTTTGTGTAGTAAAATTACAGAGAGCAGAGGTGTACGAGATGTTGGAAGATTAATTAATTTTAATCTGTCCTTATAAGATAGAAGATTTGCATGGGCATCCCAACTAAGACCGCGAAATGCAAAAAGAAAAAACTGTTTTTAAACTGATCCAATACGGTAAATCTCAAGCAAACTTGATGTTTACTTAACCACACACGCAGACCGTTTGCCAATTTTTTACGAAGGAAAGGGTCTTGAGTGGACCTATGAGCAGAGACAGCAAGCCAAACCACTCGTTGGTTGAGCTAAGAGCAAGCCGAACAAAAACAATGTTTGAGTGTTTTTTCAAGACCGTTTCGAATTCGAAACATGTCGACAGGAAACACAACACAATTAACTGTTTATTAAAGATCGACGCATGGTTTACATGGGGGTCCCAAACTTGATTGATGGACGTCGAAATAGAGGAAGACCGGGCACCCGATGGAACGACCAAGTGTGGGGAGATCTCTCCGTACCTGGCAATCAAAACGACTGGCGCCAGCACGCACTAGACTATGGAGCCTGACGCACAATTAAGTAAGAACTGCACAACATTGACGATGAAGCCATCTTAAAAGAGTTCAAACCACAGAATGTCACAGAGATTAGGAAAATAATGAAAATGGAAAACCACACACCAAAAGAAACTGGACTGATCATACTAACATTCGCAACAATAAACCTCCAAGAAGTAATTATGATTAGATATGAGCGGGTTAACATTTGACCATACATCCCACTTCCGCTTAGATGTCGCAATTGCCTAAGACTAGGACACCCCACAACTACATGCAAATCACCTAAAGCTTGTACCAGCTGCTCTTCCGAATAACACACGGCTGATAAAGAAACATGTACCAATGCAAAATTCTGCATCAACTGCAAATACGACACAAACAATCAAAACAATAACAGCCCTATGGACAATTCATGCGCTTCCTTCATTAAGCAAAAAGATATCACAGCTATAAAGATTGTTGATAAGGTTGACCACAAATCAGCATCCAGAATATACCACACTCGGCACCTACACCAACGCACCCTATTTTCTACAATAAAAGCTAATCAATTGCCTTAACGCAAAATGCATACCTCAAAACAGGTCCACTCCTCAACATATTCTATCGACAAATTATTCTGTAGAAACAAACGAACAGAACGACCTGCAGGAATTAAAAATTATGATGAAGCAACTTATGGAACAGATGTCGGCCATTTTAAATGTAGTCACGCTCCTTGTCTCAAAACTAAACACGTAGACATGAACCCAGACAACATAAGAATCATTTTCTGGAATGTTAATGGTTTAATACAGCATGCTCTTGAATAAAAACAGTTTTTATATGAAAATAGTATCGATATGGCACTGATTTCTGAAACACATTTCACTATAAAACACTTTTTAAAAATTACAGGATATACCGTGCACAGTGCAAATCATCCGGACGGCACAGGCCATGGGGGTTCAGCAATAGTTATTAAAAATAACATTAAATGCACAGAAGCTGAAAAGTATAGATACGAATTTATACAAGCTACTTCTATTCAATTGCATGACCAAAAAGGACCCTTAACCATTACAGCATTGTATAGTCCTCCTAGACACAAAATTTCTAAGGCTCAATATAGCAACTTTTTTAAATCTCTGGGACCAAGATTTATAGCTGCAGGCGACCTTAACGCTAAGCACACATCATGGGGTTCACGGCTGACAAACAAAAAAGGTGAAATTCTGCTACAATCGATATATGCCAATAACTGCAAGCACCTTTCAACTGGTGAACCATCTGGCCAACAGACCCAAACAAAAAGCCAGATCTTATCGACTTTTGTGTTATCAAAAACATAAATTTGGAAAATTTCACTATTAAATCTAGGTTTGAATTGTCTTCCGATCACTCCCCTATCCAACTTGAGTATCTTACTACCTTCAAAACAATCCAGCATACGCCTACCCTGTGCAACTCGAAAACAGATTGGCAAGCTTTCAGAGAATTTCTAGAAACTCATTTACGACTAGACGTTCCATTGATATCTCCAGACGACATAGAAAGTTCCGTTATATACTTTAACGATACGGTAACCTTGGCGGCGCTTAATGCAACCCCGTCTATAACAAGAAAAAAGGATGCACAATTTACACCCGCTGCTATATGCAATCAAATTGCATCGAAGAGAAAACTTCGTAAAATTTGGCAAACTACAAGATGTCCCGATGACAAAAAGAAATTCAATCGTGCAACTAAGGAGCTAAAAGATTCGCTTCGCAAAAACGAAAACAAAAATATAGAAATTTTTCTAACAAATTTGACCCCTACCATAGACACAAATTATTCTCTTTGGAAAAACACAAAAAAATTTAAAAAAAATACAACTCACATTCCTCCTATAAAAAAGACAGATGGAACATGGGCTAAAACAGAACTGGAAAAATCTACAGTTTTAGCAGACTATTATCAGAACGTCTTCACGAAGGACCCACAAAACAGCGACCATATACTGGAACGTTCAAATAGTTCAACCACTCCAATTCGATTTGTTAATGTCAAAGATATCAGAAAAATAATTGATAGTGTTAAAATGAAAAAATCGCCTGGTTACGATATGTTAACAGGAGTTCTACTTAAAGAAGCTCCGTTGCACTCTATGTTATATCTTCATAATTTGTTCAATGCTATAATAAGACTAAAGTATTTCCCAAAGACTTGGAAGGTAGTAGAGTTAAAACAATTCCAAAGCCTGGCAAAGATGCTACTAATGCAGCTTCATATAGACCCATAAGTCTTTTGCCAATCTTATCAAAGGTGTTTGAAAGACTATTTAAAAACAGATTGCAACCTATACTTGATAAAAGTTATTCTATACCTGACCATCAGTTTGGCTTTAGAAAACAACATTCAACTATTGAACAAATTCACAGAGTGGTTAATAAAATTTGATCAGACATTGAATACAAGAAATACTGTATTGGAGTTTTTCTCGACGTGGAAAAGGCATTCGACAAGGTTTGGCACAAGGGACTGCTACTCAAACTAAAATCGCGCGATTTCTACCTACTGCTAAAAAGCTACATATCGGACAGGCACTTCTACGTAAAATTCAAAGATACTAACTCTTTAATAAGGCATATAAATGCAGGTATACCCCAAGGGAGCGTTTTGGGACCTCTTCTATATGTGCTCTTTACCAATGATATACCTCCATCTTCCATGATTGCAACTTTTGCAGATGACACTATCCTTTTGTACGCCCATAATGATCTAAATGTAGCTTCCACAAATCTTCAAAGAATCCTCAATACCATCACTAACTGGTTCGATGAATGGGCTATAACAATTAATGGCAGTAAAACAACTCAAGTTATTTTTACAACAAAACTAACTTTCCAATCCATCCCTTTAAAAATAAACCATATTGACATACCCATTGAAAAGTCCTCCAAATACTTGGGTATCTTCTTAGATTGCAAACTAACATGGAAGATGCGTATTTTGAAAAAAAAACGTAATCAAATAAAAGAGAAATGCCGCCAATTGTACTGGCTCATCAACAAGAAATCAAAACTGTCTATGTACAACAAACTTTTAATTTACAAAAGTCTAATTAAGCCTGTCTGGACTTACGGTATGCAAATCTGGGGTACATCAAAAATATCAAATATTAACATCATCCAACGGCAACAGTCCAAGATACTTCGTCAAATAACAAGTGCAGACTGTTATATTTCTAATGCAGATATTCACCGAGATTTCAAGATTCCAACTGTCAAAGAGGAGATAACCGACTGTAAGAGGCCCTGTACCAGTTCAGGTCGCCTAACAAACATATTAAATGTTTCCCGAGCTTATGACCAAACACATGACCACTTCTCACTGCGCGAATATGAATGAAAAGAAAAGGGGGGTTGTTCAAATTCAATTGCTTATAAAATCGCCATTTATTATCCGATTTTGATGAACTTTTTGGATTTTTGCTTAGAGAGACGTTATCTCTATATTAGTACACTCAATTTTTTTTGTGCCGAAGAAATTTTCACCCTAAGGGGTGATTTTATGGGGAAGGGGGGGGAGGGGCAAAATTTCAAAATAAACTTGTGAAATTCCGGAGCAATCCTAGTCGAATGCAAAAATTACGAAGTCTCTATCTATTACCGTTTCCGAGATCCTTTCGTTCATACAGACGGACAGACGGACATGGCTATATCGACTCCTCTTTCATTCCTGACCATAATGGTGGTAACTTTGGGGGGTCTCCGACCATTATTTCTACCTGTTACATACATTTGCACAAACCCAATAGGCTCTTGTACCTTCGGTACAGGGCCTAAAAAAACGAACTAAAAACAAAGAGAAACAAAAACACTATTACAAATAGCGATAGCGAAAGTATCTAACACCCAAGTATCTAAGCACCTAACCTAATTAAACAAAAGATAGAATTTAAATGGATATTTAAACAATTATGACCAGTTGAAAGTACTTATGAAACCCACAACCCAAAAATAATATCCCTGCAAGAAAACCACCTACGCTCCACAAAAAGTATTCCTATCCCAATTAACTTTATTTTCTATCTATCTACAACTAATAGTCACGGAGGAGTTGCTCTTCTTATACAAACCTGCATACAACAAGAAAATATTATCATAAGTTCACCAGACTTTGACACAATAGCAGTAACAGTTCGCTCAAAAATTAAGTTCACAATAGCCTCCTCATATATTCCACCAAACAAAAACTTCTGCATTCAACAACTAAGTGACACTTATAATAACCGAAACAGAGCCCCTGATGAAATACTCTCTTTAACTTTATAAATCAATCTACCCTCATTACCCTCAATGATGGCTGACCTCCCTACTTCAAGAACCATCATACTTTTACCCATATAGACCTATCTCTAGTCTCACCCACCATCGCACTGCACTTTAAATGAAACTAAAGCAACACTCTTTCGGGGAGTGACAATTACCCAATTCACATAACCCTTTTTATCAACACCAATAACCCACCTCCAAGACCAACATTTTACCTCAACAAAACTAACTGGCCTCTATTTTAAAAAATAACTGATAAACTCTCATCAATAAGACCCTTCAGCAAAGTTAACCAGGAATCAGCTAACATCACAAAAATCATAATACAAGCAGCCAACGAGTCTTGGTGGGACCCAACACTGCAAAAACCAAAAACACACAACAAACTAAACAAAGAAATAAACACAACAAACGTACAAAGCTAATGTTAAGCTTAAAGAGAAATAAAAATTAAAAAACAAACATCTATACAAAACTTCACAAGTGAAATACACCCAAACACACCCATTGCAGAAATATGGTCAAACATTAACCGCTTTTGTGGCTTAAGTGGGCAGGATGGTTTGCAACATAAAAAAAAAATTTTTTTTCTATAATTTTTATATAAAAGTACAACATCTCAGGAATATCCTGTGAAAATTTCATCTCAGAAATGAGAAAAAAAATCGCAAAAATCTGCCTTATTTCAGCCTCGGAAACCATCCTGCCGAGGCATTCGACAGAGCAGGCATGCACAGCATCTTAGACGAATTAATTGAATGGAAAATAGAACCGCGAATAGCAAACTACTTAAATAACTTCCAAACCAACAGAAAAAAACCGTATTATTAAATAAGCTATACTTGAACTCACTGCCATTAAACAATGGAACTCCACAAGGATCACCCTTATCGGTGATCCTGTTCACAATAGCTTTCAATAAACTGAATCAAATATTAGATAAACACAAAAACTGTCAATTTACAGCTTATGCCGATGATTACACAATTATTTATAAAGTAAACAAAAAACAAAATGCCCTTAATATAGACCGCTTACTACTCGATATTAAGCAGTGGTGCAACTATTCTGGAGCATCATTATCAGTGAGCAAATAGAAACATCGGCATATCTGCAGGAAAATACACTGCAACATTACTTTGCAATCTAACACCTTTACCCTGCAAAACGTAGATTCACTCAAAATACTTGGAATCTCAATAGAAAAAATTATAAATGGAACAAACACATTGACAATCTCACACTGCAACTCGCCAAATGTCTTAACATAATCAAATGCCTCTCCAGCAACAAATTTAAATGTAACTTAAACACAATACTCTACGTAGTAAAATCTATAATAATGTCAAAAATTGACTATACGGAAAAGCTCCCAAATCAGTCATAAGGAACCTAAAATCAATATACCACTCAGCTATAAGAGTTACATTCTCCGTCTTTTGCACAACACCAATCAACAACTTACTTTCCAAAACAAGTATAATGCCAATCGAATTTAGAACCTTTTATGCAGCCCAAAAGAACTTTAAAATTATCATAAACTCTAAACAATCGCCCATAGAAAAAATGTACAAAAAAATAATAAAAGAAAAAAAACATCTAAGTTCCCCACCACCCTACATGACACAATAGACCTTTGCAAGCAACTACTAATTCAAATAGCACCGATGACACTGGCATTACACTCCAATGTTAATGCAAACACATCACCAATAGTATATCAACAAAAATTCAAGGAACTGAAGAAGTCGATGAAAGGCCGTAGATTTTTGTTTACAGACGGATCGAAATCACCCGTAAGAGCATCACACAGCGTAACTACTGAAAACGAATTAACAATTGACCAACTTTTACCTGAATACACATCCATATATACAGCCGAGTTATCGGCTATTCTGGCAGTATGTACTCACGCCAGCAAACAAAGAGGCAAATATAGCATATGCAAGAATCTATGTTATCACTGCCAGCTATAAACAATATAAACTACCAAAACTACTACACTTACTCAATGAGAAATATTATAAACAAATACAATACTGAGAAACTGTTACTGCTTTGGGAATATAAGGAAACGAATTAGCAGACGAATCGGCAAAACACTCCCATAATTTAATTTCAATTTATCAGACATCAAAATATATATAAAGCAAAACGCCCAACAGTAGCACAACCTTTTCCTGAATAACACATCCCACTATTACAAGAGTATCAGCCAAAACATAGCTACGACAGGAACAATAAAAAATATTTCACGAACAGACTTTTTAAAATTTACAAGAATCAGGCTAGGACATTCCAACCTAACCCATAGCCAAATCATAAACAAATATCCACCACCACCTTGTACAAACTGCAGCATTTACGATTCTACATATACTAGTAGATTGCCCACTTTTCAAGAAAGATTAAAAACAACAATAACTAAAATAACCTCATTCGACAATATACATAAAACAATAAACTTCCTCAAAGCCATAAACATTTACCAATTGACTTAAGTATAATGTCTCTCATGTAAATAGATAGGATATCATAGTATAAAATAATACCAGTTATGTATGCTTAAATACTCAGCTTCTATAGCTTAGTATTTAAGTTAGACTTAATTTATTTCCGCACAAACTTCTATATAATAATTATAATAATAATAATAGTAATAATAGTAATAATAATAATAATAATAATAATAATAATAATAATAATAATAATAATAATAATAATAATAATAATAATAATAATAATAATAATAATAATAATAGTAATAAAAATAATAATAATAATACTAATAATAATAATAACAATAACAGTAGTATTAATTATAACAGTAATAATAGTAATAATAATAATAATAATAAAAATAATAATAATATTAATAATAATAATAATAATAATAATAATAATAATAATAATAATAATAATAATAATAATAATAATAATAATAATAATAATAATAATAATAATAATAATAATAATAATAATAATAATAATAATAATAATAATAATAATAATAATAATAATAATAATAATAATAATAATACACAGACAGCAACAGACTCCACGCCGTTCTTTCAAAAGATATAAGCTATTATTGCAAATATTAAACAAAAATTGCGGAAAAAAGAAAGCTGCGAAAAATAGATCAGATATAAAAACACGCACATGATAAGGCCAAACTAAACAAAGCCACTGTACAAACATTGAATTACCAAATGTAGCAAACACTTCTTAGGCCTTAAAGGATAAAAAGACGCCTGGATATGATCTTGTGTCAGGCAAACCACTTAAAGATCTAGCAGATATAGCAATCAGTTATATCAGAAATATTTACTATGCGGCAATTAGGCACACATATTTTCCTGCAATGTGGAAAATCGCACAAATAAATACTATACTTAAACCTTATAAAGACGCAACAAATACTACCTCATACAGACCAATAATATTATTGTCTGTGTTATCCAAAATATTATTATTATTTGATAGAATAGAGCCAATATTGACAAAACAGCAAATTATTCCAAGCTATCAATTTGGTTTTAAAAGAAAACATTCTACTATTCATCAAATACATAGAGTTATACATAAGATACAAGATAATTTTGACAAATAGAAATACTGTGTGGCTGTCTACTTGGACCTTGCCAAAGCATTTGATAAACTATGGCACAGAGGCTTATTAAACAAATTACAACAAATTATACACAAGATGTATAAACTCCTGGAAAGATATATATGCGACAGACACAATTATGTGATATATAATGATAGAGTTAAACCATGATAAAACAGCCCAAGTAATTTACACAAATAGAAGAACGCAAACTTACCATATTAAAATAAAAAACAACAACATAAAAATTAAACCCTATGCAAAATACTTAGGAATAACAATAGACTCTAGGCTGACATGGAAACCACACATAAAAAAATAACAAAAAATTAAATTAGACACAAATTTAAACAATTAAACTGGCTACTTAAGAAAAAAAACCAAATTGTCGCTTGACAACAAAATTAGAATCTATTAAGCAATAATTATGCCAATATGGAAGTATGCCATCGAGATATGGGGTACTGCAAGCAAAACCAACTTCCAATTAATACTGTGAAGCCGGTATAGAAGTGGCGCGCAACAATAAATATTTTTATAGATAAATTTGTAGACATGTTAGTATATAGTCAAGTAAGGCATAGTAGAATAAGCCACTGGGATTGAGGGTATGAAATAAGATAGTTTGTAGGAATTTAAGCAGTTAGTTTATAAGTTAACGTATCAGGCCACAATATTAATAGAACCAAGCAATAGAAAAAAATAGTCAGAACACGCACAACAATAATAACATACACAGTACCAACAAAGGATCCGCTACCACGCCAACAAATACAATAGCGAAAATAAAATTAATAATACAGACGCAATAACAAAATGCGTATCAACGAAAGCTCAAAGCACATCCAAATACAACAGCAATAACAACTACAAGCAGATCAACGAAAGCACAAAACATAAACAAACACAGCAGCGACACCAACAACGAATAATAGCGAAAGCAGTAGTCACAGGCGCAAGAACAATAAGCAGATCGACGAAAGCATAATAATAAATTGCAATCGCAATAACACTAACAACAAATGCAGAGGTGACAAGCAGAATAAGGAAAAAACACACAACAACAATATTACAGCGAAAGCACATGAATAAATTGCAATCAAAGCTCCGCAATAATGCCAACAACAAAAGCAGCGGAGCCAAGCAGAATATCAAAAAACACAGCAAATAACAAACACAATAGCAATAGCGGCAGCAAGCAGAGCCATACCAGCGAGAAAGAGAAAGGAATAATCGCCACGGCAGAGCTAACGGTCAGAGCTCTTCTCGGCGATTCTCAAGCTTGCAGCTAAGGTGGTTCATTTGAAATCACTAAGTCTTTGACTGGCAAACAGTCCAGTCACCTCCAGCAGATCAGCAGAACGATTTTCATATTTGTCTGACAACCTGACCAGTTGCCTCCAGTTGACCAGCACAAGGAGTACCATCGGCTCCAAAGTAGAATCAAGGTGCGAGTAGTCATTTGTGCACTGGTGGAATCAAAGTGATAGGAGACATTAGTGATGGCCGAATCGAGGCAGCCGTTGTTAGAACCATAGTTTGGGCACTGGTGGAATCAATATGCGAGTAGACATTTGTGCACTGGTGGAATCAAGGTGCAAGTAGACATTAGTGCCGGCGGAATTGAGGCGACCGTAGTTGGTACCGTAGTTGTGTGCACGTATAATAGAACAATATACGGAGATTTTTAGAAAAGGTATAGGACAAGCGTACAGAATAGGGACAGAGAGAATAAACCGCATTTTTATAATATAAGCGTAAAGTTAAGTTATTTTCCGTAGGCATTAGACGTTATATAAGTATAAATACAGTGTATCATTTAACCTTTAACTATCTGAGTATTTATTTAGCTAGCGAACTAGACCTTGATCTCAACTTAACTAAATAAATTTCTGTTGCGACGGACTCTGGGCATACAGTGAAGATACCCCAGCCAGAGACGTCGTTACAATACAAAGGAGTAGTAAGATTACGTAGATTACCAACGTAAATGTATTTGAGTACAAATAATGTTTTTTTATATTTTATTCTAATGTTAGTTATTATAATAATTATATATATTACTTTAAGATAGAAATATACTAATGACATTGGTCATTGAACGTACAATGTTCCCATTATAGTAATAAAAATTACTTATTGCTTAAAATGTACAGATTGTAAACGTTCGGGGAAATAAAAACAGTTCTCAAATTACGTTTTGTAAAAACGTTTATAGTTATGAGTACGTTTTTTTTTCATGTGTATATGTGTAGTTGTAAATTTATAGTTTTATTTATTTATATATTTATTGGAAAATTAACAACAACAAAACATATGTATTAAATCTGTTGATTAAATAATGTTATTAGTATACTTATAATAAGATATAAGTTAAGGATATCACTTAATAAATTAAAAATTCGATGATAGTATGGCATTACGAAATAATTTTATAGATATTGTATTTAAGGAGTAATACTTATTTTAACCGAACATAGAATTCGATATAGATCGTTGCATGCATAATTAGTTGTGCAGGTACTTAGGATAAAAAAATTCATAGTTTCTAGTACTTCGGAGAGGTACTGAAAAATTTAAAGGCTGAAGTAAATATGGAGATTATATTTCACCAGAGATAAGCTTATTTATAAACAGTACTTGATCCACGTTTTGCTAATGTTGAAAGATTAATTGGAATAAGACAATGAATATAAGGAGGTAAGTTAACATTAGGGTCCCAGTCTAAGTTACGCAATGCAAACAGAAGAAACTGTTTCTGAACAGATTCTAAATGTGCTTGATGGCGTACTCTAAAATGGGGCTTATAGATAGGGGACATAAATAATAATTTTGTAATGTATGGATCATTAAACTCTTTTGACCAATGTTTAATAAATCCTAACATTGCCATAACAAAAGATAATTTGGGATCAAAACGAACACCAAGATCACTAAAGCGTAAAACTCACTCCAGTTCCGAGTTGTGATTGTAATATGCATTTGTTAGAGGATTCCTCCGATTAAAAGACTTCACTTTACACTTAACGCTTTTCAAAACTAAGCTATAAAGTTGACACCAGCTGTGCAACGCATTGAGGTCATCTTGTATTAAACTATGTCCTTCAAAACCAGTATATGACGAATATAGCTTTACATCATCAGCGTACATCATTGTTTGGCAATGCGATACAATATCTGGAAGATCATTTATGAAAAGAACGAAAAGTAGTGGTCCGAGATGGCTACCCTGCGGTACACCAGAAAGCACATCAATTTTCTACGACAAAGTGTTTGCAAACAAAACACATTGAGTGCGACATGCTTAATAGGACGATATCCAATGTAGTAAGTCCAAAGAAAACCATAAATAGTTAAGCTTGTTAAGTAACAATATGTGATTCACACTGTCAAATGCCTTCCTAAAGTCAGTGTAAATAACATCTGTTTGCAAACCATTGGCAAAAGCTTAATTGATATAGGATGCATATAGGAATTTAAAAAAAATTTGAGGAAATGTTTAATGGGGAATAAGTTGATTGAAAGACATCTGCAAATAAGTCCGATATCTCATTTGTGTCCGTTGATGTTTTATTATGAAAAAACATATTCGACGGATATGAGCCAGATTTTCATTTAGTATTAACGAATTTATAAAAAGATTTAGGATCCTCACGGAAGTTGTTGGAATATATTTAATGTAGAAAATATAAATCGCGTCTTTGTGGATGCGTGGTTGCTTTCTTAATCATGTATACATTTATTCTTAAACATTACTTAGCTAAGGCCGCACAGCTGCCTTAGTATATATATATTAATATGCAAACGTGAAGTGGCTCATGTTAATTACGCCGTCGAGTTATTTTAACATACCGACCTGCATTTATGTATGTCACTCGTTGCATTCTTATGCGATCGTATTACTTTTGCACTTAAAATGTCCCTACGTAAACATTGCAAGCAAGTGTTACAATGTGAGTTCTTTTAAATCCTATAAGTACAGTGTGTACTCGTTATGTGTGCAACTACATCTCCTTCCTTTTGAAAAATAAAGCAATGTAATGAAGTTATTTTATTAATATTATTTTAGTTTTTCATTTTTTTTGTTGTGCGAATATACACTTGTATGTTTAATTAATAATAGTATTGTATAAAAACGTATAAATGAAATTAATTCATACATGTTGAAAATAACGTATATTTCATATGGCAACATAAACCATTGTTAATCTGGTAAGCCTGTCATGCACTCACATGTATAATATGAAATGCTTTTGTATGTGTGCGCGTCTTGATCTTATTGTATTCCTTTTTGTAATTATTAGTTTATACACTTCGCTCATTGAACAAATAATACAACAAGGGTTATGGGCCCAGATCGGCGCATGGGTCAGTGTATAAACGAATAGACTGTAGTTTCGGTTAATTGTTAAAACATTTATTTTTCGAATAGTTTCGTGTGTCGAACTAGTTGTGTGTCAACGAATAATAAAATAAAATAAAGCTATGGCGGGTAATATGTATTCGATCGATAAACTCGATGACAAAAACTATGACATTTTGAGTATTCAAATACGCGGTGTGCTAATTCATTCCGAGACATGCTAATTCGGAAAAAGCGGACGAAAAGGCGCTTACATCAATAATTCTGGCGGTAAAATTATATTAAACATTGCAAGACTTCAGCGGAAGCGTGGCAAAAATTAAAAGAAATTTATGAGCCAAAAGGACCAGTGCGTAAAATTACGTTGTATAAAAACCTTTTAAATCTTCGTTTGTCGGAAGATATGAGTCTCATTCAATATTTAAATGAATTTACGAACATAATTGATAAACTGAACCAAGTCGGAATCGTGTTAAGTGATGAAATAATTGTTATAATATTATTGTCGAGTTTGCCTCAATCCTACGAAAATTTTGTTATGCAATTGAAATTCGTGATGAACTTCCAAATTTCCATACGTTGCGAAATAAGCTATTGGAAGAAGCAGAGCGCAGAGGTCAAAGTTCAGCGATCAGTGGACAAACGTACATAGTGCAACACAACAAACATAAGCAAGAAAAGCAACAAAGAAGTTTCGAGAATCGAAGACAAAGTAACGGTAAATGCTTTATTTGTGGTAAACTCGGGCATTTCGCAGCAGAATGTAAGCAGCGAAAACTAAAAGGCGATAACGGAACGTCGCAGCGGACAATGCAAGACGGGAACGAAAAGTCATTTATGTGTATGTCGCCAGATGTAGCTCTTTTTTCTACTAAAACAGACATCAGACGAGACGGTTGGGGCGTAGACAGTGGCGCCACATCGCATATGTGTAACGATCGAAAATTATTTACACAATATAAAGAGACACAGCAAAAAGTGTTAGTGGCTGGAAATAACTCTCTCACAGAAAATGAATTAAGTGTGGATTTTTATAATAAAAACGCTGTATTAAAACAAAGAAAAGATAATGAAGTGATAGCAATTGCACAAAAACAAAATGATTTATATTTTTTTATGAACATTAACAAATCATTAAAAATTTCGTGTGTCGAAAACGTTATTAAGTGGCATAATAGATTCGGACACATAAATCTGAAGAGCTTGTATGGTCTAGCTGAAAACGAAAATGTGCATGCAATTGGATTGGACAAAACAGAAAGACGCAAATTTCACGCTAAAAGTAAACTGTATGCATTTGTTGGCTACATCAGCGAAGTCAAGGGCTATCGACTTTACGATCCGGAGGCAGACATGGTAACAATAAAGCGAGACGTAAAGTTTGATGAGAATTCGTTTATGGAAACAAAGTTCAGAAACGGTAGATTTTTCTAGTGCGTTCCTGAAAAACCAAACAAAATGTTGTGATCAAAACAATGATGATGCACAAGGCGAAGGAGAACAGGAGAATCATGCAAAACGCTCTGAGTCACCTCATACAGACTATGAAGGTGCTGAAGAAGAGCAAAATGAAACATTAGTAGAAGAAAGTTCTACTTCGAGCAACGAAGACGTTGATGAGGCAAGATATATACAACAATACGGCGTAAATTATGAAGAAACGTATTCACCCGTAGTGCGTTATGCAACGATACGCATGATATTCGCATTGTCAGCAGAGCTACAGTTGTACCTCCATCAAATGGATGTGTGCACAGCTAATTTAAATGGAGAACTCAGCGTCGAAATATATATGACGAAAAAAAATTGTTAGAAAGTAAACAATATCCGAAACGTGTAGCAAAGCTTAATAAGGCCATGTATGGATTGAAGCAATCCGGACGAGAATGGAATGCTACGTTAGACAGCGCGTTGAAGAATTATGGATTTGTTCATTAATCTTGTTCAAATCAGTTGACAAAGGCGCAGAAAGCAGCTTTCTTGGATTTGAGATACAACGCTCCGAGGAGGCGACTTGTTTGTGTGTCAAACAAAATACATTGAAGGATTACTAAAACAGCATAATATGCAGAACTGTAGGTCAGCTGTAACCCCATTAGATGCTGGTTTTCAGATAAAACCACCTTCAGATGACTCAGCGGCAATGAACACGACATAGTATCAAGCGCTTATTGGAAGCTTGATGTACTTGGCAGTATCAACCCGCCCCGACATTCTACATTCAGTCTGCAATATGTCGCAGATGAATAAAGATCCGAGAGCAGAGCATAAAGCTGGGGCAAAACACATCTTACGCTATTTGTCCAGCAGCAAAAATCTGAAGATACATTACTACAAGTGTGGTCATTCTAAAAGAGGGATATACAGATGCTGATTGGGGAGGTAATGTTATTGACCGAAAATCTTTTACAGGTTTCATGGGAGTCGCACAAACAATCTACAGCGGCGCTAAGCAGCACTGAGGCGGAGTACATGGCTTTGGCAACAGCAGCAAAAGAGGCAGTATACTTGAGACGACTCGTCCAAGACATTGGTTGTTTTCCAGATGATCATGCAGTGTGTGTCTACAGCGATAATTTGAGCGCGCAGCAGCTTGCCAAAAATCACATTTACCATGCACGAAGTAAACATATCGATATTAGATATCATTTTATACGTAATTTGGTCAGTAAAACTGAAATTGTTTTAGATTATATCGATACTACAAATATGGTTGCCGATATTTGTACAAAAAATTTGAGTAAACAAAAACATTCAAAATTGTTAAGTATGGCAGTAAAGTAACATGTAAAGTAACGTAAATTCAAACTTAATGATATGTCCATTTTTTTAAATTTAAATTAGGTTTCTGTTGAGAAGAGGTGTTGAAAATAACGTATATTTCATATGGCAACATAAACCATTGTTATTCTGGTAAGCCTGTCATGCACTCACATGTATAATATGAAATGCTTTTGGATGTGTGCGCGTCTTGATCTTATTGTATTCCTTTTTGTAAGCGCACACATAATTTAGTCTGTAAGGAAGCGTCAATAAGAATACACGTCTATGAATAAACGCCCATTATTAGTGATATGATAAGATATGATTTTGTATGTTTTTTAGCTGATCGATGGTTATTGTTTTGAAGAATCTGCAATATGATGATCTTTTCCTTTAAGTAGCTCTACTGAAAATTCATATTCTTTTAAGTCAAGCCTCATTCTTGTTAATTTTGAATTTGGATTTACCATTGAAAACAAAAATGTTTGTGGTCTATGGTCTGTCTACCATATATGTGTGGTCTAAAATAATTTATTGCACAGTGTATTGCTGCTAGTTCTTGTTCTGTGGTATTTTTATTTGACTCGCCCTTTCTAAAAGATTTAGATGCATATGGTTAGAATAGTCCGCGAAGTTTTTGATAAATCGGCGGTAATAATTGCAAAATGCAATGAATCTTCTTGCACCGTCTGCATCTGTTGGAACTGGGTATTTTTCTATGACTTCATATTTTTAGTCATCTGGTAAAATACCTTGATCAGTGCATTTATGACCTAGAAAAGTCGATTCATGCATGAAGAATGTACATTTATCAGGATAAAATTTTAAGTTGTGCCTCCTACATAGTTCAAATACATCTATCAAATTTTTAAACATATGTTTTTTGGAACAACCGATGACTATTAGATCATCCATATAAAGGAATGCTTGAGCTGGTTCAAAAAAGGCTAATGTCATCATTCTTTGAAAAGAATTTGGTGCTAATTCCATTTGATGATCATTAAATCTAGGCAAGAAATAAATTTTGCTCTGCTTAGTTGATCAAGAATGTCATCTATTCTTGGTAAAGGAAATTTTTCTGCTAATAATTTCTTGTTAATCTGGCGGTAGTCAACCACTAAACGCCATCTCTTTTGGTCACAGTCTGGTAACAATTTGTTTGGAACAAGTAGAAATTGAGGGTTCGACTATTCTGTCTTTAATAAGCTTATCCACTTGCTTAATTATTTCATCTTTCTGACTATAAGGACTTCTATAATTTTTTATATAGACAGGTTCATCATCTTTCAATCTTAATTTTTGTTAATAAAAATTATTTCTTGTGATTGGTTCGGTTTCCAATCCAAATTTATCAGTGTATTAGAACATAATTCTGTCATAACACGTTTATACGGTTTAGGAAAATTCCTTTTTTGATTTGGAAAGTACTAATTCTGATCTTTCGATACTTTCTGTATCTCTTATTTCATAGTTAGTTAAAGGTTCGAATTTTATTTCATTTAAGTTTAATATTTCTGTTTTACTTGTCTAATTAGAATTCCAATAAATATACCATTTCCAATTTCCTGATTTGGTATGAAAATTTCGTTATCGGTAATATTGAAATTAATTTTTCGTATTACTCCTGAAGGTAATGGAACAATTATTTCACTATTGTCTATATTTTGGATTATTGGAATTTTTACAAAATAGTTTAGACTGTTTAATCGTAGAATCAAAGAATCTAGTTCCAATCTCCTGGAATTGGAAAATTACTTGAAACTACATGCAAATCGTGAAGTATAATATAGTTATCACTTCTCAATTCGCAGATGCTATACCTTTTGAATTTGTTAAACCTTTACCTATGGCTGAGATTTGTATGATTTTAGAATCGTCAATATCTGAAAGTTGATCAGAATTTTCTTTAATGACTGAAATATCAGCTCCTGTATTTTTTAAAAATGTAAGTAACCTGTTCGTTTGTTCATTTTTTACTTTTATTAATATATTTAAATTAAGATTGATAGTGTGAACCTTTGTGTTTATTCACTTTGAGTACTTAAGGGGGCTTGCTGGTTTTCCGGCGTGTTTTGAACATGTCTTACGCTATTGTTACGTCTATTGTTATTCGTGTTATTGTTTTTGGAATTATTGTTGTATTATTATGTTATAGGATCCACCGTTTTGACGGTTGTTTCCACTATAATTCCCACGACCTCTGTTGTTTTTATTATTGTAATTATTACCGTTATTGTTGTTATAATTATTATTATAATTACGTGTTACGCCATTGTCTCTTTCTCGATAATTACCTCTATAGTGATTAAATCGGGAAGACTGTCCTCTTTCTGCAAATAAAATTGCATTAGCATTGCCTGTCATTTCTGTACTGCAATGAATATATTTTGTAACGGTTTCATTCATTGTTTTAAACGTACCAGCTTCCAGTATAAATTTTAATCTACCATGTTCACAATTTTCAATCATTGTTTTTATGGCTTCCTTAGTATTGAAGGTATCTGCATGCTCTGCACCAGAGAGCTGCAACGGGTAAAGCATGTTCGCTCACACTCGAGCTTTGACTCGAACTCGTTGTGATTATACAATTTAGGTTAAGTGATCGGAATGATCGTTTGAGAATAAGCTCAAACCGAACGATCGGTTTGACCTAGAAAAGTCGATTCATGCATGAAGAATGTACATTTATCAGGATAAAATTTTAAGTTGTGCCTCCTACATAGTTCAAATACATCTATCAAATTTTTAAACATATGTTTTTTGGAACAACCGATGACTATTAGATCATCCATATAGAATGGACTGGTTCAACAGGCTTAATGTCATCATTCTTTGAAAAGAATTTGGTGCTAATTCCATTTGATGATCATTAAATCTAGGCAAGAAATAAATTTTGCTCTGCTTAGTTGATCAAGAATGTCATCTATTCTTGGTAAAGGAAATTTTTCTGCTAATAATTTCTTGTTAATCTGGCGGTAGTCAACCACTAAACGCCATCTCTTTTGGTCACAGTCTGGTAACAATTTGTTTGGAACAAGTAGAAATTGAGGGTTCGACTATTCTGTCTTTAATAAGCTTATCCACTTGCTTAATTATTTCATCTTTCTGACTATGAGGACTTCTATAATTTTTTATATAGACAGGTTCATCATCTTTCAATCTTAATTTTTGTTAATAAAAATTATTTCTTGTGATTGGTTCGGTTTCCAATCCAAATTTATCAGTGTATTAGAACATAATTCTGTCATAACACGTTTATACGGTTTAGGAAAATTCCTTTTTTGATTTGGAAAGTACTAATTCTGATCTTTCGATACTTTCTGTATCTCTTATTTCATAGTTAGTTAAAGGTTCGAATTTTCATTTTTAATATTTCTGTTTTACTTGTCGTAATTAGAATTCTAATAAATGCCTTTTTTGCATTTCCAATAAATATACCATTTCCAATTTCCTGATTTGGTATGAAAATTTCGTTATCGGTAATATTGAAATTAATTTTTCGTATTACTCCTGAAGGTAATGGAACAATTATTTCACTATTGTCTATATTTTGGATTATTGGAATTTTTACAAAATAGTTTAGACTGTTTAATCGTAGAATCAAAGAATCAGTTTCTGGAGTGAAGTCTAATTCCAATCTCCTGGAATTGGAAAATTACTTGAAACTACATGCAAATCGTGAAGTATAATATAGTTATCACTTCTCAATTCGCAGATGCTATACCTTTTGAATTTGTTAAACCTTTACCTATGGCTGAGATTTGTATGATTTTAGAATCGTCAATATCTGAAAGTTGATCAGAATTTTCTTTAATGACTGAAATATCAGCTCCTGTATTTTTTAAAAATGTAAGTAACCTGTTCGTTTGTTCATTTTTTACTTTTATTAATATATTTAAATTAAGATTGATAGTGTGACGTGTTTATTCACTTTGAGTACTTAAGGGGGCTTGCTGGTTTTCCGGCGTGTCTTACGCTATTGTTACGTCTATTGTTATTCGTGTTATTGTTTTTGGAATTATTGTTGTATTATTATGTTATAGGATCCACCGTTTTGACGGTTGTTTCCACTATAATTCCCACGACCTCTGTTGTTTTTATTATTGTAATTATTACCGTTATTGTTGTTATAATTATTATTATAATTACTGTTATGGTAGTAACCACGGCCATTGTCTCTTTCTCGATAATTACCTCTATAGTGATTAAATCGGGAAGACTGTCCTCTTTCTGCAAATAAAATTGCATTAGCATTGCCTGTCATTTCTGTACTGCAATGAATATATTTTGTAACGGTTTCATTCATTGTTTTAAACGTACCAGCTTCCAGTATAAATTTTAATCTACCATGTTCACAATTTTCAATCATTGTTTTTATGGCTTCCTTAGTATTGAAGGTATCTGCATGCTCTGCACCAGAGAGCTGCAACGGGTAAAGCATGTTCGCTCACACTCGAGCTTTGACTCGAACTCGTGATTATACAATTTAGGTTAAGTGATCGGAATGATCGTTTGAGAATAAGCTCAAACCGAACGATCGGTTAAAATCACAACTTGCAATCTAATACATGTTCGTTCATGATTGTGAGGTTTTGCCGACGACCCAGCAATGATCGAAAATTTGACTCATAATCATACATGCATGATCGAAATGCCTGCTAGAGTCGCTCATAAAGCGAGCGAAGCTTCCTTGCCGTATACCTACATATAATTCCGCTTAATTAGCCCGATTAGTTCGTAAACAAAACGAATGTGCCAGCTATTCGATCGTGATCGTAAATATTAGACATTGCAAGTTCTATCAAACTTATGATTGCTGAGAATGATCGGATTGATCGAGCACGGAGCTGCTAAGCGCGGAATTGATTTGAAATTTCGGCAAGGGCGATCGTTCATACTCGAACATGCCCGTTGCAGCTCTCTGCTCTGCACCTAAACCTTCATCGATATATTTTTTTTTCTACTTTTTTCTTATTTATTGAATCTCCTTTTCTTAGGACTAACAATAATTAACAATAAATTCTTAAATCTAAACTTATAATATGTACTAGCCATCCAGATAGAGGCTAGTAATTTACAGCGGCTCTAAGAATTTAACACTGAGCTTGGGAGGTCATTTCTCCTGAATCGCGTTGTGTTATTTTGTTGAGTGACAGCTCTTGCGAGCGGGTTTGTGTGATAGTCGAGTTTTTGAGAATAGTTTCGCTTTGTTCGAGCTATTTCAGACTGCACAGTTGGGATACTTAGATCTCTGTGAATACAATCGTTTCGAATGTACCATGGTGCACCAGTTATTGTCCTAAGAATTTTAGATTGAGCTCTTTGAATTATTTCCACATTGCTGGAGCTTGCATTGCCCCATAGCTGGGATCCGTATGTCCAAATAGGCTTTATTACTGTGTTATAAACTGATTGCCTCTCGACACGACCGGTTGTGCATTTACTGAGCTCTGCTCAAATATTATTTTCTTTGTTTATCTTTTTTTTTTTTTTATCAACAAAAAAAGTATATGAAAATAGTTATACCAAGTGTCAAAGCGTCAGTGCAAAACACGAAAATTAATTAAACGCTTAATACTTCTTTTCGCGTTTAAATTTTTTTTTTTTTTTTTCTCTTTTGAATGTTTTTATGTTACATTCTTTTGTCATTAAAATAACAAATTGAAAAAATAAAAAAAAAAAAAAAAACTAATGCGCGAGAAAGACGCACAGTCTAAACAAACTGTACAAGATGTGAGTAGACGAAATGCCTACTTCACATTTGTCGACACCGCTCCCCCACTCAACGAATCCAATAGACTCTCTGCTGATCAAAAGGTAAGAGCAAGATCTTGTTCCCCGGCGATCAACTGCCCACCCAAAACGCAAGGTACTGAAGATATGCTAGGTAAAAGCGCAGTAAGTACAAACATAACGTTTAATTTACCTCAGCCGCGACCAATCTCGCTAACAATGCCAATGCAAGAGCAAACACCACCACTCTCTTGGTCCGCACAATGCCCAACACCTACTCTTAAAACTAATAACTTTTCCCTAACCACTTTCCCACCCGCAACCAGTACACAAACTGTAACGTACGTGTGCTCTTCTAGTGCAACAACAACCACAATAACACAATCAAACAATGCTACTACAACAACAGCATGTCTCTTGCAAGCGCCTGCTGTCTCTGCTGCTGTGGTAGCAAAGAATAACAACAACATGAACGTCCCGTTAGCGCAAAGCATAATGCAAAAAAATAAGCAAACCTTCTCAAATCGTTCGGCAGTGCAGACAGGCTTAGACCGCTATATACAAATTAAGCGTAAACTAAGCCCTAACTCTAATAGTGGTAATAAGCCCAAGATCAATCGTAACGACGATAAAAGCGCGACACAAACGCCTCTTGCAGGCAACAGATTTTCCATCTTAAGCGAAAGTGAAAATAGTGCATCAAACAACGCTGATGGAGTTGTCCCAAAAGTCAGCACCAAACCCCCGCCAATATATGTTCGAGAAAACAACTCGAATAGCCTTGTGAAAAACGTAGTGCAACTTATTGGAAATGGCAATTTTCATATTTCATTGCTTAAAAGGGGAAATCTGCACGAAATTAAGCTACAAATTTACACAGAACAAAACTATAGTGTAGTCTCCAAACATTTAACTGACACAAAAGCAAACTTTTACACTTATCAGTTAAAAAGCTCTAAAGGTCTGCAAATTGTACTTAAAGGCATCGAACCAAGTGTATCCCCAAGTGAAGTGATAAGTGCTCTCAAGGAAAAAGGTGTCAATCCACTACTATTCTCCACACTATTCTCTACAGGGATTCTCAACCAATTACCTCCAAGCCACTTCGATAAATGTGCAATCAATATTTGGCAATCTCACATTATCGGCAATTTATTGCCCCCCTCGTTTTACTGTAACCGAAAAACAGTTCATAGACTTTTTTAACACATTGGGTGATCGCTTCTTAGCTGCAGGAGATTATAACGCCAAACATACCCATTGGGGATCACGGCTTTCGAATCCCAAAGGGAAACAGCTCTATAAAGCACTCATAAACACTCAAAATAAGCTGGACTATGTCTCACCATGCAGTCCCACATACTGGCCAACAGATCCGATGAAAATACCGGATCTTATAGACTTTGCAATTACACGAAAAATCTCAACCAGATTAATTTCTGCAGAATCACTCGCAGATCTGTCATCGGATCACTCTCCCATAATTTTTAATCTATTGGAATACCCACAATACAAACGAAATCCCAGTTTTCTCCCCGCTTACAATACGAATTGGCTTAAATACAAAAAATATATAAGCAGCCACATTGAACTCAACCCTGGAGTCAACTGCGAAATGGATATAGACAACTCTGTCAGTGCCCTTAACTCAATTCTTACTGCTGCAGCAAAACACTCTACACCACAATTTAATTCACCTCCAACGACAAATCATAGCATAACAAATAGTCACATTGAACATCTGGTTGCAAAAAAACGCCGCCTAAGAAGAGAATGGCAAAAATGTAGATCTCCAGCTGCAAAACTAAGGCTGAAAACAGCTACTTGTGAGCTGACTACGGCCCTCAAAATTGAAGATAAGCTAGCCCAGAGAAGATACATCGAATGTCTCTCACCAAAAAACTCTAAATTTCCGTTATGGAAAGCTCGCGCTACTATTCAGCCACCCGCTGAGGTATCTAAACCCATTAGAGATAATACTGGCAAATGGGCTCGCAGTGATGAAGAAAAGGCTAACATTTTTGCAGCACATCTTAAAAATGTATTTCAGCCAAACCCGTCGACAAACGGTTTCACTCTTCCTCCATATCCGGATAGAAACTATTCAGCACCCCTCCGAATACACACACATGAAGTAAAAAACATCATAAAAATCAGCTAAACCCAAAAAAGGCTGCAGGTCATGATCTTATTTCTCCAAAAATGATCGTGGAACTCCCCAGTCCAGCTATAATTTATATTACCAAACTGTTCAATGCAATTCTAAAAAGTGGTTATTTCCCCACCCAGTGGAAAAAATCAATCATTGTCATGATCCCGAAGCCCGGTAAGGATAAAACTCAGGCGGCATCATATAGACCCATAAGTCTTCTATCATGTCTGTCCAAGCTCTTTGAAAAGATTTTTCTCACAAAAATAAGCCAGTACACTCAAAATATCATCCCTACCCATCAATTCGGTTTTCGAGAAAAGCATGGCACCATTGAACAAGTCAATCGTATTACCTCAGAGATTCGAACTGCGTTTGAGCACCGTGAATACTGCTCCGCAATCTTTCTCGATATTGCCCAAGCGTTTGATCGAGTTTGGCTCGAGGGGCTTAAGTACAAAATTAATGTGTTGCTCCCACAAAATACTCACAAGGTTCTTGAGTCCTATCTCAGCGAAAGAACCTTCGTTGTGCGACAAAATGATTTTCTAACAGTAGAGTCAGAAATCAAAGCTGGTGTGCCCCAAGGCAGCGTACTCGGCCCCATGCTATACGTGCTATACACATCAGATATCCCAATCAACCACAACCTCACAACATCAACATTTGCTGACGATACTGCAATATTAAGCAGGTCCCGATGCCCAATACAAGCTACAAATCGACTAGCAGATCACAACATCCATCTCGAAGAGTGGCTGGGCAATTGGCGGATAAAAGTCAATGAACAAAAAAGTAAACACGTTACATTCACGCTCAATAGAGGTACTTGCCCTACGCTAACTCTGAACAATATTACGATCCCACAGGCCAATGAGGTCATGCATCTCGGCATTCATCTCGAAAGACGACTTACATACCGCAAACACATTGAAGCGAAGAAAACACAAATTAAGCTGAAGGCCAACTCCCTACACTGGCTTATTAATTCACGATCACCCTTAAATCTGGATTACAAGGTGTTGCTTTATAACACAGTAATAAAGCCTATTTGGACATACGGATCCCAGCTATGGGGCAATGCAAGCGCCAGCAATGTGGAAATAATTCAAAGAGCTCAATCTAAAATTCTTAGAATAATAACTGGTGCACCGTGGTACATTCGAAACGATTGTATTCACAGAGATCTGAATATCCCAACAGTGCAGTCTGAAATAGCTGGAACAAAACGAAACTATTCTCAAAAACTCCACTATCACCCAAACCCACTCGCAAGAGCTCTCACTCAACAAAATAACACAACGCGACTCAGGAGAAATGACCTCCCAAGCTCAGTGTTAAGTTCTTAGAGCCGCTGTAAACTACTAGCCTCCATCTGGATGGCTAGTACATATTATAAGTTTAGATTTACGAATTTATTGTTAATTATTGTTAGTCCTAAGAAGAGGAGATACAATAAATAAGAAAAAAAAGTAGGAAAAAAAAAAATAAAGCAACACCTTGTAATTCAGATTTAAGAGTGATCGTGAATTAATAAGCCAGTGTAGGGAGTTGGCCTTCAGCTTAATTTGTGTTTTCTTCGCTTCAATGTGTTTACGATATGTGAGTCGTCTTTCGAGATGGATGCCGAGAGGCATGACCTTATTGGCCTGAGGGATCGTAATATTGTTCAGAGTTAGCGTAGGGCAAGTACCTCTATTGAGCGTGAATGTTACGTGTTTACTTTTTTGTTCATTGACTTTTATCCGTCAGTTGCCCAGCCACTCTTCGAGATGGGTGAGGTGATCTGCAAGTCGACTTGTTGCTTGTATTGGGCATCGGGACCTGCTTAATATTGAAGTATCATGGGGCCGAGTACGCTACCTTGGGGCACACCAGCTTTGATTTCCGACTCTACTGTTAGAAAATCATTTTGTCGCACAACGAAGGTTCTTTCGCTAAGATAGGACTCAAGAACCTTGTTAGTATTTTGTGGGAGCAACACATTAATTTTGTAGTTAAGCTCCTCGAGCCAAACTCGATCAAACGCTTGGGCAATATCGAGAAAGATTGCGGAGCAGTATTCACGGTGCTCAAACGATTGACTTGTTCAATGGTGCCATGCTTTTCGCGAAAACCGAATTGATGGGAAGGAATGATATTTTGAGTGTACTGGTTTCAGACATGATAGAAGACTTATGGGTCTATATGATGCCGCCTGAGTTTTATCCTTACCGGGCTTCGGGTAATAATAACAATGATTGATTTTTTCTACTGGGTGGGGAAATAACCACTTTTTAGAATGATATTGAACAGTTTGGTAATATAATTAATAGCTGGACTGGGGAGTTCCACGATCATTTTTGGAGAAATAAGTTCATTCCCTGCAGCCTTTTTTGGGTTTAGTTGATTTTTTATGAAGTTTTTTACTTCATGTGTGTGTATTCGGAGGGGTGCTGAATAGTTCCTAGCCGGATATGGAGGAAGAGCGAAACCGTTTGTCGACGGGCTTGGATGCAATACATTTTTAAGATGTTCTGCAAAAATCTTAGCCTTTTCTTCATCACTGCGAGCCCATTTGCCAGTATTATCTCTAATGGGCTTAGATACCTCAGCGGGTGGCTGAATAGTAGCGCGAGCTTTCCATAACGGAAATTTAGAGTTTTTTGGTGAGAGACATTCGATGTATCTTCTCTGGGCTAGCTTATCTTCAATTTTGAGGGCCGTGGTCAGCTCACAAGTAGCTGTTTTCAGCCTTAATTTTGCAGGTGGAGATCTCAAGTTTTGCATTCTCTTTTTAGGCGGCGTTTTTTTGCAACCAGATGTTCAATGTGACTATTTGTTATGCTATGATTTGTCGTTGCGGGTGAATTAAATTATGGTGTAGAGTGTTTTGCTGCAGCAGCGAGAATTGACTTAAGGGCACTGACAGAGTTGTCTATATCCATTTTACAGTTGATTCCAGGGTTTAGTTCAATGTGGCTGCTTATATATTTTTTGTATTTAAGCCAATTCGTATTGTAAACGGTGAGAAAACTGGGATTTCGTTTGTATTGTGGGTATTCCAATAGAATAAAAAATTATGGGAGAGTGATCCGATTACAGATCTGCGATTGATTCTGCAGAAATTAATCTGGTTGAAATTTTTCGTGCAATTGCAAAGTCTATAAGATCCGGTATTTTCATCGGATCTGTTGGCCAGTATGTGGGACTGCATGGCGAGACATAGTCAAGCTTGTTTTGAGTGTTTATGAGTGCTTTATAGAGCGGTTTCCCTTTGGGATTTGAAAGCCGTCATCCCCAATGGGTATGTTTGGCGTTATAATCTCCTGCAGCTAAGAAGCGATCACCCAATGTGTTAAAAAAGTCTATGAACTGTTTTTCGGTATACAGTAAAACGAGGGGGGCAATAAATTTCCGATAATGTGAGACTGCCAAATTTTGATTGCACAGTTATCGAAGTGGCTTGGAGATAATTGGTTGAGAATCTCTGTAGAGAATAGTGTTTTATTCTACTTCTAATGAGTATGCCAGTTCCTCCATGAGCTTTTCCGTCTGGGTGGTTTGTGGCGTAGAATGTGTAACCGGGAACTAGGAAATTGTATTTATTTGTAAGGTGTGTTTCTGCGAGAAGCATTACGTCTACCTCATTACGTTTAGAAATTTTGAGAGTTCGTGCTTGTGCCGAAAAACACCATTGGCATTCCAGAGGCATATTTTTAAAGTGCACATTTTTGGCTTTGTTGGGTTACGAGCATTTGTATCAGTGTATTTTGATTTTGCATTAGTTGTTGCATAGTGTTTTGCATAAATGCCATGAATTTCATCATGCTTTGCTGCATTGATGCAATTATAGCTTCCATGCTATTTTGGGGTATGATCTGTGGAGGGTTTTGTGCTGGAACGTTGATAGGAACCGTATGCGGCACGGTTAGTGAATTTGTTTTTTGTGTGGTATTGTTTAATCCTAATTTCAATGCAATTTGCAATTGCAAAGGACACACCGGGTTTAGTTGTGTGTAGGGTATAGGTCTGCGGGATGCGTGTTATTATCTCTTCGGGGCGAGTGCGGGTTGAAGCGATTCGCTGATTCAGGCGGCTTTTCAGTTCCTTAAAAACTGGGCAGCCCCTATAATTAGCCGTGTGGTTACCACCGCAATTGCTGCATTTTTTTGCATTTGGATCTGTTTTATTTGTAGGGCATGAAGCAGTGTCAGAACGTAGGGTGCCAAACTCTTGGCAGTTTGTGCATTGAACCGGATTGTTGCGTTTGTGAGGCTTTTCCACAGTTATTCTGTGGTGGAGCAGATATTGTACGTTGTATATTGGGTGTACTTCATTTTTCTTAAGTTCTTGTTCTCGGGCTCTAATTCAACTTTGAACATGGGTTGAGGTATTTTGTTCTTGTTAATAATATTAATAGCTACTTTCGGATTGAAGCCTTTTTCTTTGAGAGCACTTATCACTTCACTTGGGGATACACTTGGTTCGATGCGTTTAAGTACAATTTGCAGACCTTTAGAGCTTTTTAACTGATAAGTGTAAAAGTTTGCTTTTGAGTCAGTTAAATGTTTTGAGACTAAACGATAGTTTTGTTCTGTATAAATTTGAAGCTTTATTTCGTGCAGATTTCCCCTTTTGAGCGATGAAATATGAAAAATGCCATTTCCAATAAGTTGCACTACGTTTTTCACTAGGCTATACGAGTTTTTTTTACGAACATATATTGGCGGGGGTTTGGTGCTGACTTTTGGGACAACTCTGTCAGCGTTTTTTGATGCACTATTTGCACTTTCGCTTAAAATGTTACCTGCAAGAGGCGTTTGGGTCGCGGTTTTATCGTCGTTACGATTAATCTTGGGCTTATTACCACTTTTAGAGTTAGATGGGCTTAGTTTACGCTTAATTTGTATGTAGCGGTCTAAGCCTGTCTGCACCGCCGAACGATTTGAGATGGCTTGTTTATTTTTTTGCATTATTCTTTGCTCCAACGGGACGTTTATGTTGTTATTGTGGTTTGAAACCACAGCAGCAGAGACAGCAGGTGCTTGCAAGAGACATGTTGTTGTTCTCGTAGCATTGTTTGAATGAGTTATTGTGGTTGTTGTTGCACTGGAAGAGCACACGTATGTAACAGTATGTGTACTGGTTGCAGGTGGGAAAGTGGTTGGGGAAAAGTTGTTAATTTTAAGAGTAGGTGTTGGGCATTGTTCGGACCAAGAGAGTGGTAGTGATTGCTCTTACAGATTTGGTTGCATTGGCATTGTTAGCGAGAGTAGTCGCGGCTGAGATATCTTAAACGAGTGGTTGTTTGTGTTCGTACTTATTGCGCTTTTACTTATCATTTCTTCAGTACCTTGCGTTTTGGGTGGGCAGTTGATCGCCGGGGAACAAGACCTTGCTCTGATCTTTTGGTCAGCAGAGAGTGTTGAGTGGGGGAGCGGTGTCGACAAATGTAAAGTAAGCATTTCGTCTACTCACATCTTGTACAGTTTGTTTTAACTGTGCGTCTTTTTCGCGCATTAGTTGTTTTTTTTATTGCTTCTTGCGCCTTTTTATTTTGTTATTTTAACAAACAAAAGAACGTATTTTAAATACATTCAAAAGAGAAAATGAAAGAAAAAACGAGAAAATAAAACGCGAAAAGAAATACTTAAGCATTTAATTAATTTTCGTGTTTTGCACTGACGCTTAGACACTTGTTAGAACCATTTTCATATACTTTTTTGTTGATAAAAAACAAACAAAATAATATTTGAGCAGAGCTCAGTGAATACACAACCGGTCGCGTCGAGAGGCAATCAACAATCGATACATGAAGCTTCAAGCGTTTTACCCAAATTCTTAATTTCGTTGGTGAATTGCGTTGCCGTTTTACATTTTTGGACAATATTGGCCATTTTTGCCTTTACGACGTTGGATGATTCTCCGACAATAGTGGCTTGTAATTTACTTATTATGTCATTAATGTTTGTTTCATTTTGAACCTTATACAAGGTTGAACCAATGATATTGGATTTAATGACTTCGATAGCAATTTGCTCGTATGGTCCCTTTGTTAGGTTGAACAATTTAATTGCTGTCAAAAATATTTGTAAATGGATTTTCTTTCCGTAAAATTCAGGAATTGCGGAAGAAATTTCCTTTATGTAGGCCCTATCGGTTATACTATTGTTAGAACGTTCGTCTGAATCAAAACAATCCTATTCTGACAATTTAGTAATTACTACTGCTGGGATTGTTAGTTCATGTATTTCTTCTTTTGGTGGTTCTGTTTTCGCATTCAATTCAAGTTTTTCTATTTCTTCTTTTGCTAGTTCAGATTCTTCATCTGATTCTAGCGTCGAGGGTGTGTTTAAAATTGACGTAATGGAAATTTCCAAACTGTGTCTGTTTTTTATACTTATTAAATTGTCTTTAAATTTGGATAAGACTTTTGATACTTGTGTCCAGTGTTTTCTGGTTAAGTTTTCTCTTTGTTGATAAATTAATAGTCGAGTCTCATTAAAACACTCAACTAAAATATTCGTATGTTTGAGTACAGTAGCTTTATGTGAGTCAAACATTTTTACGACTTATCGAATTTATTTTTACTTTCAGAAATACACTTAACAATTTTTAGGCATTCCATGTGGATTATCTGGATGAATAATAAAAAAAGGGTAAAAAAAATGTATCAATTTAATTTTGCATGATTTATTATATCTTGTCTAAATCGTTTGCCCTGCTGACATAACGTTTCCTTAAAATTTTGTTATGCTTACTATATAAGTTAAGCACGAATTGAGCCACTGTGACAATTGTTAGGATGAGTAATAGTATCCACAAATCTTTTATGTAATCAGTGTGGTCTATTATTTTGACATTGTTAACGACTTTAGCCGTATTGTCTTTGGTTTGACTATCACCTGAACCAAACCAACCCATTTTTCTGGTAGTCGGACAATTGGATACATATGAAAAATAAATGGTTCAAAGTTGGGTCAGTTAAAAGAGAAACAAAAGAAAAACGTACATAAAAAAATAGAGTTAAAATATTTTTTTTTAAATTAAATTGGAAACAAAACAATATACGTTTTTATAAAATGATTGATTTAGTAGTGTTGTTACTACAAGGCTATAGTCGCTTAACGTTTAGTGCCATAAGGCAGAAAAATTGTAAACAAGTAATTACATTTATAATAAAATTTCCCTTCCTAATTGAAGTTTCTAAACCTGCAGCTCATAACTGAGTGGTTTTTACAATGGTTTTTTTAAAATTTTTTAATATAATGTCCCTTCCTAGTTAGAGTTTCCAAACCTGCAGCTCATAACTGCGTGGTTTTTACAAAGGTATTTTTTTTACAATTTTTTTTTACAAAATTTTTTACATAATGTCTCTTCCTAAAGAATTTCTAAACCTGCAGCTCATAACTGCGTGGTTTTTAAAACGTTTTTTTTTTAATTTGTTTTTACAAAATTATATCTTTTCATCATAATTTTTATTATAATGTTTTTCAGTGCCGGGTTGCACAGGTTGTTTGTTTGTTTATTTTTTTTTTTTTTCATCAGTTAACAATCATTTATTTTTTCATCATAATTTTTAGGCCCTGTACCGAAGGTACAAGAGCCTATTGGTTTTGTGCAAATGTATGAAACAGGTAGAAATAATGGTCGGAGACCCCCCAAATGTACCCCCAATATGGTCAGGAGTGATAAAGGAGTCGATATAGACATGTCCGTCTTTCCGTCCGTCTGTATGAACGAAAGGCTCTCGGAAACGGTAATAGATAGAGACTTCGTGTTTTTTGCATTCGACTAGGACTGCTCCGGAATTTTACAAGTTTATTTTAGCTCGGGAAACATTTAATGTGTTTGTTAGTAGACCTGAACTGGTACAGGGCCTCATACAGTCGGTTACGCCTGACTGTATTTTTTTACTTGTTATTATAATGTTTGTCAGTGCCGGGTTGCCATGTTGTTTGTTTGTTTGTTAGTTTTTTTATCAGTTAACAATCATAAATTTTATTATAATGTTTTCACAGTCTTAACACAATGTTTACACGTCACATTTTGCGTTTTCAAAAAGATTTAAAAAATTTGTTTTAAATATTTTATACGCCATCTTTCGTATAAGTATGACCAAGTTATATTGCACGGTCGCCATGTAATATATTTAAATTAAAAAAGGATAAGATGCGTCTTAATTGATTCGAGGTTGCTTTCTTAATCATTTATACATTTATCTTCAAACATTACTTAGCTAAGGCCGCGCAGCTCCGCTGCCAGAATATAGGCGAAATTCTGGAAATACAAGCGTCAACAGTACCAATAAATATTAGGTCTAACAATTTATTAAAACAGTTTTTAATGTGGTTGATTTGGTGTACAGAAATGTTTGCTATCATTTCAAAAAAAAAATACAACTGAGTAGAATGAATTATTGATTCAGAATGTATATAAATTTTCCAAGAAACATTGGGTAAGTTAAAATCACCAGTAATTAGCAGGAAATCATTTGCGCGTAATGATTTTGAAATCAATTAAATAGAAGCAGCATGTTGCTCATATATACTTGAATCAGATGATGGCGGTATATACAAACAAGTTATATAAATTTTGCGTCCTTGAGGACAACACATATAAACACAATATTCGATGGGAAAATACCCTGAAACTCTTCTTTACCAAAGCTAAATCTGGCAAGAACTAAGTAAATACAAATTATTTTGAAATACTCCAAAGGTACGCTCAGTTTGGATAAAGCAATATCTCTGGAATATTTAAAATACAATTTTTGTACTGCGATGTTTTTCGATATCAGATCGGAGTTTGAAGTAATAAACTCATTTATGTCATCAGCAGTGGTCGCCTTTGGATACAAACACATGTTTACGTGGTGCTACAATTGACAATGATTTTTTTATTATGGCAGCAGATGTTGTCAAAAGAACCTCTATATTTGGGGTTACTGTACGATATTTTGGCGGCATAGATGTTGTAGGTTCAACACTGCTTACATTCAGCGTAAGGCTAGGTTGTTGCGAGACTGAGGGTGTCTGTGAATAAACCGTTCCAGGCGGTTCAGTCAGTGGCACTATCGAGTAAAACCACTTTTGACTCACCCGTTGATGGCTCTTGCAGCAATGGTGAGTAACCCAACAATATTACATAGCTTTTAACAGTTCTAGCTGGTGGTTAACCGTGGTCTTCTTCCTCTTTGGCGATTGTTGAAATCATATTTCTAGAAAAGGGCCATATGCTTATCAAGCTCAACGGAGAGTTGCTTGACCGTCTTGTTTATGGACGTCACACTGATGCGCACCATGTTAAACATGCGCGTAAACTCCCCTTCGAGTGCATCATACTTTTGACAGGACCTACAAAGCCCGCCAATCTTGTCCTTGTTCACGAGGTTAACTCGGTCGAGCACCAGACAAGAAGTTCCCGCACATTAAATATGTGCGGCATTAACGCATAGCCAACAGTGCACAAATCTATATCTTCTATAATCGTATTTCTCCTTGGTGGCACATTTTTTATCACTACATAACATCATGATTTATAATTTGTTTATAAATTTAAAAATGTAATGTGTAAATTTTTAAAATGTTTACAAAGTTTACAGCTACTTACAAATTAGAAGTATTGAACAAGTATTGAGACAGACGATTCACTTCGGTCTCTCTGCTATACCCACAACAAATATTCGCATCTATTCTCCTACAATTCTTCTTTGAACTATATAAAAGAATCTGTCCTTAATTCTGTACTTCATTAAATTGTATTTTCGTATTTTCATTTTAATCTTTTTAATTTGTAATTACGACTGCTTGGACCACTCCATGGCTGTGAGTCGATATACAGTCGGTCAACTGGGCGACCAAACAAAAATCCTCCAACGGGTCTGAGTGGTCATAACTTTCCTCTTTGATCATTTGAGCGTGTTTTCTAGTTTTGTTAACTATATTTATTTAGCGTATAAGTTTTAGAAACAAGATGTTCAGTTGAGAACTATAATAAGTTAAATACATATATAATAATAAGTTAAATAATTAAGTTAAAGTAACTTTTTAGTTTTTATGTAGTTGTAATAAATAAATAAATAAATAAATAATGTTTATGTTCAGCAAGTGGCGGACAATAAGGAAAGTTAAAGTTGGAAACTTTAAAGTTTCAAAGATTTATGACTTTAGCGTTTCACACGTACAATTCAATAGTGCACAAAATAAATTGCACGTTAAAGCAGATTTAAAAAAGTTCTTATACCGAATTGACAACAGTAAAAGCGAAAAAATAGATATTAATGCGGAGCTAAAATTATACATAAATTGTGGGCAGTCGAACAGCTGACATTTTTTAAATTTAAATAAATGCATAAAATAAACTAGACTAAGCACCACTGTAATATAAATTAATCCTAGCTGTAAGGCCACTGTGCCATTAATATATATGTGTGCAATATTCATTTACTTACTCTCTTTGTGCTCAACGATTGTGATCGTATGCACAAAGAGATAAGAGTTAGAGAGAACGAAATAATAAACGTGCGAGTTAGTTGATACTTGACCGTCCTAAAGTTCAGAACTGTGAAGAACTACGCGCAAAATAAATTTGAAAAAAAAAAAAAAATAATAATTTTTCTTGACAATGGATAAAACAATTGATATTAAAAAGTACACAATAAAACAATTGAAAAAATGGTGCGTTCGCCTTAATTTGCCAACACAAGGCACTAAGGCGGCATTGGTGGGTTAGTTAAATGAGCTGCTGGTGGAGGAGCGTGGCATATGCCCGGTAGAAAGCGATGGCGAGGGCATAGAGGAGGTGGACACAAAAGACGGCGACTGTGCTAAAAACCATGAAAGCGGCGCAGTTAGCAACGACGTTGACGGTAGCGTAAATGATAGGCGTCAAGACGACACCTGCATTCAAAACAGTAACGGTGTTTTCAAAGAGTTCGTCTAAGAGGGTGCAGAAGGCGGTGACAGAAAAAATAGTAGCGGTTACAAGGACGGTTACAAAGGCAACTACAAAAATATGTGCGAAGAAGTAGAGACTGAAAACGACAAAAGCAAAGTGTTTTCAAAGAGTTCGTCTAAGAGGGTGCAGAAGGCGGTGACAGAAAAAATAGTAGCGGTTACAAGGACTGTTACAAAGGCAACTACAAAAATGTGTGCGAAGAAGTAGAGACTGAAAACGACAAAAGCATAGACGAAAAGAACAAACGTACGATTGCAGCACTCGAGGCGACTGTATATGAGCTGCTGCATGAAAACGAATTTTTCTCTGAGTTCGATGGTGAGAGCAACGTGGATGAGTGGATTACCCAAATAACTGCAGTACGCAATGCATTCCAAATTAGTAACGATCAGAGACCGAGCTGAACCACCGTATGTTAACTTAGAACAGGCTAAGCCTGTACTAAGACATACTGTAATTCAGGCTCGGTTGTGGTTAGCTCTGGAATAAGCGGTAGCAAACAGAGAGCCCCGGACAATAAGCGGGTGTCTGCTGCTGCAGCACTGACAAGACGCTTGAGATGACGTCTTCCCTAAAAGCTTACATCTCACAATCTTTTCTATCCTCTGCTTCTTTACTTCTTCACACTCACTTCCCACATCTATAACCTTCCATTTATAAGTTCCTCCCCCCAAACCCAGAGTGTTATGCGCACCGTGCTCATTGGGTTAGTTTTGCAGCCGGGGGTAAACCTGGCTGTATTCACACGGAGCCTCTCCGATACCTGGCCGCCTCGGAGAGTAACTAAGGCCTTGCCGTGATACTGGGGGCTATGTCACGGTGGACCTCAGCTCCCCTACACTCGTGGGAACTATATGGATACCAATAATATTAAAAAACTTATGCGGGACAATACCTTTACTCAACTCGCTGACA
Source organism: Leucophenga maculata (assembly GCA_035044805.1). Classification (NCBI taxonomy): domain Eukaryota; kingdom Metazoa; phylum Arthropoda; class Insecta; order Diptera; family Drosophilidae; genus Leucophenga; species Leucophenga maculata. Next base: position 107,763 of record JAWNNP010000875.1, on the reverse strand, counting down.
GGCTGGACATTACTGTCGGAGATGAGGACCTTCTAGGCAGGTCAACGCCTAAGAGAAATTTGAGAAAGGGCGACGAAACGCCCAAGCGTCCTGCTGAGCGGCAAAGACCAGCCAAAACTCAGGAAGAGGCTGCTACCACAAGCACAGGTCTTGTTGGCGGCCAAACCCTGAGGGCGGTCCAACCTGCGGCTCGGCATAAGGAACGCAAGGCTCAACCCCGACCTGGGTACGGAGAGCCCGGAGGCCCTGGAGACCCACTCAAAAAGGGACTGAGTGGTGCCGGGTACAAGTGGTATCTCAGATATCTACAAAAGGGCTTTAGACCGGAGGTGGCATGGGAAAAAGCGCTGGAACACAGAGCTAAGCCTGTAGATGGCACCAGCGCACCTAAGAAGAGGGCACAAGTTACGCCCCCGAACATGACGGAGCCCAAAAGAACCAAGGGCAACCAAACGGCGTTTAAGAGCCGAAAGGATGGACCAAGCTATGCTGACCAGGCAAAAGGCATAAAAATTGCGGTTCTTCCACGAACTTATCCAGAGGTCATCCTATCCCGGAAAGACCTAGGTAAGGTGGAACAAGCACTAATGGCTGTCATGATGCGAGGCTGGTCAGCACAACTTGGATTCAATGGTATCCACTTTAGTTCGGGCTTGATACTGATCGATTGTGAGGATCAGGGCTCGGCCAACTGGCTTAAGGAAGTGGTGCCAAAATTGGAAGTGCTGAAGATACATATGACGACGTGTACTGGGGATGAAATCCCCAGTATGCACATCGTCACAATGTATCTCCCACGAAGCGCTGAGCAGCAGCCCGACGAGCTGTACAAACTGCTCAAAATACAGAATGCAGAACTCAACGTCCATGCGTGGAAGACGTTGGGATGCAAAGAGTCGGGTACCGGCAAGCTGCTCACTATAGGCATAGATGAGCAGTCCATGAAGGCTGTCCAAAGTCGAGGTAGCAGAATAAACTACTTCGGTAAGGTCGCTGTGCACGTGCACAAAAAGAAAGACAAGGTTGAAGCAACCGACCCGACGGGCACGGTCGCAAGCGAGCTGTCGCCCATTGAGGTGCAGGCAGTTCGTGAAGCACCACCCGAGAGGGAGTCGGAGATCGACCTTCTCCCAGGCGAGCTGGACTCGCTGGAGGATACAAGGATAATATCCCTGTACGACGATACGCCGATGTCGGAAGAGGAAGCTGACTCCCTTCCAGACGAGGGCGATGGGTCTATGAGCCCCTTAATATAAAAATGACAACAAACAGTATTATAGCACAGGTCAATCTCCACCATGCGAAAGCAGCATCAGCTGTGATCGCAAGATTGACCGCCAGGCTGAACCTGGGCTTAGTGTTGATCCAGGAACCCTGGATTTATAAAGGAGGTATAAGAGGCCTAGGCACTCAACACACACAGGTAATTTGGGACGTCAGATCTGACAAACCAAGAACATGTATCTTACTGAGGAAGGATATTACATACACTTGCCTTTCAGAATTCTTAACGAAAGACTTGGTCGCTATCCAACTTAAACTGGATATCGGCGGAGGATTGCGGGAGGTGGTGATCGTGACTGGGTACCTTCCAGGCGAACAAGCAGAACCTCCAACCAAAGCGATGGAGGGACTGGTGCAACGCTGCCTATCGCAAAATCTATTGCTGTTAATTGGATGCGATGCCAATGCACACAACCTTGTGTGGGGAAGCACCGACACAAATAAAAGGGGTGAGTACTTACTAGAATTTCTGCTACAGAAAGAGCTCAATATATTGAACGTAGGAAATACTCCTACATTTGTCACTAGAGCCAGGCAGGAGGTGATTGACATCACCCTCTGCTATGCCCTTATGGCAAAGTTTGTATTTAACTGGAGGGTATCAGATGAGCCATCTATGTCAGATCATAGAATCATACTGCTAGAAATAGGGGGGCCTCTAACTTCAGAAAAACCATCAGGAATTCCAGACGTACTAACTGGGAAATGTATGAAAGATGTCTCAAGAACAATTTGATAGATATGAGCAATCATAAAAAAGCCAATTCCCCACTAAACTTAGAATTATTGGTTGATGGGTACAATGCGGCTATAATTGACTCATACCACCAAAATTGTATACAACAAGAAGTTAAGTCAGTAAAAGACACCTCCTGTTGGAACAAAGACTTAGAGAAACTTAGGAAGATAGTAAGGAGCTTATTTAACAAGTCTAAGCGCACTGGAGACTGGTCAGAGTACACGACCAGACTCACTGAATACAATAAAAACATACAAAAGAGACAGCTTCCGAAAATTTTGTAGTAACATTGCTGACACAACCCCTGCAACTAGAATATTTAGAGCTCTCTCTAAAACTAAGACAGTTCAGGGACTTTGTCTAAAGAAGCCAGACGGTACATTCACGAAAGATGAAGAGGAGAAAGCACGCTTTCTACTCGCAACTCACTTTCCAGAATGCATCCCCATACCGCAAGAAGATACATCAGATCACTGGCGGCAGGGCAACACCAGAAGATCGGACTGGAAAATAGCAAGTGCTATCTGCACAGAAGAAAGACTAAGATGGGCCATCGGCTCATTTAAACCCTTCAAATCACCTGGGGTCGATGAAATATTCCCAGCATTGCTACAGAGGGGACTATACCTCCTAATTGGGCCAATGCTGAAAATGTTCAGAAGTAGCCTGGCACTCGGGTACATACCTATGTGTTGGAGGGAAGCAAAGCTAGTGTTCATCCCCAAGGCGGGCAAGAAAGACCTCTTCTCACCTAAGTCCTTCAGACCAATAAGTCTCACCTCATTTATGCTGAAGACCTTAGAAAAACTAGTGGATAACCACATCAGGACCACATACCTGATTAAAGAGCCACTCCATAAGAATCAACATGCATATAGGTCTGGCAGATCCACCGAAACTGCCCTATACCAACTAGACACATTCATTAGTAATGCCATAAAGAACAAAGGAACAGCCATTTGTGCTTTTATGGACATCAAAGGTGCCTTTGACAACACATTACATACGGAAGTTGCAAAGGCACTAAACAAAAGGAGTATAGATCCTCAACTCATCAGATGGTTAGTACAGCTACTGGACTCAAGAACAGTCGAGGCTAGCCTACCTGACAAAAATATTATAGTAAAGACCACGAAAGGATGTCCACAGGGGGGCGTCCTATCACCTCTCCTGTGGTGTCTCATGGTAGATGAACTATTAAAACTTCTCACAGATAATGGTATCATATGGCAGGGCTATGCAGACGACATAGTTATTATCTGTACAGGAAAGCATGAAGACACACTATGTGATGGGTGTACCCCCAAAATAATGAAATGGATGGACCTCACAATGGTTAGACCCATAATAACATATGGTGCCATTGTCTGGGCGAACAGAACCAAACTAGCAACAGCTAGGAATCAACTGAACAAAGTTCAGAGGTTAGCTTGCAATCCATAACAGGAGCAATGAGAACCTGTCCTAGTTCGGCACTAGAAGTACTTTTAGGTCTGATGCCGCTGCATCTTCATATCCAACAACAGGCTAATAGAGTCATTGCCAGGGTAGGAAGAATAAACACTGGAAGAAACACCTGTACTGGGAATCAAACTAGGCATAATGAACAACTTCACAAGGAGATTTAAAGTAGGACTCAGCAATAAAGAAGAATGGGGAAATATAACGCTGAACTACAGAATCAAACCAGGAGCAATTAGCTGGTATACAGATGGTTCCCTAACAGACGAAGGAAGTGGCGTAGGAGTCTTTGGACCTGGCACTAAATACTTCGAATCACTAGGGAAGTTCACTAGCATCTTTCAGGCAGAAATATATGCAATTGAAAGATACGCTCAATTCAATTTGAACAGAAGATACAAAAACATCACTATCTTTTCTGATAGCCAGGCGGCTATTAAAGCAGTAAGTTCGCCTGTGATTAAATCCAAACTGGTCTTGGAATGTGTAGGTAAATTAAACAACCTGGGAAGATTTAACAAGATCACTCTATACTGGGTACCCGGAAATACGGGCATACCAGGAAACGAGCAAGCAGATAACTTGGCTAGAAGAGGGGCAGCGTCCCCCTTCATAGGCCCAGAACCCTTCTGCGGGCTCGGACCAGGAATAATAAGGATCCTGGTAAAAGAGGAAGAAAAGAAAGCAAGAGACTTTTTCTGGGATAAGTGTGAAGGATTAAAACAGAGCAAAAAGCTGTTAGGACCTTACAACAACAGAAGATCGGAAATTTGCAAAGGTCTTAAAAGAAATGACTTAAGAATGGTTTCAGGCTTCCTGACTGGACACTGTAAACTTAGGAGACACTTATGCAAAATCGGAGTCGAAAGTGATAGCACTTGTAGATTCTGTCTGGAGGACGACGAAACTCCGGAACATATATTGGGAGACTGTCCAGCTCTGACCCAAACCAGACACATGTATCTTGGCAATTACCAAGTGACCAGAGGGGCGTTGCATTCACTCAATCCTAAAAACCTAGTGGCCTTTTTCAAGGCAGTAGGGCTGGATGAGTTTCTGTAAGTCAACAACTGTTATGGCACAATAGACCTGTAAAGGTCGCAGTGCGTACTACCCACTAATAATAATAATAAATGGCATTACGAATAGAATTAATAGAGAGACCTGGAGTAATACAAATATTATAAACAGAACATAAAATTCGATATGGATCGTTGCATGCATAATTGGTTGTGCAGGTACTAAGATAAAAAAAATCATAATTTCTAGTACTTCTGAGAGGTACAGAAAAATTTAAACGTTGAAGTAAATATGGAGAATATATTTCACCAGAGATAAGCTTCTGCATAAACAGTAATGCCATCATTTTTCTGCGTTTTGCCAAAGTTGACAAATTAATTAGATTAAGTCGATGAATATAGGGGGGTAAGTTAACATTGGGGTCCCAGCCTAAGTTACGCAAGGCAAAAAGAAGAAACTGTTTTTGAACAGATTCTAAATGTGCCTGATGTATACTTTATTGGGGGCTCCAAACACAAGAGGCGTACTCTAAAATGGGGCGCACTAAAGAGATAAATAAGAATTTTGTAATGTATGGATCATTAAACTCTTTTGACCAACGTTTAATGAATCCTAACATTCCCATAGCTTTATTCGATATATAATCTATATGGGGAACAAAAGATAATTTGGGATCAAAAAGAACACCAAGATCACTAAAGCGTAAAACTCGTTCCAATTCCGAGTTGTGAATATATTATGCATTTATTAGAGGATTTCTCCGACAAAAAGACATCACATTACACTTAGCGCAGTTCAAAACTAAGCTATTACGTTGACACCAGCTGTACAACGCATTGAGGTCATCTTGTAATAACTTATGTCCTTCAGAACCAGTATATGATAAACAGAGCTTTACATCATCAATGTTTGGCAATGCGATAGAATATCTGGAAGATCGTTTATGAAAAGAACAAAAAGTAGTGGTCCGAGGTGGCTACCCTGCGGTACACCAGAAAGCACATCAATTTTTTTCGACAAAGTGTTTGCGAACATAACACATTGAGTGCGACATTTTAAATAGGACGATATCCAATGTAGTAAGTCCAAAGGAAACCCTAAATGGTTAAGTTTGTTGAGTAACATTATGTGATTTACACTGTCAAATGCCTTACTAAAGTCAGTGTAAATAACATCTGTTTGCAAACCATTGGCAAAGGCTAAATTGGTTAGAGTGGTGAATTCTAATAAGTTTGTCGAAACTGATCTACTTTTAAGAAAACCATGTTGCGTTGTAGACAGCATTGACTTACAAGAAAATTGTAATTGTTCTGTAATGATTTTTTCAAGTAATTTTGGAATTGCACAAAGCTTAGCAATACCTCTATAATTGCTTATATCAGATTTGCTCCCTTTTTTGTGCAAATGAATTATGGAAGACTGTTTCCAAATCAAAGGAACTATTGAATTCGTAAGAGATAATTGATGGGAGATTGGGATTCGTTTGCTCAAGTGCACATTGTGTGGAAAGTTGTTGACTGCCATACACCTGGGAATGGCCAACAATGATTCTTGTGTCAAACGGTCCAAGCAACTCACACGTCCGTTAGTACACGGCTCACCTCTGAACATCCGTTCAGAGGTGAGCTAACGTGAGAAGGCGAAGGGGCCCCCTCTCCTTTAAAAAGGGGTTGGTGCGCTGGGCTTGGGACCCGCCACTTTAAAAAAAACCCCCCAATGAAAACTAAAGGAAAGCCTCGGAAGGAATTTAATGATGATGACCCCCGCAAACGCTATAAGGATCACGATTTACGGATGTGCACCTGGAATGTCCTCACCCTTAATTGGGATGGTGCAAGTATCCAACTGGTTGATGTCCTCGAAAAATGCATGGCTGACATCACCGCAATCCAAGAAATCCGATGGATAGGGCAGGGTTGCTGTAAAAAAGCATCCTGTGACATCTACTACAGCTGCCATGCGAGTAAGCGCGAATTTGGATGTGGTTTCGTGGTGAGTAGGAAACTACGTGGCCTCGTCTCTAGGTTCACACCTGTTTACGAGCGTCTAGCCTCGATACGCATCAAGGCTAAATATTTTTATATTAGCCTGATTTGTGCGCACGCCCCGACGGAAGAGAAAGACGACGATGCTAAAGATGAATTCTATGAGCGCTTGGAACGCCTGTACGAGCGCTGTCCCAAACACGATGTCAAAATCGTGCTTGGCGATTTCAACGCCAAGATTGGGAAGGAAGGAATCTTTGGCCCAACCGTCGGAAAATTTAGCCTTCACGACACTACCTCCAATAATGGAGAGAGGCTAATCGATTTCACCGCAGGTCGGAACATGGTAATTAGTAGTACCAGATTTCAACATCTTAACATCCACAAGGCTACATGGCTGAGTCCTGATCAAAAAACACGCAACCAAATTGATCATGTTCTGATTGACGGAAGGCACGCATCGAGCGTGTTGGACGTGCGAACGTTACGTGATCCCAACATTGACTCGGACCATTATCTTGTCGCAGCCAAGGTACGCACTAGGCTCAGCGTAGTGCATGCCGCACGTTCTAACATGCAACGAAGGCTAGACGTCGGCAAGCTGCAATCAGAGCAGACCGCCACAGCCTTCTCAAACACACTCTCCCGACTGCTCAGGGAAACCTCTCCGATTTCTCGAGATATATGTGAGCAGTGGACACATATTACCCGCTCCATAGATAGGGCTGCCAAGGATGTCATTGGTTATATAAAACCTGTGAAGAATTCTTGAAGAATTCTTGGAGCAACGCGAGCTGTTAGAGAGCGATATCGAAAGAAACGGAGAGAGGAGAAACGCCTTTTCAGACGCAAGAAAAAGGAGCAAGAAAGGCGGGAGTTTGAGGATGTTGAGATGTTCCGTAACAGAAATAAAGCTCGAAAATTCTACCAAAAGGTCAAGCGTCTGACTGAAGGTTTTAAGCCCGGAGTAACTTTCTGTGAGGATGAGAATGGAAGTCTGGTAACGGATGAACAGGAATCACTGAGATTATGGAGAAGTCATTTCTCCAACCTACTCGGCTATGAAGCGCACAATACCGCCGAAAGAGAAATGACACCGGAACCACCAGTTAATGATGGCACTATTGTAGAGCCACCGGACTATTACGAGGTCGATTCAGTTATTAAAAAGCTGAAAAAAAAACAAAGCGGCAGGCTCTGATGGGCTGCCAGCTGAGTTATTTAAGACCGGCGGCGAAGAGTTGGTTAGGAGTATGCACCAGCTTTTATGCAAGATATGGTCCGATGAACGCATACCCAATGACTGGAATCTCAGTGTTCTCTGTCCTATCTTTAAGAAACGAGACCCCGCTGTTTGCGCCAACTAACGCGGAATAAGTCTCCTTTCCATTGGATATAAGACTCTGTCGGGCGTATTGTGTAATAGGCTGAAGCCATATACCGACTCACTGATAGGACGATATCAGTGTGGCTTCAGACCAAAAAGGTCGACCAGTGACCAAATATTCACATTACGCCAAATCTTGGAAAAGGCCCGTGAGTTCAACAAAGAACCAACCTATTTGTCGATTACAAAGCCGCTTTCGACACGCCGATACGATCGAAGTTCTTCGACGCCCTGTCTGCACTAGGTATCCCGGCAAAGATTGTCCGTCTTTGCATGGCGACGCTATCTAACACACAAAGCGTTGTCAGGGTGGGGAAAAACCTCTCCGACCCCTTTGATACCAAGAGAGGTTTCAGGCAGGGCGATGCTCTATCGTGCGATTTTTTCAATCTACTGATGGAATACATCCTACGCCAATGCCCGTACATACAAAGTATGTCGGGCTCTATCTTCCAAAAGGAAGTGATGCTGTTCGCCTACGCCGATGACATCGATATCATCGGTACGCAGGAACGGCGAGTCAGCAAGGCGTTCTCGGAGATTGAAAAACAGTCTCGGCTCATGGGTCTAGCGGTGAACGAGGACAAGACGAAGTACTTGGTGTCTTCTCGCACTCCGTCAATGCGTCTTGGACGGTCAGTGACGATGGAGAATTTCAACTTCGTCTATCTCGGAACAGAGATCACCAGCAACAACAACGTCAGCCTGGAGATCAGGCGAAGAATTACGCTTGCAAACAGATGTTTTTTTGGGCTGAGCAAGCAAATGAGAAGTAAAGCCCTCTCTCGACGGACGAAAATAAAGATATATAAGAGGCTGATACTCCCGGTCCTACTGTATGGCGCAGAGGCATGGACCGTGATTGAGTCGGATGAGACAGCGTTGGAAGTCTTCGAGAGGAAGATTCTTCGCAGGATCTTTGGTCCTATTAGAGTCGGCGACGAGTTTAGGTCCCGTATGAACCGCGAGCTGTACGAGATATTCAATGAGGTTGACATAGTCCAGCGCATAAAATTTCAGCGGCTGCACTGGGCTGGGCACCTCATTCGAATGGACGAAGGAGCTCCAGCACGCATGGTTTACATGGGGGGCCTAAACTTGATTGGTGGACGCCGACATAGAGGACGATGGAATGACCAGGTATGGAGAGATCTCTCAAATCAATCAATAAAAATTAGGTCTAACAATTTATTCAAACAGTTTATGATATGGTTGACTTGGTGCACCGAAATGTTTGCTAAAGTATCAAAAAAATTCAACTGAATAGAAGGAATAATTGATTCAGAATCTAAACAACTCATCCAAGAAACGTTGGGTAAATTAAAGTCACCAGTAATAAGCAGGAAATCATTTGCACGTAATGATTTTGAAATCAATTCAATAGCAGCTGCATGTTGGTCATATATACTGGAATCAGAAGATGGCGGTATATACGAACAAGTTATATACATTTTGCGACCTTGAAAAGTTAGGACAACACATATGAATTCAATATTCGACGGGAAATTACCCTGAAGTTCTTCAGCTATAAAATTAGATTTAACAGATATAAGCACCCCACCACCTTTACGAATGCAACGATCTTTTCGATATGTTGTAAAGCTATCACAAAAAATTTCAGAGTTTAAAATGTTGGGTTCCAACCAAGTCTCAGTAAAAATCAGAATATCAGCATCCAAATAAGTGATTTTAAGAAGTAAATCAACTAATTTCCTCTTCAGGCTTACATTTTGATAATTTACAATAAGAGGACAATTTAGTTTAAATGCTTAGAATCTAAAGTTTGTGCAGGTGGACGTGACACTGTGCACTGCGATGTTCTTCGATGTCAGCTCGGAGTTTGAAGAGATAAACTCAATAATGTCGTCAGTAGTGGTCGCTTCAGTAAACCTGGATACAAACACATGTTTACGGGGTGCCACAATTGACAATGTTTTTTTTGTTAAGGCAGCAGATGTTGTCGGCAGAACATTTATGTTTGAGGTTACTGAACTATTTGGTGGCGACATAGATGTTGTAGGTTCGACGCTACTTACATTCAGTGTAAGGCTAGGTTGTTGCGTGCTTAAAGGTGCCGGAGAATAAACCTTTTCAGGCGGTTCAGTCCATTCAGTGGCACTGTCGAGTAGTACAACATTTGAACCACCCGTCGATGGCTCATGCAGCATTGGTGAGTTTCCCAACAATATTAATGGGGAGGTCAGTGAAGGCTCAGTTACTTGAATGGGTTTCAGAAGTTCCAGCTGGCGGTTAACCGTGGTCTTCTTCCGCTTTGGCGATTGTTGGAAATCATATTTATCAAAAAGATTAATATGTTTATCGAGCTCAGCGGAGAGTTACTTGACCGTCTTGTTAATGGACGTCACCCTGCTGCGCACCATGTTAAACATGCGCGTAAACTCTCCTTCGAGTTGAACACATTTTTGACAAGACCAACGAAGCCCGCCGATCTTGTCCTTGTTCACCAGATTAACTCGGTCGAGCACCAGACCAGATATTCCCGCACATTTAATATGTGCGGAATTAACACATAGCCAACAATGTACAAATCGATATCTGCCATTATCATATTTCTCCTTGTTGGCACATTTTGGATCTCAGCATATCATGTTGATTTGTAATTATTTTATCAAACAAGCGCACAAACAGCTGTTTATAAATTGACGTATTGAAACAAATTTATTTGTACAGTCGTATTAGCACGAAGACGGAGCGAGATAGACAGCGAGATGTGTATATTCAGCAAGTGGCGGCACAATAAACAATGTTAATATTAAAGTTGCAAACTTTAAGGTTTCAAAGGTTTGACGATGTTACCGTTTCACACGTACAATTCAATAACGCGCTAAAATAATTTGCACGTTTAAGCAGATTTAAAATAGATTTTTAAACCGAATTGACAACAGTAAAACCAAAAAAAAAACGATATTATTGCGGAGCTCAAATTATTCACAACTTGCGCGTAGTCGAACAGCTGACAGCTCGAATAATATGCAATAGTTTATAATTAGTGACAATTTTACTTGGAAGTTAAATAATTAAGTAAATTGTTTATAACAATTATTTTATGCATTTATACAATTGTTTATACCTTAAGCGATTGCTAAATATGATTTTAATTGTTAAGATGTGTCTCTATTATTTTTTTTTTTTAACACAACTATTTTTACAAAAATTATAATTTCTTCTGCTATTTGTTTATTTATAAATGTTTGAAATCGGTTAAGATTTGTAAACTGTAGTCGATTTTGAACAGTAAATTCCAGTTTCAGACCACAGTGCGACGGCGCATGTTATGCGTGTGGAGATTTTGGACACCTTGCAAGAGTCCGCGAGCAATACAAGAAACCGAAAATTACCGGCAACAACGAATATGTAAGATTTTGTAAGATTAATATGTATTTTAACAATGACACTGATAACATTTTTTCTATAGAGTGCCTAATAGATTCAGGGAGCCCAAACAGCCTTATTAGAGAGACTGCAGTTCCAGAACGCATTACAATTTAGAATAATGTTAAAATGTAAAAATATTTTGGGTTAAATAATAGCCTTTAAAAATACTTGGAAAAGTTATTTGTTTTGTTAAAATTTTAAATAAATGGATTAAAGTTGAATTAATGGTTGTTGGCATCGAATCTATGGGCTAGTGTTAGGTAGAGATTTTTTAATGTCGAGTCAAATGAAACTCGTTGTTTTACAAAGTAAAGAAACTAACGATAATAACAATGTAAAGTTAAAAGGAATAAAAAAAATCCAATGCAATGGTACAAATGAAAATTGTTACGAGAAAGGTCTGGAAGCAATCCGTTGTTTTCCCGTTCCGCCAAAAACTTACGAAGTACAAAGTTTTATTGGGTTATGTTCCTATTTAAGGAGATTTATTCAAGACTTTTCAATAATAGCAAAACCATTGTACGTTTTAACAAAGAAAGACAAAAAGTTCGAGTTTGACAAAATATAGTTAGAAGCATTCGATTTACTTAAACAAAAATTTGTAGTCACCTATTTTGGCATTGTATGACCCCAAAAATGAGACAGAGCTTCATTATGATGCAAGCTCGTTGGGATTCGGAGCAATACTATTACAAAAGAAACAAGACGGAAAGTTTCACCCCATATTTTACTTTTCAAAAAAGGTATGAAAATTTTAAATTGGAAACTTTGGCTATTATATATGTACTCAAAAGATTTCGAGTGTATCTTCAAGGTCACAAGTTTAAAATAGTTACAGATTGCAACTCCCTTAGTCTGCCACTAGAGAAAAAAGAAATTAGTCCTCAAATATCAAGGTATGTCGTAGAGGATGTAGAAGGGTTTCAACAAACCCAGTTACCATATTCAGGGGTTTGGGCAGCTCATAATATGAAACCATGGCTCGTCGTTAATCATAAAACAAGTAGTGAAGATAAAGAAAGTACTAAAAATAATGTCATTGAAAATTGTAACGAAGAAAACTGTGAAGAAAAAATTGTAAAATGTTCCGAGAAAAGGATTGTAACTAATTAAGTTTGATAAATGTGTCGATAAAAATTCTGAAGAGGATAATAATGAAACAGAGGAAAATAGATATAAAAGAAATAAAAAAAAAAATGTTAACGAAAGAAGTGTGTCAGTAAGAATCAGGAGATCCTCAACATCAGGATAGGCCGAGTTGTAGTAGTAACATAGATATGTAGTAGTAACATAGATATAAGCAAGGTTAAGCACCACTGTAATATTGTAGTAGTAACGTAAATATAAACTAGACTAAGCACCACTGTAATATAAATTAATCCTAGCTGTAAGGCCACTGTGCCATTTATACATATGTGTGCAATATTCATTTACTTACTCCCTTTGTGCTCAACGAGTGTGATCGTATGCACAAATAGATAAGAGTTAGAGAGAACGAAATAATAAACGTGCGAGTTGGTTAATACTTGATCGCGAAACGAAACAATTGTGCCGTCCTAAAATATTAATATTTTAAGTACTGTAAAACGCTGTATAACGCTGCGACTATTTTACGTCGCATACTCACGCGCATGAGACATTTACCAATAAAAAGTGCCCAAGCGTGAGTTGGATGAACTAGCGCGGAAGCAGCTCGCTTTGATTACTAAAGATTTGCACTCACTCAGTGTAAGCGAAGGTATAACATTTTACCTGAACATTAAGAATACAATTGTAAACTTTTTCATCTTTTGGTAGGGCGAGGGTTTAGTGACCATGCGCAAACACTTCTTAATATAGGCGCAGAGTACGGAGAGCAAAATTTCAAGGATCTAGTATTTTCACGAAAAACTTTGAGCTCAACTGTGATGATGGATAAGTACAAAAGCTTAAAAGAGCAGATTATAACAGATGTGGCTATTCAGCACCTGGCATTCACAATACTTGTGGAGCGAAAAATATTCTCAAAGAAGTTTTATTTCTCTTAGTACACGCTTCATTAATGAGACGTTTGACCTTCAGGTTGCTCTACTAGATATAAGGGAATTTTTGGATGTCAAAAAAAAAAAAACAAGTGAAAATATAACTCACGTGAAAAACATACTTATTGAATTTAATGTGTTAGAAAAAATAAGTAATTCCGTTTTTGTAACCGAAAATGGAGCAAATGTGGTTGCTGTTTTGAACAGTACAAATGACTATCTTATTATCGCCACAATTTAAAATTATTAATGAAAGACGTATTTAAAAAGGATTCACTTCCTGGCATTAAAACATTAAAAGATCCAAAATTATTGGTACAATATTTTAAGCACTTGGAACTTAACAATAAATTGTCAAAAACTTTAAAACAAGATATAAAGACACGCTGGAATTCAACATACATCATGTTGAATAGCATTTATAAAATGCAAACCGAAATCAAAAGTATTTTGTTAGAAAAAAACGAACTTCAACGAATATCAAATTTAGATTTCAACTTTAGCAATTGCTTGCATTTGAGAAAAGTTGAGTTCCGAAAAAGAATCCACTATGCGTGTATGGGGCATTATTCCTGAACTGCCCCAACTTTTCAATGGTGGTGGCTAAATCGATAAATTTAAAAGCTCATAACTTTTTTTCTATTAAAGCAAATTAAACTTCTAAAATCGATTCTGAGAGGTAATATAATAATGTCCTTTAATAATATTTTAAGGTCATTTAAAAATTTTTTAATTAACATAGAAAAATAGTCAATTAGGTTTTATTTTCTTTTTGAGGCCTTCGGGCATTTTTAATTTTTGTTTTCTTTTTTTTTTATCGAAAGCCCATCTTATGGAGAACATAATACTTACCGAGATACAACAGTTAAATAAGCGCAAGGGGCTCGCGTGGTCGCGTCTTTTCAAATTTCGACGCGAAATTATTATACTATAAGTAATGGAGAAAAATTACAACGAATATAAATAACAAATAATGTTGACATGACAGATATTGAAATTATTCAAAAATGAGTACTCTTCAGTTGCGGATTATGTAATACACACTAAATTTGAACTAAATGAACATTTTATATTAATGGGAATTACCCGAATATTCCGCTCATACACTAATCTATATGTTTCGTTTAAAATACCTATCTAAAATTTTTAAAGGAGCGCTCTAGTAAGGGGTAGTCTATTTAAATGTTCATAGGGTTTTGTACCTTTGGCTGTATTGACGAAATGGAACTTGTAAGATCACTTATTTATTTACCTAAGATTGATCTCTCCCTTCCTAACAACTTCCCTAAAATAGCCTTTCTCTTTATAACTTTCTCTGTAGAATTTTGTTCTTTCTATGGTAAGTATATTATTTGTAGTATATAGAATAAGGTAATTTTAAAAAATATATGTAAATTACACATGTAGGTTAATATTACGATAATATATATGTTATCTGAATATGGAGTAAGTATATAAATGGAATAATATAATGTCATGTAACTGAGGATTCATGAAAGATGTATAATTTGATTACGCCGGTATGTAGTGGTGTGACCGTAAGCCGTCTTCAATATTTCCAAACAAATATTCACATGCCTTCGGAGCATTAACTACACGTGGGCGATGAAAGGTATATATGGGGCTGTAAGTTTTATGTTTTAATTCATCTTAACGGGACAACATATGTGGTGCAAAGGCGAACTAGTAGTTCTGCATTACGTCGTTCAGATTTCTTTGTTGGTATAAGTAGTTAGTTATAAGTGTTTTTGCGGCCGAGGCTATGATCGTCGCGACCTCATGCCGTTCGTGTTTAACCTCAACGCGGTTGAGTACTCCCTCACACAAAAAAATATGTACAAAAACCTGGGACAGTTGGTTATCATGCGGGGTAATACCTCCTCGCTTTTGATGAGTTGCTGCTGTTATTGTGTCGTCAGTATTGTCGGCGTGAATAATGTTGTCGCTTGTGTAATGACTATTGTTGTTGCGACTGTTTATGATTGTTGTGTTGTTGTTGTGGTTTCTGCTGCTGTAGGTTGCATTGCATTAATACCCAAAGTTCAACATCCAGGTTCCACTTTTTTCTCTTTCACTCTCTTTCAGTTGCTCATCTGCTGCTTGCTCATCGTTGCTTCTCGTGTTGCGAATTATCACACTCTCAGCCGCCATTATTAATATGGTTACCCGGTTACTTCGTACTCGTGTTTTTTTGGAATACCTCAAAGATCGGGGATGCATTAGGTTTTCTTATTAGTACCGTATGCTACTTGTACACGTAACAACTTATACGAGCTTTTGACCGTACTTATGATATCTTCTTAGTTCTAGTGATCCCATTAATATGTACACCAAATTGTAGCTCTGTACCTCAAATATACGCAAAGGTGTGAGAGGTTTTGTGGGATATCTTTTATGGGGGACAGGCATCGCCCTAAGAATTTGACCAAACTTATTCCTCCCTATCTCAATAACATATATGCCAAATTTATTCATATACCTCAAATAGATGAAAATATATGACGAATTTTGTTTATCTCTTATATGGAAGGAGGGGTAAAGCATTTTCCCACTTTTTTCAAACCTAACCGGATTATTTTCCTGGCCTAATTGAACTTCGTCTGTAAATTTCAGCTCAATCCTATAAGGAAGGAACAAACATAGTATATAGATAATGATATGCATAAACAAAAAAAGACATCAATATATATATACAAGCTGTACCCCGCACGCTTTCCTGCGCCCAGTAAAAACTATTTGTCAGAAAAACCATCCACACTTCTCCAATGGATCTAACTTTCATATATCCCATTGACATGAGTACCTGTACCGCAAATGGATCGAAAGATATGAACAACGATGCTTGTCACTTATATAATTCTTACTTTTGCTGACCCTACTAACATGTGTAAGAAATTTCATCGCTGTTCCTCAATTTGAGCCCCAACCCCCTGATTTTGACCAATCTTCACAAGAATACCTTATCCGACCATATTAATATGTTTACGTTATATGTTTACCAAATTTCAGCTCTGAACCTAAAATCGATGAAATTATATGTTAAATTATGTTTGTTGTTGCAATTCTACTCTTAATGAGATCGGACGAGCATTATTTTAAAAGCGCATTTGAGATCAACAATCAGAACAAATGTAAAGAGGCACAGGCCGAGGTAAGCTAGCCGGAAGCCCAGGCGTTCGTTATAGTAATTTTTTATTTATTTATTTATTTATTCAAGAACTAACTTAATAATTACAAATTATAAATTAGTTGTATGAATGATCAATAGCAACGGGGGCCTTCAGCTCGATATGATTATGTACATATGTAGAAAATAATTAATGAATGTATATATATATACATATATCAAATTATCAAACATGTTTACAATATTTACAATATTAACAGCGATTTATATACTAAAATTAACTTAAATTAGATTAACTTAAATTAGATTGTACAGATTGTCTTATATTATTGCTAGTTGGATTAGTGGATTACTGTTTGGGAAGTATAGTTCACGGATTGATTGAGTTTTTGGACATTCATTTAGAAAATGCTGAAGATTCAGGTTATGGCTGACAACACAAGAGCAATATGGAATAGGCTGAGCTTTTTGCACAAGTATCGGTGTGATAGTTTGGTATGACCAAGGCGAAGTCTGATATATTTTATTACATCTTAATTACTTAATTTCTTACTTATATGGCCGTCAACCGTCTACCGGTCATGGTCGCGTCTAGGAAGGCGCGCCAGCCTCCATAATCTTGTGCGCGCTGGTGCCAGTCGTTTTGAATGCCAAGTAGGGAGAGATCTCTCCATACCTGATCATTCCATCGAGTGCCCGGTCGTCCTCTATGTCGGCGTCCACCAATCAAGTTTGGGCCTCTCATGTAAACCATGCGTGCTGGAGCTCTTTCATCCATTCGAATGAGCCGCTGGAATTTTATGCGCTGGACTATGTCAACCCAATCGAATAGCTCGTACAGCTCGCGGGACCTAAACTCGTCGCCGACTCCAATAGGACCAAAGATCCTGCGAAGAATCTTCCTCCCGAAGACTTTCAACGCTGTCTCGTCCGACTCAATCACGGTCCATGCCTCTGCGCCATACAATAGGACCGAGAGTATCAGCCTCTTATAGATCTTTATTTTCGTCTCTCGAGAGAAGGCTTTACTTCTCATTTGCTTGCGCAGCCCAAAAAAGCATCTGTGTGCAAGCATGATTCTTCGCCTGATCTCCAGGCTGACGTTGTTGTTAACGGTTATCCAAGATAGACGAAGTATTCTACAACACTGATGTTGAAATTCTCCATCGTCACTGACCGTCCAAGACACTTCGACTTGTCCTTGTTCACCGCAAGACCCATGAGCTGACATAGTTTTTCAATCTCCGAGAACTCCTTGCTGACTCGCCGTTCCTGCGTACCGATAATATCGATGTCATCGGCGTAACCGAGCAGCATCACTTCCTTTTGGAAGATCGAGCCCGACATACTCTGTATGTACGGGCATTGGCTCAGGATGTATTCCATCAGGAGATTGAAAAAACCGCACGACAGAGCGGCTTTATAAGCGGTGAATAGGTGGTGAGTGTCTTTGTTCAACTCACGGGTCTTTTCCAAGATTTGGCGTCATGTGAAAATTTTTGTCACTTGTCGACTTTTTTGGTCTGAAGCCACACTTCGCCGCCGGTCTTAAATAACTCAGGTGGCAGCCCATCAGAGCCTGTTATTTTTCAGCTTTTTAATAAGTGAATCGACATAGTTATAGTCCGGTGGCTCTACAATAGTGCCACCATTAACTGGTGATTCCGGTGTCATGTCTCTATCGGCGGAATTGTGCGCTTCATCGCCTCCGAGTTCGTTCTCAACTTCGTTCGACAAAGACGTGCTTCAGCCGCTATCTAATCAGTGAAAGTGAATCTTTAATTAATTAAATAAAAAAGGTCTTTTTGGTTTTTTGGTTAGAAAAAACATTTAGTCATCGAATTTAAAGTGAATTAAACAATATAAATGGGCAGCAAAGCCCAAAGTTCTACGGCATCGAGAAATGCATATTTCTCTTTTGTCTCGCCGAGTACCACCAAAAATAGTGATATCAACATCAACTCCAACTTGTCTGTTAGAACATCAGAGGAGGCTTCAAACTCTCGCCCTCTTTCCCTCACAACTACTTTACCATGGAGCTCTCAGTGCAAAACCCTGACGACTCCTCTTCCTTCAGTTTACCCAACAACAGTAACTTCGAACACAATAACAACGCAAAGTGCTTTCGCTACATCGGTGGCTTCAATTACAACAACAACGTCCGTATATACTTCTGAAGCCTTAATCACGTCATCTGCGTCATCATTGGCTGCTTCTCTTATCACACCTAACTCGGACTTAACAGATAACAAAAGCAACAATAATAACCAGAATACAACTACACCAAACGAGTCTTCAAAAACAACAACAACCACCGTTAACACTGCTGCATCCATCTGCAGACGCGCAGCGAGCGATTTGGTCTCGCTAGCGACACTTAATTCAAATTTTCTAATTTGAAAAAGCGTTGATTTTTTTTCACAAGTCGATAATAGGTGCTTTGATTAGATTTATCGCAGCTTTTTAAAAGCTCTACGATCAGCTGATCATCAGCTGTGAACTGACAAACACACAATATGATTTTGCAAAGAGCTTTACAAAATTCTTTCTTTGTTGTGCGTATTGATTTCGAGTTACTGGGAAATTTACAATATTTTCTGTATTTATTAAAAGTTTGGCTTTTTATTAACTTCAAGGTATGTATTACATAAAAAATCAATGTTTGTGACCGGTCTATAAATGTGTAGCTCATAAAACGTAGTGGAAATTAAGTGTATTAACAACGAGACCGCATTAGCGTACACCTGTCGTTCGTGGAGTAGAACTTACCATATTCACATGGATTTAGTCTAACTCTTTTACTAGCCGGAAGTGTGAATCATTCTGCGTCCAAAATGTGTAATATGAACTGCTATTACCTGCTAACCTTCAAACTATGGCACGTTTTAGGCACAATGTCAGTAGCAAAACGGAATCTTTTTTTAGTATGGCACGCAGAAGCGATCCCAACCAAGAAGTTTCTCGCAATGGAAAACTTTGTATTTGGTACTGTTCTCAAAAACCAGAAATATACTCTGGAGGAGCAGTGCGAGATTGGCAAAAGCTGCGAAATTTTACTAGTAGGCTTATAGTAAAGTGGTAAGACTGTGGAAGAAATAAGGCTTTTTTCGAAAACAAAAACCAGGAATGGCTAGATACGCCGCTAGTATTGATTGAAAGATCATCTTCCAAAAATGTTGGACGTCCACAAAAAGATATTTCGGATTGTTGCAAAAAAACGCAAGTCTACAAATTGTCAGACCTTACTGAAGATGTCCCATCAGACGCATTGTTGGTAGCTGCAAGCTGCAGCTTGTATAAAGCTGGAAAACGCAGTGCTTCACAGTTGGTGTCAATGGTAAACGCCGACGAAGAGTTTAGCGGTAAGATAGTGAAAACTATGACTACCCCACAGCGTCTACCGTCAAAATTTTTTGATGAAAAAGCACTGGCCCTATTTGTAGATGTTGGACATACCAAGTACACATAGAATTTGTCAAAGAGAGCCGCCAAAGGACAAAACGCCATGCTACGATAAACTGCGTTGTGCGAAAAAAAAATGCTATCCCAGTGTCACAGATCATTTCGCTGAAGTAGCACTACAAAGCTTAGTGGACCATACGATTGCTAGGATTATTGAAGCACACACAGAAAGTTTTCCAAACCATTACCTGCTACCTACAAATTGGGCTGTGATGGCAGCTGCGGCCGTTCTACATACAGGCAAAAATTTGATGACTTCGACGGAAACATGATAGATCAATATTTATTTTCAATTTGTATGGTACCATTGACAGTGCAGAAAGGACCGACAGTTTTATGGAAAAACAATCGACCTTCTTCTACTCGATATTGTCGACCCATTAAGATACTTTGCGAGAAAGAATCGGCAGACTTGACTCGCAGAGAAAGTGAAAATATTAAAAGCCAAATATCAAATATTTTACCAACATTAGAGAGTAGCTTTAGAATTGATCACCAATTTCATATGACCATGCTTGATGACAAAACGTTCAGTGTCATATCGGAATCCTCTTCGCAAACATGCGGAATCTGTAGCGCAACTCCTAAAAATATGAACGATCTGAATTTGGTGAAGAGCTTTTCTATTAATGAAAACCTATTTGAATATGGCTTATCAAGTCTCCACGCCTGGATTAGGTTTTTCAAGTGTGTTTTGCACATTGCATATAGAATTCCAATACAAAAGTGGCAAGCTCGTGGTGCTGACAAGGATGTCGTTGAACAAAATAAAAGAATTATTCAGCAGAAGCTAAGAGAAGAAATGCATTTGCTGGTGGATATACCAATTGCTAGTACTGGCAGTACGAACAACGGAAACACTGCAAGGAGGTTTTTCCAACAACCAAATTTGGCTGCTCGTATAACAGGAGTAAGCTACGATTTAATACATCGATTCAGTGTAGTCCTACGAGCACTGGCTTATTGCCACGAAATAAATTCGGAGGCATTCGGATCTTACGCATTGGAAACTGCCGAATTGTTTGTGAAAGCATACCCCTGGTTTTATATGCCATCGTCTGTTCACAGAATTTTAATTCATGGAGCAGACATTATAATCCATTTTTGCCTTCCAATTGGTATGATGTCCGAGGAAGCTCTTGAAGCCACGAACAAGGACTTCCGAAACATACGCGAGAGCAATACGAGAAAAAATACCATGGAAGATATCTTAAATGCTTTATTAGTTTCTTCCGACCCTTTGATAACTTCATTGTCAAATGGGTATCCAATTTCTTCTGCAAAAACGATTATTATGGATGATGATGTTAAGAGCTTGCTTTTAATAAAGCATATGGATATGCCTCTCTCTGATTCCGAAGATTCCGAATAATATTCTATCCTTTTCTAGATAATTTTGATTTATGAAATATGTTTATTGAAGTTAAAAAAAAAATAAAATTAAAACAAAATTTATATTTAAAAAAAAAATAAAAAAAAAATTAAAAACAAATATTGTTGTTCTTAAAAAATTCTATGATTTTTCTCTGAGCAGTGAAAAAAAACCGACTGAAGACATCTATTTTAGTTTAGAAGTTATTAATTAAATGCCGCTAGCGAGACCAAATCGCCCACTGTGCGACGTCGAAGACATAAAATCAGAACTCAAAGAACTGAGTCACATAGTATAAAATATTTATAACATACAGCAAAGAACAACAAAAACTCTGCTTCCGCTATTCTTCATTGAACTTAAATCCGACAATAACAACAAAGATATTAACAACATATCACATCATCTTCAAACAAGAGTTTCCTTTGAAAACTTACGCTAAATTTGGAAAATTACGCTATTAAATCTAGGTGTGGTCGTTGTTAGGACACTAAGTACATAAACTTAGTGTTTTTTGTTTGATAGTTTCTGCAACGTGCACTTGAACACGTTGAGAGCGGAGAAATATCGCTGAAAAAGAGCTGAGATCAAAACGCTTAGAATGTCGTTTTTGAACTGATTTTATTTTAGAAAAGTTTCTCCTTTTATACAAAATTTACAATAGAAAATAAAACTTAGGTGGTAACATTTTGTCCCTTTTGGGCAATTACAAACAGTAATAAAAAAAGTAATAAATTGTGAGAAATTGTGTTTACATAATTACAAAAATAGAAGAAAAACAATTAATGCTGAATTATTTTGACACTTGATATAAAACTTATGAGACGGATGCAGACTGTTGCATTCGTCGCACGTAGACGTACCGTAATAAAACTCGGGTGCATTTGGTTGCAAGGTGAGTACGAATGCAGACGTCGCGCACAAAATCGAACCGTAATAAGTCACAGCATGCGTTCGTTCAATTCTTTTCCGTTTTTATAAATGTTTCGTCACACAACCTTCTCGGAAGCGATGAAGCACACAATACCGCCGATAGAGAACCACCAGTTGATGATGGCTCTATTGTAGAGCCACCGGACTATAACGAGGTCGATTCAGTTATTAAAAAGCTGAAAAATAACAAAGCGGCAGGCTCTGATGGGCTGCCAGCTGAGTTATTTAAGACCGGCGGCGAAGAGTTGGTTAGGAGTATGCACCAGCTTCTATGGAAGATATGGTCCGATGAACGCATACCCAATGACTGGAATCTCAGTGTTCTCTGTCCTATCTTTAAGAAAGGAGACCTCGCTGTTTGCGCCAACTACCGCGGAATAAGTCTCCTTTCCATTGGATATAAGACTCTGTCGCGCGTATTGTGTAATAGGCTGAAGCCATATACCGACTCACTGATAGGACGATATCAGTGTGACTTCAGACCAAAAAGGTCGACCAGTGACCAAATATTCACATTACGTAAAATCTTGGAAAAGACCCGTGAGTTCAACAAAGACACTCACCACCTATTTGTCGACTACAAAGCCGCTTTCGGCACGCCAATACGATCGAAGTTCTTCAACGCCCTGTGTGCACTAGGTATCCCGGCAAAGATTGTCCGTCTTTGCATGCCGACGCTATCTAACACTCAAAGCGTTGTCAGGGTGGGGAAAAACCTCTCCGACCCCTTTGATACCAAGAGAGGTTTCAGGCAGGGCGATGCTCTGTCGTGCAATTTTTCAATCTCCATATGGAGTAAATCCTGAGCCTATGCCCATACATACAGAGTATGTGGGGCTCGATCTTCCAAAAGGAAGTGATGCTGCTCGCTTACGCCGTTGACATCGATATCATCGGTACGCAGGAACGACGAGTCAGCAAAGCGTTCTCGTTCTTTTCGCACTCCGTCATTGCGTCTTGGATGGTCAGTGACGATGGAGAATTTCAACTTCAGTGTTTTAGAAACTTCGTCTATCTTGGAAGAGAGATAGCCAGTAACAACAACGTCAGCCTGAAGATCAGGCGAAGAATCACGCTTGCAAACAGATGCTTTTTTGAGCTGAGCAGGCATATGAGAAGTAAAGCCCTCTCTCGAGAGATGAAAATAAAGATCTATAAGACGCTGATACTCCCGGTCCTACTGTATGGCGCAGAGGTATGGACCGTGATTGACTCGGACGAGACAGCGTTGGAAGTCTTCGAGAGGAAGATTCTTCGCAGGATCTTTGGTCCTATTAGAGTCGGCGACGAGTTTAAGTCCCGTATGAACAGCGAGCTGTACGAGCTATTCGATGAGGTTGACATTGTCCAGCGCATAAGATTCCAGCGGCTGCACTGGGCTGGGCACCTCATTCGAATTGATGAAAGAGCTCCAGCACAAATGGTTTATATAGGGGGCCCAAACTTGATTGGTGGACGCCGACATAGAGGACGACCGGGCACTCGATGGAATGACCAGGTATGGAGAGATCTCTCCGTACTTGGCATTCAAAACGACTGGCGCCAGCGCGCACAATGGAGGCTGGCGCGCCTTCCTAGACGGTTGAGGGCCACATAAGTAAGTAAGTAAGTAATTACGCCTGTCTGGACTTACGGTCTTCAGATCTGGGGTACATCAAAAATATCAAATATTAACATCATCCAATGGCAACAGTCCAAGATACTTCGTCAAATAACATGTGCAGACAGATTTCTAATGCAGATATTCACCGAGATCTCAAGATCCGAACTGTCAGGGAGGAGATAACAAAACTTAGCAGAATGCATCACATTCGACTAATGGCTCACTCCAACATCGATTTGAACAACATACCTTTTCTGGAGCTGACAACAAGACGCCAACTTAAAATAATTCGACCAGCAGACCTACCAAATTTATATATAAATTAATTCTTAATTAATATTAGCTAGTTAAATTATAATTTTTTTTTCTTTTAATTGTAACTATTTTTAAGTGATACATACTACAAATGTTGTGTCTGGTAATCTATGTTAACCTACAAACAGTGAACTTTACGGTATCTCGCGAAGAGCGGGGCTGCCGTAAGCACTAGCTGTCTGAAGGCAATGCATGGGTTCCTACATAACAATAATCATAAATACCAATAGAACTAGTAGAAATTGTTCTATGTTAATTTTTTTGTTTTAATCACTGATTCAATATTATAAAATGTATGAGGTGGCTTTTCTAAAGGAGTATAAAACATGGAAAATAATCAAAATATAAAAAAAAAATCGCTTCCGAGTAGATTGGGGAAATGACTCGTCCATAATCTCAGTGATTCCTGTTCATCAGTTACCAGGATTCCATTGTCATCCTTACAGAAAGTTGCTCCGGGCTTAAAACCTTCATTCAGACGCTTGACCTTTTAATAGAATTTTCGAGCTTCATTTCTGTCACGTAACATCTCAACATCCTCAAACTCCCGCCTTTCTTGCTCCTTTTTCTTGCGTCTGAAAAGGCGTTTCTCTTTTCTCCGTTTCTCTCGATATCGCTCTCTAACAGCTCGCGTTGCTCCCGACTGCAGACTTCGCTGGTAGGAAGCGTTCTTCTCTGGAGTAGCATTGCGATACTCCTCGTCGTACCAAGAATTCTTCACACGTTTTTTATAACCAATGACATCCTTAGCAGCCCTATCCATGGAGCGAGTGATGTCTTTCCACTGCTCACATATATCTCGAGAAGACGGAGAGATTTCCCGGAGCAGTCGGGAGAGTGTGTTTGAGAAGGCTGCAGCGGTCTGTTCTGATTGCAGCTTGCCGACGTCTAGCTTTCGTCGCATGTTGGAACGTGCGGCGTGCACTACGCTGAACCTAGTGCGTACCTTGGCTGCGACAAGATAGTGGTCCGAGTCAATGTTAAGACCACGTAACGTTCGCACGTCCAACTCTCTCGATGCATGTCTTCCGTCAATCAGAACATGATCAATTTGGTTCCAAGTTATTTGATCTGGACTCAGCCATGTAGCCTTGTGGATGTTAAGATGTTGGAATCTGGTACTACCAACTACCATGTTCCGACCTGCGGCGAAATCGTGAAGGCTAAATTTTCTGACGGTTGGGCCAAAGATTTCTTCCCTCCCAATCTTGGCGTTGAAATCACCAAACACGATTTTGACATAGAACTCATCTTTAGCATCGTCTAATCAGGCTTATATAAAAATATTTAGCGTTGATGCGTATCGCGGTTAGGCGCTTGTCAACAGGCGTAAACCTATAGACGAGGCCACGTAGTTTCATACTCACCACGAAACCACATCCAAATTCGTGCTAACTCGCATGGCAGCTGTAGTAGATGTCACAGGATGCTTTTTTAGAGCAACCATGTCCTATCCATCGGATTTCTTGGATTTGCGGTGATGTCGGCCTTGCATTTTTCGAGGACATCAACCAGCTGTATATTTGCACCATCCCAATTAAGGGTGCGGACATTCCAGGTGCATATCCTCAATTCATGATCCTTGTAGAGTTTGCGGGGGTCGTCATAAAAGGGGTCCATCCGAGGCTTCCTTTTCGTTTTTATTGGGGGGTTATTTTTTAAAGTGGTGGGTCCCAAGTCCAGTGCACCAACCCCTTATTAAAGGAGAGGGGGCCCCCTTCGCCTTCTTACGTTAGCTCACCTCTGAACTGATGTTCAGAGGCTACCCAGGAGATACGTGTTCTAACGGACGTGAGAGTTACTTGGACCGTTTGACACAAGAATCATTGTTGGCCATTCCCAGGTGAATGGCAGTCAACAACTTTTCACACAATGTGCACTTGAGCAAACGATCCCAATCTCCCTAATACAGCTTATACCGCTAACTTTCGTTTTGATAGTAATGAAGCATCCTCTGATTCTGAGATATCGCATTTGTTTGCTTCTTTCTTTCAATCTACATACACTAATTTTTCTTCTGGTCGTTCAACATCTTATCCCTATGTTATCCCATCCTACGACTTTATAATATCTCCTGTAGTTACCGTATCTAAAGTGCTAATTTCTCTTAAATCTATTAAATTTTCATGTCTCCCTGGTCCTGATACTATTCCTAGTTGTATACTAAAACAATGTGTTAGCTCTATTTGTGTTCCATTGTTTCTTCTTTTTTCACTTTCTATAAAACAAAGCAAATTCCCAACTCTTTGGAAACAATCTTTTATTATCCCTTCACACAAGAAGGGCAATAAATCTGATGTCTCGAATTAGAGGTATTGCTAAATTAAGTGCAATGCCTAAAATATTTGAACAAATTATCACTGATCAATTGCATCGACCTGTTATGTCATTGGTAAGTCCACTACAACATGGATTTGTTAAAGGCAGATCCATTTCTACCAATCTTGTAGAATTCACTTCTATCGTAAATAAAGATTTTGTGTCTGGCCGACAGACCGATGCTAATTGCACGGATTTTAGCAAAGCTTTTGACAGTGTATGTCATATTCACCTTATTCATAAACTGAAAGCTTTAGATTTTCCACACTCTTTAGTTAATTGGGTACAATCCTACCTTGTAAGTAGATCTCAAAAGTATTATTTAGCAATTGTTTGTCTATATCTATTAATGTCTCTTTTGGTGTTCCACAAGGAAGTCATCTTGGGCCTTTGCTCTTTGTTTTGTTCATCAATGATCTCCCTTTAGCAATTAATCATGCTCATGTATTGATGTATGCTGATGATGTCAAACTATGTTTGTCATATTCTAATGCTTCGTTATTCACTTGTTGTTTAACAAACTTTCTTAATTTTAATATTTCTAAATGTAAATCCGTAACATTCCATCGCAAAAAACCTTATATCATGACCAATTTTTTATGGTTGTCATTTTGCTTGCCACGATTCTGTTAGGTCTCTCTGCTATACCTATAACAAATTTTCTTATCTGTTCTCCTACAATTCTTCTTTAAACTTTATAAAGAAATCTGTCCTCAATTCTGTCAATAAATTGTAATTTCATTTTTCCATTTTCATCTTATGATTTGTAATTGCGACTGATTGGACCACTCCATGGCTGTGAGTTGAAGCACAGTCGGTAAACTGGGCGACCAAACAATAATCCTCCAACGGGTCTGAGTGGTCGTAACTTTCCTCCTATTTTAGCGATAAGGTAGAAATAAGTTGTTCAGTGAGCAACTTAGCCTTCTAATATTTGTAATGCAACTGCTATATCCCACTCTGATAATATTTTGTGTGTCCGATAGCGTCATCATGTAAAGAAGAACATTTTGGAAGGTAGGGCTTTAAACAACTGCTTTCGTATCATAGCTGATCTTAAATCGATAAACAGATGGTATGTATCTTTGCTTTACTCCCGCCCCTATACTCCATGTTTTTAATGATTTTTCAACTAGATAAAGTTCTTCTTGAAGTTACTCTGATGCAACAGCTAGGTCAATTGGGTATTTGTATCAATAAATGCAGTGTCATCAGCTTATGTGGCCACGTTAACGCCGTTCATTGTAGGTATATCAGCCTCAAAAATTGTATATAGAACATTCCAATACACTTCAGCGTCAGCAGTGTGTATATTAGACGACTTGTCAAGTTCTTGAACATAGAATTTTCTGTTCTTCAGGGACGACTTTATAATTAAGTAGCATGGTGCGGGTAACCACTTTCTAATTTTATATTGAAGGCCACATTGCTAGTCTTTATCTAGCGCCTGTTTGACGTCTAGCAATTCTCCTACACAATACTTCATCAACGCAATTGCACTTAAAATTGAGTTATTTATTTGGTAACACTGCACAACAGTTCCATTCCCCCTTCTAAATCCAATATTTATTCCTTATTCTTTCAAATACTTTAGAGAACGTCACAAGCAAACTTATGGAATGGTACGACGATGTGCAGTCTTCCGGTTTGTTGGGTTTAGAAATCATAATTATATCAGCGCATTTCCAATTGCTTGGAAAATATACTAGTCTGAGAATATGAATGTAAATAATCGATTGCGTTTAAGTGGCAGGTTTCTGATTGTGATTATATCTTTTTGTCATATCCTGGAGTTTTCTTAGATTCAACTACTTTATCTCCTCTTGCACTTCTAAAATAGACGACTGTTTTATGGGCAAACTCATATGGCATGGAGACTAAAAATTGTTTAATTTCAGCTACGGTTCCAGCGTCATTATCCGGATTTGGTTGAAAACCGAATGTAAATGTTTGGTAAAAGCTGTTCATATTTGAACATAATTTCTTAAAGACAGATAAAACTAAAAATATCTATAGTGATATGCTTGCATGAATCGTGGGTCGTAAAACTGAAGCGATAGCAGATAAAATAGAAACATGTGTATTGCATTACAATACATAAAATATCAAATACAGTCCACTTAATCGTAGAAGTAAAATCTAAGCAGCCGTAAATCTCTGAGCTGCTGATAGATATATATACAAAACAAACATAAACTGCTATCTATTAATGGAACAAGACCTCAGCGGACACACATTTCCATACGCTGATAAAGACAACGCGGCGCAGCTATAGATTAAGACCAACGCTATACGTAATCTAGAATAAGTTATATAAGCAAGAAGTTGTAAAATAAAAATCAGTTTCAATTCAGAACTCATCAATGAATGTTTATTCATTTTTTGGTCAATTCGAGCCGAATGTTTTGCTAAAAAGATTTGTTAAAAAAAAACAAAATCAAAAGAAAACATTTTGGTACTAGAACCTTGAAAAACTAGGTGTCTTAATAAAAAGCGTGTCTGAGGCTAAACAGCAGACTAGGCGTTCTTGGGGCTAAAAACACCAAGTGAAAAAAAAAAAAATAACAAAGTGAAAACAAAAAGTGTTTGTGAAAATAGCGTGTCTGAGGCTAAACAGCAGACTAGGCGTACTTGGGGCTACAACACCAAAATAAAGTGAAAAAAAAAAAAGTTTTGAGCGTATCAGCGAGTCCCTGCATTTTCGAATTCACGGTGAACAGTACAAGTTAAACTTTATCCCGCTGTGAGTTGAGGCATAGCAGTCAACCAGGCGACTAAAAACTACCTCTTATAGTTTACTTGTGTGTGTTCAGTGAAAGAAAAGTGCTAAAATGGGCATCAATAGAGCGAAAGTAATTGACGCTCAGAAGGAAGCTGCAGAAAAAATTTTGCAGCTTTACAACCGAATCAGTGCGAAAGATGTGCGGAAGAGCTCATGCCCTGAAATTATAAAGTGTCTTAAAAATTATAAAAAAGACCTAGAAGCTAATCACATTAAGCTGATGGCAGATGGGGTGAGCTCAGAGGACTATTTCACAAACTTTATATACGAAAGCACGATGGAAAAATATGGTGAGATTATGTTGGCGTTGAATAAGGCACTTGACGACGATTTTGTGGAGTTGGAGATAACAAAACAAAATTCAGAGCTTGAAAACAGTGCCGAAATTGAGTCAACTAATTCTACTGCAGATGGACTCGTTTCCAAGAATGAGTTTAAATTAAGCAGCTTCAAAAGACGAACTGCTAATCTCATAAATTATTTTGAGGAAGAAAACTTTTCGAATGTTGGAAAATCGAAAACTGACCTCATTGATAAAAGGGTCGATGAGCTTCAATTGCTATATACGAATGAAATAGCAAGTTTAGAAGACGTTGAAGCCGATGTTTTAATCGACAAGCTTGGATTATTGCACATAATGAAGCATCCGGATAACGGAAAAGAATCGACAATCCAGCCAAATAACCAATGGAATTGCTTGGAGCTCGAAAAATTAAAAATACCAACATTTTTCGGGGACTACAAAGAATGGGCAACATTTTACAATCTATTCCAAGATATGGTGCATGATAATTTGCGCATATCAAATTCGGAAAAAATGTTGCGTCTTCGTCAATGTTTGAAAGGAGAAGCTGCTCGATTAATTCAACATCTACAGATCTCAAGCAACAGTTACAATGTTGCATGGACGCTTCTAAAACAAAGGTACGAAAATAAAAGAATATTATTTTCGACCCAGTGGGATAGGATTTTAGATCAACCCCAAATAAACAGCGACAATGCGGAAAGTGTCAGGCAACTACTGGACACAACTAATGAGTGTCTTAATGCTATTCGAGCATTAGATATGCAGGTTGCAGAAGATGAGCCGTTCATTGCACGCATAATTTGCCGAAAACTGGACAAAGACGGTTTAAAATTATATGAGCAAACAGCTAGAACGCCAAAAGAAATCCAAACTCTAAAAGATATTATGGAATTCTTAGAGCGAAGATACGAAACTCTGAAAGCTGTTTCGGAAAAGGATTCATTCATTGAGCGAAAACCGAAACTAAAAAATCATCACGTATCAGCAGTTGCAGCTCAATCAATAAGAAAAATGTGTTTCTTCTGCAAGTACCACAATCACACAACAAGTGAATGCAGAAAACTACAATCAATTTCGATCGAAGAACGCCGAAAGTTTGCGAGGGATCAAAACTTGTGCTTTAAGTGCATAAATCACAAATATAGTGAAAAATGCTCATCACCAAACGCTAAATGCAGTATGTGCTCAAAAAGCCATCACGATTTACTGCACGGAGAGCAGTTGATGAATGGCAATAAAAGAAATGCCATGGCTTCAACTAAGTCATCTGCGGCTGTAATTCTAGCAACTGCACAAATAAAAGTGAAGGCATCCAATGGCGAGTATATGTTACTCAGAGCTCTTATAGATCAGGGCTCTCAAATTACCGCAATATCTACAGAAGCTTCACAAATATTACAAGTTCCACGGATAAAAACAAAAACGAAGATTCATGGACTTGGTGAAGCAGTGGTTGGTGAATCGAATTACAAAGTAAAAATTGAAATAAAACCACGATTTATGAGTAACTATGTGGAAGAAGTTGACGCAATCATTTTACCATCGCTGACTAGTGCGCAACCAGATCGGTCATTCGAATATGATCTACAGAAATGGGCTAACTACAAATTAGCAGATCCTCTGTTCAACAAATCGGACAGAATTGACATAGTGATTGGAGGAGATCTGTTTGGCAGAATCCTTGAATGTGGCGTTGTAAAAATGAATGGTGTAGTAGGCCAAGCGACTAAATTTGGCTGGATTCTTTCTGGCATGGTTCAGCAGCGTAAAAACGAAAAATTCCTGACAGCGGTAACAAATCTGGAGCGGTTTTGGGAGTTGGAAGAAGTAGGAGAAGTCGAAACCAACGAAATCGACGATAATATTTGTCTACAAAAATTTTCTGAAACCGTGAAACGAGATAATGAAGGACGCTTTATTGTTCAAATACCGTTTAAAGATGACGTGAACTTGGTGACTCAAAAAGACAAGCAATGGCACGTCTAATCTCGATGGAGAACAAATTTAAAAAAGATGATAAGCTTAAAGAAAATTATGAACAATTTATCAAAGAATACATAAGCCTCGGGCATATGTCGAAAATTATCAGCGGACCATCAGCAAAATATTATCTTCCGCATCAAGCAGTAGTACGAGAAGATAGAACTACAACAAAGCTACGAGTGGTCTTCGACGCTTCAGCTAAATCATCCAATGGTAAAAGTCTCAACGATATAATGCATACTGGTCCAAAGCTACAACGCGATATCTTCGACATTTTATTAAAATGGCGATGTTGGAAAGTAGCACTCACAGCAGATGTTGAGAAAATGTACAGGCAGATTAAGATAGCAGAAGAAGATAGAGCGTATCATCGTGTTCTATGGCGTAACAATTTTACGAACAAAGTAGAAGAGTACGAACTGAACACCGTTACCTATGGCACCGCATCAGCACCGTTCCTTGCAGTTCGAACTTTGTTTGAGATAGCAGATAGATGTCCGAATAATATAAACTGGCTGCAAAAAATAATAAAAGAAGATTTTTATATGGATGACTTGATGACAGGAGCAGATACTACGCAACAATGTCAAAAAATACAACGGTCAATTAAAGAGCATCTTCGCACGTTTGGTTTAACCTGAGGAAATGGCTATCAAATTCCAAAATAATAACGGAAACGATAGAAATTCAAACTGATAACGACGTCATACAGATTGACAAAAATGAATCCTTCAAAACACTTGGTTTACACTGGTATCCAAGAGAAGATGAATTTAAGTTTAAAATAAACTTAAAAAATGCGAATAGCACGAAAAGAGGCATTTTATCGCAGATAGCGCAAATATTTGATCCATTGGGTTGGCTGTCTCCGGTCACGGTCGTAGCTAAGCTATACATGCAAAAACTTTGGATTCAAAATTCTACATGGGATGAAAAATTGCCAGATGTTCTGGTCAATGAATGGCAGCAGTTCGCCGAAAATATTGCCGACCTAGAGAAGCTCCGAATTCCTCGATGGGTAGGATTGTATAACGGAGGAATATTTGAGATCCATGGATTTAGCGACGCATCTGAAAAAGCCTATGCTGCGGTGTTATACGCTAAGGTGGGCACTTCAATAAACCTATTAACAGCAAAAACAAAGGTCAATCCACTTAAAAATAGAAAAACATTGCCAAAATTGGAACTTTGCGCTGCACATCTTCTGGCAAAATTGATCGGCAAAGTATTGTCCATACTTAACAGAACGTGTAAAGTATATGCTTGGAGTGATTCAACAATTACATTGGGATGGATCAACAACGCAAAAAACAAAGACAAATTTATAAAAAGTCGGGTAGCTGAAATTCATGAGAATGTTCCTGATGCAAAATGGCAACACGTCAGATCGAAAGACAATCCTGCAGACGTCGCGTCAAGAGGAACTACGCCAGCTGTATTAATGAATCTTGATATTTGGTGGAAAGGGCCTTGGTGGCTGACCTTGACAAAGGAGCAATGGCCAACCACATATGAAGAACCAGTAAACCAAGCAAGAATATTAATAACATCACAGAGCCAAGATGAATTCATCGACGAACTTATAAACCGCTACTCCAGTTGGCTAAAACTACAACGAATTGTTGCATATATTCTAAGGTGGAATAAATCAAGAAAAGAACAGCGCAAGGGGCACTTGTCAGCATCGGAACTCCAGAAGGCTTCCGCTTTAATAGTTAAATTAAAGCAAAGAAGAGACTTTAGCGAGGAAACCAATAACTTGTTAAATGGAGTGTCAGTTAAAAATACAAGCAAAATCATCGGTCTGAATCCATTTTTAGATGAAAATGGAATATTAAGAGTCGGTGGACGATTAGCAAATGCTGGCCTGCCATACAAGACGAAGCATCCAATGATCTTATTACGATCAAATTTAACAGAATTGATTATCAAATATTTCCACTATGCAACAATTCATGGAGGTGAATCAGTTAGTTGAAGCAACTATTAGACGAGAATACTGGATAATTGGACTAAAAAACGCTATTAAAAGCTTTATTCGAACGTGTCCTAAATGTATTCGGTATCGACAGGAGGGAGCAAAACAGCTAATGGGCGATTTACCTCAAGAACGAGTATTACCGTCAAGTCCATTTACATTCACGGGTGTCGACTACGCGGGTCCAGTTAATATGCGATGCTCTAAAGGTCGAGGCCAAAAATCCTTTAAAGGTTACATTGCAATATTTGTATGCTTATCTACAAAGGCAATTCATCTGGAGGCAGTAAGCGAATTATCGACAGAGGCGTTTATAGCAGCATTGCGAAGATTTTTTGGAAGGCGAGGTAAATGTGCCCACATTTACTCGGACAATGGCACGAATTTTGTTGGTGCAAACAGATGGTTAAATTCAGAATTTAAAAAATGCATAAAAAAGAATTCTGAAGTTGCTCCAATTCTGGCCAATGAAAATATTACTTGGCATTTTATTCCCCCGGCAGGACCACATTTTGGTGGTATATGGGAAGCTGGTGTAAAAGCAATGAAGTATCATCTGAAGAGGGCAATTGGAGAAGTGAAGCTTACATTCGAAGAAATGACGACAGTATTGGCGCAAATCGAATCCGTATTAAACTCTCGTCCGTTATATGCGATGAATGATGCGAATGGAGAAGATGCATTAACACCGGGCCATTTTCTGATTGGGAAACCAATGAATTCAATACCAGCTTGTGAGGAAAATATCAACATGTCCACATTAAATAAATGGAAACTGGTACAGAAGATACAACGTGATTTTTGGACACGCTGGAAAGACGAGTATTTATACACTCTACAACAGAGAAATAAGTGGAAATGCCCGGCTGAAAATTTAAAAGAAAATGATATAGTCATTATAAAGGACGAAAATACTAGCCCTGCAAAGTGGCCAATGGCAAGGGTAATTGAAACACATCCAGGCAAAGATGGGCATGTGCGAGTGGTATCTTTAAAACTACAAAACACTGTGCTAAAACGACCGATCCATAAAATATGTCCGCTTCAAGTTGCAGACCATGAAAAGCCGACAGCTCCACGATCAAGGCAGATAAGATCTTTAGGTGGCAAATTTATTACAGCTACATTGCTCTGTCTGTTAATGATAATGCACGTGTCTGCAGCAAGTCCAATACAAAATACAACGAAAGTAATAATACACGAAATTGGACAAGATGCGACACTCTTCCTAGATAGAATTGGAAAAATGGAGGTGATATCGTCTAGTTGGCAGTTTGTATTTTTGTTCGACATGCAAGGATACTTTGACGTTTTAAAGCAGGCTGGGCCTTTATTGGAAAAAGCAAATAAAGTTTGTCCAAAACTACAGGAATTTGAAGAAAATTGTAATACTGCAACAAGTAGCATTGCCAGGCAACTGGCAACAATCGAAGAAAATAACAGACTATTTGTACCACCAACTGCACACAGGAATAAAAGGTCATGTAGAACGCCACTTGTATGTCCTGGAGGAATTTTTGACATATCTTTGGAAGTAATAAACATGTACAATATGAAGACTTTGCTAAAGAACCAGAACGAGTTAAAACGATATTCAGACAAACAAACATCAGTGATAGATGCCACGAAAAACTTGGTCAAGATAACAACTGAAGAAATCAATGCGAACTTCAATAAAATGACATCAAAAATTGACAACATAACCAATTCGGTCAACGAGGAGTTTTTGGTTTATCGTGAATCTATTAAGTTTTTTCACCTGACAAATCAACTGCAACGATGGATTGATGAAGCAGAGAAGATTCAATTGGGGGTCATTGGATTATTAATGGACATAAATCACGGCAAAATTAATCCAATGTTAATCAAACCAAATCAACTTCTGGAGGAATTGAACAAAATATCTCACATGCTGCCGCAAAATCACGTCCTACCTGGAAGAGGTTCCAGCCATAAGTTGCAGGCAGTATACAAACTACTTGTCGCTCAGGGATTTTTCAAAGATGGCGCAGTGGTAATAACAGCGAGGATTCCATTGTATCTAAATCAACAATCGGACATTTACAAAGTAATTCCGCTTCCAGTACTGCAAGGAAATCATAAAGTGAAGCCTCGACTGATTGAAACCGTTCTGATTTACAACATCGCCTTGAATTCGTACCACAAGATGTTGGAAGCGGAACTAAACGAATGTCGCCGAGAAGATGACCAAACATTAGCTTGTGAAGGCAACTGGCCCTGGAAAGATGCTACAGACCACTCCTGCGAAATTTCACCTTTAAAACCACACAGCAACTTTACATGTCTTTTGACTGAATTTAGTGATCAGTCATTTTGGGTGAAGCTAAATAACGCAAATAGATGGCTGTTTAAACTATTTGTGACATCATCAGCGCATATTCAATGTGGTGACACATACAATAACATAATAAAGTTACCAAATCAGGGAATAATTGAACTGGAAGAAGGTTGCTCTGCAAGACTCTCTGGAGTAACCCTACAAGCTCATCAGACAGCACATTCAACAATGGGCACTTCGTATCCAGTACATTTCCTAAAGGAAATTAATATAACGGCGCACGATAAATTGGCTCCGGTCGGATCACTGGTGGTAAACAACACAGCAGAGCTCCAACTACTTGACGAGAAAATTGATAAGCTGAACAAAGAAAAGGTTCATATCGAAGACTTACACTTTTATACAATCAGTGGGCACTCATCACTGATACTCATTTCAGTAGGAATTACAATTTTTATTGTATTATATGTAAAAATGAAGTGCGCACAGATGAAGAAAGTAAAAATTGCATTTTCTGCCCCCCGCGAGAATGTTCATATTTGAACATAATTTCTTAAAGACAGATAAAACTAAAAATATCTATAGTGATATGCTTGCATGAATCGTGGGTCGTAAAACTGAAGCGATAGCAGATAAAATAGAAACATGTGTATTGCATTACAATACATAAAATATCAAATACAGTCCACTTAATCGTAGAAGTAAAATCTAAGCAGCCGTAAATCTCTGAGCTGCTGATAGATATATATACAAAACAAACATAAACTGCTATCTATTAATGGAACAAGACCTCAGCGGACACACATTTCCATACGCTGATAAAGACAACGCGGCGCAGCTATAGATTAAGACCAACGCTATACGTAATCTAGAATAAGTTATATAAGCAAGAAGTTGTAAAATAAAAATCAGTTTCAATTCAGAACTCATCAATGAATGTTTATTCAAAAGCCTTAGTCTTACCATAGTTACCTCTGCATCGTTGCCCATTGCTCTAAACAATTATAGTGGATATTCTGATTGGTCGCTTCAAGTATATTCTTGCCTTTCAAAGACTGCAATCAAGGTCACTTGTATAAAGATCAAGATTCCTTAGATAGTTTGCGGTTTATTTCTTTTTGATTTCCCATAACGTTATTTTTAAGTCTTTGGTTGCATTCTTGAATTTTTTTTTTTTGTCAATTTGATTTTAATATGTCTGCCATATTTTTCGTAGTTTTCTTTTACAGCGATTTGACTTCTCAGTTCGATGGGAAGAAAAGATTGTCTGGTTGAATCTTTAATTCAGATTTTTAAAGCATTTATGCTGGTTTTTGCATTAATACCTCTATAATGTCTCTCCTTGATTCGACAGGATTCAGATCAGAATTCTCCTCTATTTTGAAATTGTGCTGCAAAAGACTAGAATAGACAATAAAATCTATCCTGGGATCAGATGGCCAGAACGTAGGTTTACCGATAGATGATGTTGAGTATGAATTGTTGGTGGTGCATTTCTATAGCTTATCACCTTTTGGATTGATTTGTCTTGACCCCCGCCATGGGTGTTTAGCATTGTAACCGCTCTCAGCAATGAAACCATTGCCAAGTTTTTGGATAAGAAAGTTGAAATTGTCTAGCTTGGACGCATATCTCGGTGACAGGTACATTCCAGCTACTGTAATATTATTATGCGTGCTTTGAAATTCAATCGAAGCTGCTTGGATATTGTTGTTCCGATAAGAACAACGCACACACAGTGCAGTTGTCATACGCATTAGAGCTGCACTTGATAAGTGTAGCGTGTGTAATTATAATCGTCGTCTTTTTAATAGCATCATCTAAGCAATGTAAGACCTGTTAATCATTTGATCATACAAAAAATTACTGTGGTAAGCTAGCTCGCTGTGTCAAGTGTGCAGGGCAGCATCTTACTGCAAATTGCACAAAAAAGGAAAGCCAAAAGCCAAAGTGTGTTAACTGTGGTGAGGCGCACCCTGCCAACTATAGAGGTTGTGTTGTACCAAAAAAGCTTCAAAAACTGAGAAATGAAAAGATTGGAATGGTTCCAACGGCTAGTAACACACATAGTCAAATAAAAGCCAATACCAAACCAGGAAAATCATACGAACATACTCATGTACCACTTGTAAAACTGCCGTCCTTAAAGCCAACACAAAACCAAACGTATGCCAATGTGTTAAGTCATAATACCACCCAAAAGAATGATCAGTCCATTCTGGCACAAATATTAGCCAAACTAAATACGCTAGAAAAAC
The DNA here is from genome assembly GCA_035044805.1 of Leucophenga maculata. NCBI lineage: Eukaryota > Metazoa > Arthropoda > Insecta > Diptera > Drosophilidae > Leucophenga > Leucophenga maculata. The sequence goes on along the minus strand of JAWNNP010000875.1, from coordinate 69,732 downwards.
ATTATGCAGCCTTAGATAGACGATTACTTAAGTTAGAGGAAACTAAAAGCTAAAATAATGGCAAACAGTCTCAAAATTATGCTTTGGAATGCTAACGGGCTTTCAAAACATTGTAGAGAATTGGAAGCAAAATTTTTTTTTTTTTTTTTATTATTTCCCATTGTTTTATACGTCTGTCTATAGGACACCTAGTACACTTTAAAATAATGTTTAAGGGATAAAATAGTTAACAAAAGAACAATTTCTTTAAGTTATAATAATATTAGGACTAGAATATGTAATGCAGGAATTTATGCATCCACTACAGACAGCTAATACTTACGGCTGCCCACTCTTCGCGAGATACCGTAACGTTCACTGTAGGTAGATTAGCACAATACCCCTGCACAACAATTAATTTTACATAGTAATGTCTAGATTAAACTAAAAATAGTTTGGTAAGTCCACTGGCCGTATCCTGTTAAGGTGTCTTCTAGTTGTAAGTTCCAGGAAGGGTATATTGTTTAACACGGTGTTGGAATGAGCCATAATTCTGATGTGATGCATTCTGCTTACTGCTACTATTTCCTCTTTTATTGTGCGTATGATGAGGTCTCGGTGTATATCTGCATTAGAAATAAACCAATCAGCTCCTGTAATTTGTCGAAGTATTTTTGACTGTCGCCTTTGAATAATATCAGTGTTCGATGTTTTAGATGTGCCCCATATCTGGAGACCGTAAGTCCAGATAGGTTTTATATAATAATATTCTGTTGAACATCGATAGCTTAGACTTCCTGTTCATAAGCCAGTACAATATGTAGTTTCCAAGTCAGTTTACTGTCTAAATGAATTTGCAATGGGTATGCCAACATTGTTCATTTTTAATGGAATGGGTACGAAAGCACGTTTTGTTGTAAATATAACTTGGGTGGTCTTGCTTGCATTAATTTCTATAGCCCATTTTTCAAACCAGGTAGTTATAGTATCAAGAGTACCTTGAAGGTTTCTAGAAGCTAAAGACAAGTCGTTATGAGCAGAGAGCAGGACAGTGTCGTCTGCAAAAGAAGCAATTATTGAAGAGGGCTCATTCAGGTGTGTTATATCTTGAGTATATAGAACATACAGGAGCGGTCCTAAAACACTCCCTTGGGGTATTCCAGCATTTATTTGTCTTATTGAAGAGAAAGCGTCTTTGACTTTTACATAAAAATGTCTATCTGATATGTAACTTTTTAGCAAAAGATAAAAATCCTGCGGAAGGAGAGATTGAAGTTTGAATAACAATCCCTTGTGCCATACCTTGTCAAATGCCTTCTCGACATCGAGAAAAATTCCTATACAATATTTCTTGTCATCAAGGTCTGTAGAAATTTTGTTAACTATTCTATGTATTTGTTCAATTGTGGAATGGTGTTTTCGGAATCCAAATTGATGGTCAGGTATAATCTAACTATTGTCAAGTATGGGTTGCAGTCGGCTCCTAAATATTCTTTCAAACACCTTTGATAAAATCGGCAAAAGACATATCGGTCGATAGGAAGCTGAACTGGAAGTATCTTTGCCAGGCTTAGGTATTGCTATAATTTCTGATACCTTCCAAGTCTTTGGAAAATATTTGATCTTTATTATAGCATTAAATAAATTTCGGAGATAAAGTACAGCACTCTTTGGAAGTTCTTTCAGCAATTTACCAGTTATCATATCATAACCCGGGGATTTCTTTGTTTTGATTTTGTCAATAATTATTTTGATTTCCTTAGCAGATACGTACCGGATTGGAATGTTACGAATAGAACTTGAATTTTCTGACATATGTTCAGCATGTGGGATAGTGGGTATTGGAGTGACGGTTGAAGGTTGGGTTAGTTTTTTATTAGTATTATATGTAGAACTAGAAACTGGATTACTTTGACGTATCGAAGTCAGCGCTGGGCAGTCGTCCGATTTCGGTCTGCTATTTTTAGCCATTTGTGCAAAGCTTATAGCTGGATTTACTGGTAAACTTGCACTAAGAGTGGATGCAACCTTTTTACTTTCAGTAGCTTTTGTTAAGCTTTTTTCTCGAAGTGCAGGGAAACGTTGCACTTTTATTGCTTTATAGACCTCACAGCCTTTACAATTGGCTGTGTGATTGCCGTCGCATAAAGCACATTTGGTGAGGCCTTTACCAAAAGCTGGAATACAATTTAAAGTTTTGTGGGGTCCAGCGCATTTGACACATACCGGGTCTCTAGTACAATAATTTTTAGTGTGTCCATACTTTTGGCAGTTAGCACACTGAGAAAGAGTACGTTTAGTGTGAGGTGGTTCAAAAGAGATTTTAATTTGAAGCAGGTGTGTTATTTTATAGATATCTTTATTATTTTCTTCGTTTAGAAGATCAATAGAAAATAATGGAAGTGGGACTTTTGTAGTCCCAGTGTCAGCTGAAGGATGCATATTCCTGAGCATGACTTTAAAGGTCCTATCTTCTTTAGCCTTGAAGGTATAATATTTAGTTTTTTTTTTGGCGTAACATATTAACAATGTTTCTGTAGTTAGTTGAGTCGGTAGTTTGAATCCTAACTTCATTTTTAGCTAAAGCTTTCAACTCAAAGTTTTTTTGAGCTACTTCTTTAAGGGCTTCATTTAGAATTTTAATTTGGCCAACATCCTGTACATATATTGGAGGGGGTTTATTAATTTTATGTGGAGCCTGCACCGAGTTAGTAACACTGTCAGTTTGTTCGTTTGTTTTGTCGTCACAGTCTGCTAACAGTTCGAACCTGTTTGTTGTATTTTTTCTGTTAAGCCAGTAATCCCGCAATTTTGCTTGTGTTTTATTTATCTGAGACACACCTCACGAAGCAATCTCATATAAAATTCAAAAACCATAAAATTTACTACACCATCCATCCCAATAATACAGCGCGCGGAGGTTCGGCAGTAATTGTTAAAAATAGCATTCGGCACCATGAAGAAAACCAACTGTCGACTGAAAAATTTCAAGCCACAACAATCACAATACAATCACCAACAAAAATTTCTCTCACTGCTGTATACAGTCCTCCACGACATCAAGTCAAATGTGAGGACTATATGACATTAATCAATTCGCACTGTCACAGATTTGTCATGGGCGGCGACTTTAATGCTAAAAATACGCAATGGGGGTCACGGCTGACGACTACGAAAGGGCGAGAACTACTAAAAGCTATAACTCAAACAGCTTGTAGTCATATTTCCACGGGAAATCCATCATACTGGCCAACTGACAACCAAAAAGTTCCTGACCTGATTGATTTTTTTATATTTAGAAAAATCTCATGTCAGAATCTTATTATCGAAGATGGAGTAGAATTAAATTCGGATCATTCACCGATATATTTAACTTTGTGTGAGTCTCCAGTTCATATAAAAACTGCACCATTCCTATACAATAGATTGACAGACTGGCAAGTATTTAGAAGAATGGTGGATGAAAAAGTTAATACATTCTCTGTAATGCACAATGTAACTCAAATTGAGAATGAAGCATGGTCATTCACTGAAATATTCCAACACGCAGCATGGGATTGTACTCCAATTACCAATATAAAAATAAAAATAAATAGTTACCCTGAAGAAATTTTAAGTGTTATTCGGGTTAAAAGAAAACTTCGGAAAAGGGGGCAAATGATAAGGTATCCAGGAGATAAATTAAAGCTTAATAAAATTTCTAGTGTGTTAAGCCAAACCATTAAAGCTTTTAAAAATACAGCGTTCCTACCTAAGTAACCTTACTTATGGCAAAAGTACGGAATACTCCCTATAGAAATGTGCACGGAGCGTTAACAAGCCTACAGCATATAATGCACCTAACAAAAACTCAATTGGAAACTGGGCTAAAAACGATAGCCAAAAATGTATAGTATTTTCTGATTACTTATCGGAAGTATTTTCTCAAACAGACATCGTCACAAACACTGGCACATTAAAAAGCAATGCATCGTACTGCCAACCATGCGGAAATACACCAAAAACTACTGAAGTAGAAGTAGTGCAAATAATTAACAGTGAACTAAAAACCAAAAAAGCTCCAGGTTTTGATCTTATAACTACAGAGCTTTTAAAAGAACTATCACTAAAAGGCATTATTCAGTTGACTCGCATTATTAACGCTGCTATGTGCCTAGGTTATGTACCACAAATCTGGAAAGTTTCAGAAGTAATAATGATAGTAAAACCAGGAAAAAATCCAAATGAGGCGAACTCATATAGGCCAATATCACTACTACCCACAATTTCAAAGGTTTTCGAAAAAGTGCTTCAGAAAAACATTATGCCAATTATTCGAGAAAAGAATATAATTCCAACCCATCAATTTGGCTTTAGGGCTTTCCACTCTACAATTGACCAAGTTCATCGCATAACTCAAATAATTGAGGAATCGTTGGAATCCAAGAAAGTATGCTCAGCGGTGTTACTTGATGTATCTCAAGCCTTTCATAAAGTTTGATTCACAAAATAAAAACAATTTTCCCAAGTGATTATGCTGCCATACTAGAGTCATAGAGTCATGTTGAATATTCAGAACTTCGTGCCATAAAAACAGGTGTTCCTCAAGGTAGCGTACTTGGTCCGCTGCTATATTTATTATATACCCACGATATACCTCACACGGATGAAACCACTATTGTTACATTTGCTGATGACACCGCAATACTTGCAATCGGAAAAGATGAAACGGAATTAACGAAAAAACTACAAAACGCAATAAACCAATTTTCCATTTGGACATCAGTATGGAGGATTAAACTTAATAATTTGAAGTCAACACATATTGACTTTACGAATAAGCAAATTCGATACCTCACGTTGTATATAGATGGAATTCAAATACCACATTCGAATACAGCAAAATATCTTGGCATGACTCTTGATACCAAACTTCGTTGGAATGAGCATGTTAGAAAAAAACGCGATGAATGGTTGGTGGGTACACGTTCACCTCTATCAATTTGTAACAAGCTCATCCTATACAAACAAATATTTCAACCAATTTGGGCTTATGGATCCCAACTTTGGGGTTGTACTGCAAACAATAACATAAATGTCATTCAACAATTCCAAAACATTGTACTTCGAAACATAGTTAATGCTCCATGGTACATACGCAATAGCGATCTTCATCGTGACCTTGATGTAGATATGGTCGTCGTCAAAAAAAAAAAAGTGCAAAGGTGCGCAAATCACGAATTGACAATCATGCCAACGAAGAAGCATCGTTGCTTTTGCAAAGTGCAGGTCTACGAAAACGTTTAAAAAGAACGAAACCATGCGACTTAGTTGAAACCCCATACACAACGAATCCAAAGTCGCTGTAAAATTTACTAGGATTCATCATCTCTTTTAAATTCAGTCATAAGCAAATTGCTATAAATTAATTAATAAAGAAATATAAAAAAAAAATCTAAGCGTTGTTATGTAACACTTGACAAGTGCAGCAACTTAATTTATGATCGACATCGGTTTTAATAGCTTTTAAAATATTTAGATTACGCTGAGTCCTACAAACTCAGCGATAACAATTTCATAGTTTAAGAATAGAGTTTTATGAATAAAAAGGGAGCCGCTCGCTAGAGCGGCTCAGTAGTTAATCAACACTTAAATAGTACGTGACTTTCATTTCGCGTGTTCAAAATAAATGATTCTTGTATCTTCAAGAGTTCATACATTTAATGGTTCTTCGAGCCGGATCTCGATTTGACAGAAACAAAAAATAATAAGTGATATATTTTTTGGTCTATCGAGCTAAACACTACAATGAGTCTACGATGTCATCTAAAGTACCTGATGATCAAAAAGTAGACAATGTAGTTGCAAGGAGCCTTCCGAAGTCATCAAAAGCACCTGATGACGAAGTGAAAATAAGCAAACCCATCAAGGTATCAGAAGTGCATGATAGCCAGATAGAAATTTAATCACAACAGAGTTCCAGACCAATAAAGAATATGGTGGATCTTATGGAAAGAAGAGCTGATCGTGTAAGGCAACAAATGTGCCTAATCAAAGACAACTTGAAAAAGCCAAATGTAAATGACCTCTTAAGGAATAAAGCTATGTTAAAAAGCTATTGGTCTTCATTTGGAAGACAGCCTAATAAAATTAGAGGTCAACTACAATAAATATGCATCCGATGAGATAGATATTCTCAAAGCTGAAGTCGCTGGCCTTGAGATACTCATTGATGAAAGCATCAAAGAGCAGGAGGAAAAGCAGGAAAATCCACGTCAAAAGCTCAATAAAATTTCATTCAGGAAAATTGCATTCCCTGAAGAGAAATATGTCCGACTGCGAAGCGTCGATAATGAGATCGAGCCACGTCTGGAAGAAAACGAAGAACCAGCAAGGCTACGTGAAGAGCTCAGGAAAATTACATTCGGTCCCAGCAGGGAAGAAGATGCAGAACAAGCGAGGCTACGAGATGAGCTCAGGAAAATTACCTTCGGTCCCAGCAGGAAGCAAGAAGTAGAACAAGCAAGGCTACGTGAAGAGTTCAGCAGAATAACTTTTGATGAGAAAGAATTTGCGCCAACGCAACTGGAGCCCACAAAAGGCGATACACCAGGTACGACGGTCATACCTCAATTGTGGAATCAACTCAAAGATATCGAAACAGCGCGCCCTTTGACTATGAATACACAATAGCCTGCCGACGAGCTATTATAATCAAAAAATAACAACACCACCGACAAACATCACTTCACCAACAGAAAAATGTGTCTCTTCAAATTTTGAAATTATCGACAAAAATCTGTTGAAAATGACACGTGCTGAATCTGGCGGACAGTCGGCAATTGAGAAGCAAACGCTGCAGCTTCAGCAGCCAACCTACGCAAACTGCGACTATTTATTCCAAAAAATAGTCAATATTCACCCGACAAGTCCTTACTTTACCAAAGTGAAAAAATTTGCAAATAAACCATCATACTACCAAGAGTAAGATGGGACGGCTGAACTGTTGGTGGTTTGTAAAACGCCTCAAGTCTATCTCATATACTTGATTTGCGTCCACCACAAAAGCGTCGGAAGAAACCAGCTTAGAAGGATGATGTTGGTGACGATTCGACTAAAACGAGTGATGCTGACGCTACTATTGCTGATGTGAGCAAGGAGAAGGTGCCGAAAGTGAAAAAGCTGCTGATGCAGGTGATGAAACTTCAGCTTATGTAAAGAAAGAGGGTGCCAAAGGTGAAGCCGATTTTGCGACCGAGTCGACCATAAAGGGTGATGCTGAGATCCTAATGAAGAGAGCTCAGAAGCAACAACTACTGGCTGTCACATATTCTGGCCCCCCGCAGAATGTTCAGGCATGAAGCCGAAACACGTGATATGAGGCAAAACTCTCAAAGACGTCCGATAAGAACAATGCACACACAGTGCAGTTGTCATACGCATTAGAGCTGCACTTGATAAGTGGTTGGTTTAATAGTTTCTGCTACGCGTCTTTTTACATTATAAATAGTTTAGATACAAACTCAGCGGTAGCAATTTAATTGTTTAAGAATAGAGTAAGTTTTATGAATAAAAAGGAAGCCGCTCGCCATGACTGCACGTCAACCTTGCGCTCTGCCAGATAAGCATGTATGGCATCGAACCCTTTAAGTTTTAAATACGTTTTATTGGTAAAGTTTGTCTCCGAGATTAGAATTATATTAATACTGTTAATTTTAATAATTATGGTTATTTCATTTCGATGCCCGTTGGCATTCCTAAAGCTATACGAACGTATACTGCCTTTATTTGATTACAAATAACATTATCATGTTGAGTGCATTATTTGTTATCAGTTTTTTTAAAAATTTTTCAAATCTTGCTAGTGAAAATATTATTGTTATTGACAATAAATAAAACAATCTTATAAAAAATCGCTGGAGAAAACTTTTACTTCGGTTTGAATCTGTGGTGTGTAGCAACTAACTTTGCTACTCATCTTGTTCATCTACTCGTTAATTTACTCTGAAAGGAAAGGGGAGTTAGTTATTTACATAACTACTGCAAACGCGTATGCAACCACCAAGTACCTTCTACCCTTTTTTATATACACTGATATTGTGCTAAATAAAAGCGAGCGCGCTATAGTATAATTTTTTTTTTCTTTGATTTTTCGACCGACTGTTTTTATAGGCACTTGCGACCCTCCCCACCTGGTTGCGTCAGCATATACAATTTTTGTTTTAATTTTTATTGGGTGTTCCAAGTGCTAAACAGCAGCACAGCGAACATTTTGGTCCTTTGGCAGCACCAATAACGCAAAAAGATTGTTGTGTTTTAAATAAATAATTGTATCCTCCTTTTTGAGTTCATATATCAGGTGCGTATAACAATTTTTTTGAATTGTTCTATTTCCCCATTTTTTGATTTGCTAGTATCTTAAGTTTTTGGTTGGCATTTGAGTGTTTTTGTGCATTATTTTTGTTGTGGAAACATTCTTCGCCCTTTCTTTGGGGCACTTAAAAAGTTTTACATACAGTTGAGTTTTTTGTATTGAGTGTTTTTCGATTTTTTTATTTTCGCACTGATTACATTTTGAGATCGGTTTTGATCAAAGACCGGTTGATCAAACATATTTTATTAAATAAATTTAAATCCAAGCACAGTGGTGCTTTTTTGGTTGTTTTTTATTTTGGTGTGATTTTTCTCATGATTGGGTGTTGTGGCCCCGAATCTGTCTAGCACATGCGTTTTTTTTTATTCACGAGCGCTGGACAGACAGACAAAAACAAAGGGTTAGTCTATTAAGTTTTTGCTACAATTGGGTAAATTCTCCTTTATTTTTGTTTGAGTAAATATATTTGCTAGTTTTTGACGAACTAGACGAGATTAAAAAGGAATTAAATTTTTGCGCGACCTGTTGCTGCCTTATTTTTGCTGCAACATTAAACAAATACAAATAGTGAGTATAAAGAGTGTTTGCAACAAAAACAATTTTAATACTTTTCAATTGTTGATTATTTATTTTTTGTTTTGTCGTTTTTCTTTTGCTTGGTTTTGGTATACGACCAATACGTGCAAGGGTCGATATCAAAGTTTCATGTTAATTTGTTTGTGCGCTTATATAAAAAAGTTTTGTTTTTCGGGCTCTGTGAAATTATTTTAAACAAGTTCATTATTTATTTATTTGTCGAAGCGATGGTTTTTAAATATAATGATATACACACTTTATTTTTTTGGAGAAAAACAAATAAACCAACAAATTTAATTTAAAAAAAAATTTCACTGACTTAATTTAACCATTTTATTGATGAAGTCTTGGACTTCAAAAAGAATTTAAAATCTGTTTAGTGAAATTCTACCCAGTTTATGTTAGAGTTACACAAAGTGCAATTAAAAAGTCTGTGGCAATCTTTAAAAAAAATATATGAGGAGCTGAAGTTATCACCACTAAGGGCGTCAAATCAACGGAAATTAAAGAAAAGTTTCATAGGGCATATGTTGAGTATTTGTCCGCTGGTGGAGAATTAGGCGATTTTATGAGCACGATGGCTCATACGGAAAATATTGCTTGATCCACGCAACGAGCTTTTGAGACTTCCGGTAGTACAGATGACCCTTCTGTGTCACATAACATTACGTGACCTTCATGGGGTATAGACTTGTTTCATGCTGATTATGGTACATGGCCAAGTTTGCGTGATATATTCACGGCCATCTATAAGTCGTATTCTAGACTACAACCAGTTGAGAATTTGTATCACTTGAGTCACTTGTGATGAAGCACGCGATATTGTCAACAGATCTCCGCTAACTATACTTTTATTTCTGTGCTCTACTCGTCTTCCAGATACTATGGCGCTTTGGGAACAGTCTTTGGTATAGAAAAATGAAATTTCAAAATGGAAGGACATGGATAACAAGCAGGTTCGAAGTCCGTTTCTGTTAGATTTTAACAAGTCTTGCAAGCGTTTGAAAACTTTTCAGATGAAACTAGCAAACCAGTGCCATATGTGCAAGTTTTTGGAACACAAATAGATTAAGTGTCCGAAATTTTCAGCACTCAGTCCAAATCAGAGGACAGATACAGTGAGAGGGAAGCAAACTTGTTTAGATTGCTTGGCTCACACTCAAATAAGGAACGAAAGCAAACGTTTGAATAGGTGTACAAAGTGTTTAAACCACCACCACAAGCTGCTCCATTGGAACACTACTGCCAATGTTTTAACATTCGACCCCTTTTCAACGGCAGCTCAGTCGAATTCCAATGGACAGCCAGGTTCTTCGCAAGCAACGAGCAGCAATAGTTTGCAATCTTGCTTTGCTTTTTTAAAGAAGAATGTGCTCATGGAAACTGCAATAGTGCGAATAAAATTCAATAATCAAGTTGTTTCCTCTCGAGCTCTGATAGAATCGGGATCTAAAGGTACGTTCATTTCAAAATGTCTTCATAAGCGCCTTGGTGTGCGATGCGAACGAGTGCATGCACATGTTTCACAAACATATGGTCACTCTTCCTGTTCGCCATGATCATCAGTGTGACCAGCTGCTAGGAGCATCACGCTCAGTCGCACTAAAGCAGTTCATGTGTAATGAGTCTGCGCTTATCCGGATCTCAGAGTTTAAGTATGATGAGGAAGTTAAGGAGTGTTTGACCTTGCAGCACTTCTGTAAAGTAACCACCCAAGATGTCAATAAGCGACATTATTTGCCTCATCGTACAATTTTAAACCCGCAAAGCACCCCTAATTTTTTCGAGGAAGATGTGCGGATAAATTTTATCCAAATTCTTCGGATTATGAATCTCTTCCCTCTGGTTAAATTTCTATTCCATGGCTTTTTATACGTATTTAAAAAAGCTTATGGAGCTTGTTTACTTTTGAGATTTAAATGGAAGCACCCTCAACCGAATTTAGAGATCGAAAATGTTGTGGCAATTTAATAATCTAACCCCAAAAGAATGTCGACTCGGTCACATTTTGAAAACGTACGCAGGGAGGCAAAATAAGTCAGAGTAGATTATGTAAAAACAGGGCGTGGTGCGATTACACATCCTGTTATCAAGCTACTTGTATTTCAAGATTTTAAGTTTTTGTTCGCTTCAAAAAATGAGATTTTCTACAGCATCTATGGAGATGGAGAAGCAACAAAGAGTTGTGGTTGGCTGCTTGTGCAAAGGCGACCACCCTCTACGAAAGTGCCCGGAGTTTTTGGGCATAAGTTGCCTTTCAAACGATCCTGTGGCGAGAGACTGTACGAGCAAGTATCGCTGCATGGAGAGGCACAAGCTGCTTCACGGAAGCAAAAACTTCTTTGGGCTGGTTCAAGCACCAACCTCTCCACCACGTCGGTCTACTGTTTTAACCAAAGGCGACGGTGAAAGATAACTATTTCGCATTTTGGAGATAGATGAGGAAGTGTAGGTTAAGTCTGCAGTGGCAGCAGCTGCGCCTGGATCGCATATGTCTACGGGGCCCAGTTCATCCTCAACAATCCATCGATCTGTCAATCTATCAATCTATCCATCTTTCCATCTTTCCATCTTTCCATCTATCCATCTTTCCATCTATCCATCTATCTATCTTCCATCTCTCCATCCATCAATCCATCAATCCATCTATCCAGAATCTCATGGAAGAACCTTCCATGAACTTGAGATTTCCGAGCGTGTGGTAAAGCGCCTCGGCCTGTGATTCGCCTGTGATCACCGCCTCGTGATAATGATCACCGCATGCTGTTTTTGAGATCACAATTTGTGCCAAGCTGCGATCTGAAGGCAGTGGCGTGGGTCGAGTGGGGAATAAACCGGACACTGCCTGAGAAGTCCGCAAACAAGTGGCTGACGGATGAAGTGCGATTCGCCCAGCGATGCTGCCAGGATCCCGCGGCACAACTATCCATTCTCGGACACGTGGTATTTGGTGTCGCCGATAATTAATTGGTAGTGTGATTTTTTGATATTCCTTTGCGCGCTTATTTTTAGTTTTAAAGTATTCGTGGAAATTAATGGATTTTTATTTTGCGGTGTTGCTGCAAGGCGGACGGTAATTTTAGCGTTAAATTTGTGGTGTGTAACAATTTTTATTTACCTCGTCTTGCTCATCTACTCGTTAACTAACTCTAAAATGAGAGAGGTACCACTTAGTACATATTCCGATTTCTGAATTTTGCGCCAGTACTTTCTTCTCTGTTTTATATACACTGATGTTGTGCTAAATAAAAGCCAGCGCGATATAATTTTTTATTTTTAGATAGAGCAAAACACGAGTTTTTTTATTGTGCTTTGAGTGTTTCTACAAGCACTGCGACCCTCCCCACCTGTCTGTGCCAGCATCAACAATTTCTGTTTTAATTTTTATTGGGTGTTCCAAGTGCTATTGGACTTATGGACTTATTGTTCATTAAAACTTCAAAAGTAATTGGATTGACTTTTTTGTGCATTGAGCTTATTTTCAAACATTTATTATTGTAAAAGCTTAATTAAGGTGACATAAAAAGTTTTAGATGGGAAGTATGCTTTTAAGTCGTCCGCAAGGGGGTTCTTTTTTTTTAATAATTTTAAGTGACCCAGAGGATCCATTTACTAAAAATAGCAACAAATTCAGTACAAAAAAATATTTTAGTAAAGCAAAAAAAAGTTATGTGAGAAAGCAAACTACATTTATGCAACCACATTTTTTAACGAACTTTAAAAAAAAAATGGGTTTTCTATGGTGCCATACACTTATGCCCCTCTTAAGAACAAAGCCCATCTCCAAAATCAATTTCAGATCTATATCTTTACAACTCAGTGATTACTGCTTTTGGTCACCGGGCTCTGAGGAATAAAAGGAAACGAACTAGCAGACGAATCGGCAAAAAACTCCCATAATTTCCCTCTAATAATTGAAAATAATTACAATTATTGCATACCAACATAACCCATAGCCATGTCCTCAGCAAATCCCCACAACCAACGTGTACAAACTGCAACACAGCACTTACGCTTCCACATATACTAGTTGATTGTCCACTTTACATTAGAGAAAAATCCATATACCTAAAAGCAACAATAACTGAAATAACCTCATTCGACAATATACATAAAACAATAGACTTCTTCAAAGCCATAAACATCTACCAATTTATTTAGGTACAATGTCTCATATAAATAGATAGGATATCATAGTTTAAAATTATAGCATTTAAGTATTCATAAACATAAACACTACAAGCTTAAGGCCTCAGCTGTTATAGCTTAGTAATTTTAATTCCGCACTAACTTGTAAATAATAGTAATAATTTTGTTATGTACAGACAGGGGACAGGCGGATATACATGTCTAATTCGATAAGTCGAGTAGATGAAAATTTTACAATGCTTTTTCAAATCCGAAACACTTTTTATTATGTTGAGAGATGAAAGAGATGAAAATTAGATAATGGTTGGAATTAGTACCCCATAATTTATTTTTTACCAATAACTTGCCATTTTGTAGGTCGAATATACTAGACTAGATGTAAAACATTTAAATTTAAATCATTCATTCATTTACCTTTTATTTATTCACCTTTTAGATATGAATTTTTAGCAGGCTATAAGGTCATTTGAAATTATTTGCAACAATTTTTAACATTAATTCTTATGAGCAACGTTTACACGTGTTTCGAATTCTGCTACGAAGTCTCATCAGTCCGCTTGGCTGAGCATTATTATTATAATCCTGAAATATACGGAATATATGATAAAAATTAACTTTACTCAAAAATTCCAAAAATTAAAAGTAAAAGGGGTTAATTTTAAAGTGTCCTTATGGACCACCCTCTCATTAATAAGAACAGTCGTGTCCTGATCTTTTTCCACGACATGTTCGACATAAAGGGGATTAGCTTGTTGCCTAGACCTTTGTTCTGCTTTACCAGGACCTTATCCCCAGCGTTGTATATACGATTTACCCGGTTCTTGTTGTGATTTTCAGTTCCCTATCCTGTGCGTCCTGCAGTTGTCTAGATACTAGGTTCAGAACTGACTTTATGTTACGGAAAATGTTAGAAGGCTTATTATTGGTTACGGAATGTGTGGTTTTATGATATTCTATTGTGGCCACTAGAATGAGGTCTGTTGTATCGTCAATATACTTTCGAAGTTTAAGATACATAGCTATTTCGGCCAGAGTGCTATGGAACCCATTAACCTTGCTGTCAAGCGGTGGCGCATTCACGATTTCTATATCAAAATTATTTGCCAACATTGATCGTATCGTTTGCGAGTTTAGTATTTGTAAAAAAATTCATTATTTGGAGTAACTTAGGTTTAATATCCAAAATGGTCCTTGATCGTAAGAACTGCGTTATGGCAAATTTCCAAAATTTATCTATGCAAGCGAGAAAAAGTTTTAAGTCCGTGGAGTAGATGCCCATATGCAACATTTTTCCAACAAACGACGGGATTGGGGTTTTTCCCAACTCTTGGTTCTTTGCTCTACGATCATACTTCGCCTGTGTGCATATTTAACAATTTTCGCCACCTCGCACGCTTTTCTGTCCATATTTGGAAAATAATAGTCTTATGACCTGCTTTACATTTTGATTATGATCTCATTCTGATCATTTCTGTCGAAAACATCCTACATCATTGCATGGGTATGTCTAAACTTTACTGTTGGGTACATTTTAACTAGGCTATGTTAGATTTTTGCCAGTGTAGGTAGGTCACAGTATATTTCATTCACCTCATCGACACTCACTGCATCCTGCACCAACGAGTGGCGAATGTAAGTGGTTGATATCTCTAGCTCCATACAGATAATTCCTAAGACTTTTTAAAGCCCAGACTTTTGCCAATAGTTCTCTCTCATTGGTTGCAAAATGTACTTCATTATCCTTCAGCTTTCGCGATATCGTAGTAATGGGACTTGTGACAGCACCGCACCGAGCCCGTATGCAGATGCGTCAGTCGTGAGTTCAAATGACCTCTTGACCTCTTTTCCGGATGATGTTTCCACATTTCTTTCCTTTTCGCACCCTAAAGTAAATTCATACTTTAGTGACAATTGTAGTTTTGGTTTTTTTTTTTGCGTGCAGTTAGAATGAGTATTATTTTGCGACTGCTTAAGCTGAATTAGCCTATTTAGCGGCTAAGCTTTGAGACGATCGCTGTTCAGCCAATTATGCTGAGCTAAGCGCTTCGTGTAGGATCTCATGTTACCGATAAATTGTTCAAGTAACCGCTCCAGACGCTGGGTCAGCGCAACTTTGAGAATTGAATGTTACGTGAAGTTTTACACGATAACTTGTATAAGCATGTTTATCAGGTAAAATGACCTTATAGCCCGCTAAAAATTCATATCTTACAAATTTTGGGTCACTAAAAAACAATACATTCACCATTTATTTGTTGTTCCATGTTTCATTTCTAAAACGTTGCAAATGCTTTTTGAAACTTTACGTTTTTATCCACTGGATGTAAAAGTTGGAACTCTGGTTGTTAAAAATTGGGCTTTTTAGATTTGTTCGATTTAATTTATTTTACTAACTGTGTATTGGACCTGTCATTATACCAAGCTGTAAAAAACAAAAACATTTCAATTGAATTTAATATTCCTGATGAAAATTAGTTGTAGTGTATCTACAATACTTTTACAGATGTGCATTTGCGGTAAATATACTGTTGATTGTTATTAACATAACATATATGAAGAAATGTTCTTATGCGAAATATTTTGTGCAATTATATATTCATACAAATTTACATACATATGTTTTCTTTGTGTTTTTGCAGGTATCAATTAACATAAGAATTGGTGTAAAACCTTTTCTCTATCGCATACAGTTAATTTTATATAGCTCAAAATGAGATATACGAATTTATATTTGGGGCACTCGATGTCCTTCCTCCTGCTTACTACAGTTTTTCAAACTCTTTTCGTTATGTCAACACAGGTAAAATATTTCGAAATAAATATGCACGTATTCCTATATAAATTATTGATAAAATAAACCAATGAACAATTTTAGATCGATCATTTTGATCATTTATATCGAGAAAACAATTATTGCTAACTACTTAAATACAAGTCACAATTGATGGAACTAAGAATAACTTATTAAGCAAGTTTGCTGGACTCTATTTACACATCAAGTTTTTGTATTGATATGAACGTAAACAATATATATTTAATATTCAATTCAATTATGAATTATCCCTTAATGTCTCACCCGAATGATTTGTTTACCTTTACATGCAGATTACATTTATAAAAAATTAGTATTGTATGTGAGATATAAATTTCAGTGGTCGTGATTCTTCAGCTTGAAAAACACGTTTCCAAACCCTATTTCAGAGAATTATTTTAAAAACTGTCGGCCTAATTTTGATTCGCATAAACAGACGGACATAATTAGGTCAGTTTGTTTCATCGAGATGATCACAATAATATATGCTTCATGAGGTCCGTGACATTTATAATACAATTCCACTTCGTATAATGAGTTAAATTATAAGTTCAGTGGAGCCAAAACTTGTATACTCATCAAGTTAGCCTAACTTCGGCAACGCATGAATTACCTCAAATTTTTTTTATAGTCATTTTACTTATGAGATATATATGTAATATATTAAAAAAAAATTTCCGAGTTAGGAGTGAAACCTATATCGTTCGGAACATTCTTGAATATATACATATATATATATATACATATATATAAACATATATATAAATACATATATATATATATATACATATGTATATATATATATATATATATACAGTCTGTCAACTAATTGTTTGCAAAATAAAAAAAGTCACACAAATTCAACTTTAACCTAATTGTTTATTAGGAAAGGCACTTGGTTTCATTTTCATTTCTTCACAATATTTTTCATTAGTCTATTCTTAAATAAAATAATTAACAAAAGTTATAAAAATGGCAACAAAAACATAAAAAAATCATAAAAATAAAAAAAAACAGGAAATATCAGCTGTCTATTAATTCTTTGCAAAATACAAACAATCATCTTTAAATGGTTATATCTTTTGAACATTACACTAGAATTGGCTAATATTTTGTATGCCCGCCATTAGCATCCATTACATCCCTGAGACGCCGCGACATAGACGATATAAGGGCATTAATGTCGTAGTATTCTGGTATTTTTTTTCCAATCCTCATTTATGCACTTAATTAATTCATTTTTAGATGTAGGGCTCCGTTTGGCCACCTTTTTTTCAGCAATGCCCACAAATTTTCGATGGGATGGAGATCCGGACTTTGGGCGGGAGTGTCAATCACTTTGTTGCAATTGTAAAGCAGCCAGGTGCGACACAACAGCGATTTGTGCTTCGGATCATTATCTTGATACAGCTTACATTTAAGTTTGTTGCTGTTTTCTGGTTGAACGAAGCCGAAATTGTATGCACTTGTTGACAATTCATTTTTTAGTATGTCCAAATAAAATTCTTTTGTCATTATATCGTTAAATATACGCAGCTCTCCAACACCTTTGGATGAAATACAGCCCCATACCATAACTGAAAGCTTGCCAAATTTAACTGTAGGCACAATATTTTTGGTCTGGAGGGCTGTTTTTGGTTTCCGCCAAACTGTACTGGGTCCATCATTGTAGTACATCATGATCTTGGTCTCGTCACAAAAAATGACGTGTAATTCCAGCCTATTTCCGTTTTCTGCTCGGATAATAACATTATAAACTGTTCTAAGTTTAATTTGAAACATTTCAGCCAACTCTTTTGCTGTTTTTCCTTTGGAATAATGAAAGTAAACTTATTGAATCGAATTATCGTTAGTGCGTTTGCCAGGCATTGCAAAAATCCTTAATTTAACAAATACGTGCAGTGAACCGAAGCAAAGTTTTAAACAAATGAGTGAAAGGAAGACTAGAAAAAAAGAAGCGATTGCTTAGTTCCAAATATGTTGCCCCGTTGTTTTTCTATGGTCTTTTTTCAACCAGTGTTTGCATTTTGCAACGAATTTATTGACAGCATAAAAAATGCCGTTTTTTGTCTTCTTATTTTTTTGGAACATTTACTTGGAACTTTGTTATTTTTTTTTTGTCATACCTATAGCTAACACATATCTTAATAATAATTGATAAACAAAATTTTCACAACTAATCCCTTTATATATATTTTACACGTTAAAGTTGAATTTGTGTGACTTTTTTTATTTTGCAAACAATTAGTTGACAGACTGTATATATATATATACAACAAACAGGTTCGAACTGTTAGCAGACTGTGACGACAAAACAAACGAACAAACTGACAGTGTTACTAACTCGGTGCAGGCTCCACATAAAATTAATAAACCCCCTCCAATATATGTACAGGATGTTGGCTAAATTAAAATTCTAAATGAAGCCCTTAAAGAAGTAGCTCAAAAAAACTTTGAGTTGAAAGCTTTAGCTAAAAATGAAGTTAGGATTCAAACTACCGACTCAACTAACTACAGAAATATTGTTAACATGTTACGCCAAAAAAAAACTAAATATTATACCTTCAAGGCTAAAGAAGATAGGACCTTTAAAGTCATGCTCAGGAATATGCATCCTTCAGCTGACACTGAAGAAATAAAAACTGAGCTCCAAGAATTAGGCCACACAGTTGTGAATATATATAATATTCAACAAAGGACTACAAAAGTCCCACTTCCATTATTTTCTATTGATCTTCTAAACGAAGAAAATAATAAAGATATCTATAAAATAACACACCTGCTTCAAACTAAAATCTCTTTTGAACCACCTCACACTAAACGTACTCTTTCTCAGTGTGCTAACTGTCAAAAGTATGGACATACTAAAAATTATTGTACTAGAGACCCGGTCTGTGTCAAATGCGCTGGACCCCACCAAACTTTAAATTGTACTCTAGCTTTTGGTAAAGGCCTCACCAAATGTGCTTTATGCGGCGGCAATCATACAGCCAATTATAAAGGCTGCGAGGTCTATAAAGCAATAAAAGTGAATCGTTTCCCTGCACTTCGAGAAAAAAGCTTAACAAAAGTTAATGAAAGTAAACAGGTTGCATCCACTCTTAGTGCAAGTTTACCAGTAAATCCAGCTATAAGCTTTGCACAAATGGCTAAAAATAGCAGACGACTACCCTTAATGAAAATAATGAAGAACTAAAAACTATGATGAAACAACTAATGCAACAAATGTCAGCCATACTAAATGTAATCACACTCCTAGTTTCAAAACTCGTAGGCATGGACTCAGATCATCTGCGCATTATTTTCTGGAATGCAAATGGGCTAATGCAACACGTTCTGGAGCTGAAGCTATTTTTATATGACAATAGCATTGATCTGGCACTGATCTCTGAAACTCATCTGACATCTAAACATTTCCTAAGGATCACAGGATACACATTATACAATACAAATCACCCAGACGGAACTGGTCATGGGGGAGCGGCCATAATTATAAAGAATAATATTAAATGTTCTCTAATTGAAAATTATAGCTATGACTATATTCAAGCTACTATTATTCATTTAGATGACCTTAACGGTCCCCTGACTATTTCGGCCTTGTATAGTCCTCCTAGACACAAAGTAACTTTGGCACAGTACAACAATTACTTTAAATCCTTAGGGCCACGATTTATAGCTGCAGGTGATTTTAATGCAAAGCATATGGCATGGGGCTCGCGGCTTACAAATAAAAAAGGTGAAAGACTTCTACAATCTATTGAAACAAATAGCTGTAAACACCTTTCCACCGGAGAGCCTACATACTGGCCAACAGACTCAAACAAAGTACCAGATCTTATTGACTTTTGTGTTATCAAAAACATAAATATTAATCATTTTATTATTAAATCCCGTTTTGAGCTGTCTTCTGATCACTCTCCAATTCAGCTCGATTACCTGACTACACTTGCAACAAACAAGCCCACGCCAACCCTTTATAATTCAAAAACTGATTGGCAATCATATAAAGAGTTTCTAAATATACATTTACGATCGGACATATCATTAAAATCTTCATATGATATAGAAAGTTCCGTGATATATTTTAATGATGCTGTAGCTGAAGCGGCGATGATTTCAACTCCGGATTTCATTCGAAAAGAAGCTCTGCAATCACACCTGCCTCAATTCGTCAACAAATTGAGAAAAAAAGAAAACTTCGAAAAATCTGGCAAATTACAAGATGCCCCGAAGACAAAAAGAAGCTTAATCAAGCAACTAAGCACCTAAAAGAAGTTCTTTGTAAAAATAATAACAAATATTTAGAAAGTTATCTAACCCACTTGACCCCAAATTCAGATACTAATTTCTCCCTTTGGAAGACAACAAAAAAATTAAGACGAACCACAATGCGAAATGTCCCATTAAAAAAGGCAGATGGTAGCTGGGCAAAAACAGAGTTTGAAAAGTCAACACTTCTAGCTGACTTTTTTCAAAACGCATTTAAAAATGACCCACAAAACTGTGAACATATGTCAGAAAATTCAAGTTCTATTCGTAACATTCCAATCCGGTACGTATCTACTAAGGAAATCAAAATAATTATTGACAAAATCAAAACAAAGAAATCCCCGGGTTATGATATGATAACTGGTAAATTGCTGAAAGAACTTCCAAAGAGGGATGTACTTTATCTCCGAAATTTATTTAATGCTATAATAAAGATCAAATATTTTCCAAAGACTTGGAAGGTATCAGAAATTATAGCAATACCTAAGCCTAGCAAAGATACTTCCAGTGCAGCTTCCTATCGACCGATAAGTATTTTGCCGATTTTATCAAAGGTGTTTGAAAGAATATTTAGGAGCCGACTGCAACCCATACTTGACAATAGTTACATTATACCTGACCATCAATTTGGATTCCGAAAACACCATTCCACAATTGAACAAATACATAGAATAGTTAACAAAATTTCTACAGACCTTGATGACAAGAAATATTGTATAGGAGTTTTTCTCGTCGAGATGTCGAGAAGGCATTTGACAAGGTATGGCACAAGGGATTGTTATTCAAACTTCAATCTCTCCTTCCGCAGGATTTTTATCTTTTGCTTAAAAGTTATATATCAGATAGACACTTTTATGTAAAAGTCAAAGACGCTTTCTCGTCAATAAGACAAATAAATGCTGGAATACCCCAAGGGAGTGTTTTAGGACCTCTCCTGTATGTTCTATATACTCAAGATATACCACACCCGAATGAGCCCTCTTCAATAATTGCTACCTTTGCAGACGACACTGTCCTGCTCTCTGCTCATAACGACTTGTCTTTAGCTTCCAGAAACCTTCAAGGTACTCTTGACACTATAACTACCTGGTTTGAAAAATGGACTATAAAAATTAATGCAAGCAAGACCACCCAAGTTATATTTACAACAAAACGTGCTTTCGTACCCATTCCCCTAAAAATTAACAATGTTGACATACCCATTGCAAATTCAGCAAAATACTTAGGAATACATTTAGACAGTAAACTGACTTGGAAACTACATATAGAAAAAAAACGAAACCAAATTAAAGAGAAATGCCGACAATTGTACTGGCTTATGAACAGGAAGTCAAAGCTATCGATGTTCAACAGAATTTTATTATATAAAACCATCATCAAACCTATCTGGACTTACGGCCTCCAGATATGGGGCACATCTAAAACATCGAACACTGATATTATTCAACGGCAACAGTCAAAAATACTTCGACAAATTACAGGAGCTGATTGGTTTATTTCTAATGCAGATATACACCGAGACCTCAACATACGCACAATAAAAGAGGAAATAGTAGCAGTAAGCAGAATGCATCACATCAGTATTATAGCTCATTCCAACACCCAGTTATACAAAATACCCTTCCTGGAACTCACAACTAGAAGACGCCTTAAGAGGATACGGCCAGTGGACTTACCAAACTATTCTTAGTTTAATCTAGACGTTCCTATGTAAAATTAATTGTTTTGCAGGGGTATTGTGCTAATCTACCTTCAGTGAACGTTACGGTATCTCGCGAAGAGTGGGGCATCCGTAAGTATTAGCTGTCTGTAGTGGATGCATAAATTCCTGCATTACATATTCTAGTCTTAATATTATTATAACTTAAAGAAATTGTTCTTTTGTTAACTATTATATCCCTTAAACATTATTTAAAGTGCACTAGATGTCCTATAGACAGACGTATAAAACAATGGGAAATATAAAAAAAAAAAAAAAATATATATGAGGCATTCTCTGAAAAAAATGCCACTTAAAAAAAAAAGTTCTCCATTTTTTCTGATAATTATATATCTTGTAGTATATGTGAAAACTAAAAAAAAAATATGATTTTGGGTCCGTGTTTTCCAGGGTTGCCATACTGTCGGAGGTCAAAGTTTTTTAGAACAAAATTTTCGAATCCCCATAACTTTTAAACGAATGAAAGGATTTTAAAAAACCAAGAGACTTTTTGTGCACAATTCCTTAAAGCGCTAGTTTTTGATTTGTAACTCATACAAATATTGTTGACCCAAAATGCCCTTTGGGGGGAAGAAAGGTGATGAAATAAGGAACATTTTGGGGTATTAAAAAAAAAATCGAAGGTGACATAAAGAGTTAAAAATTGAAACAAATTTTTTTTTTTAAATTTTTTCTATGAAATATTAATTTAAAAAATATTTACGATAAACAGTTTTCAAGTTTAAGAAATTGTGCACAAAAAAGTCTCATGGTTTTTAAAAATCCGTTCATTCGTTTAAAAGTTATGGGGATTCGAAAATTGTGTTCTAAAAAAATTTGACCTCCGACAGTATGGCAACCCTGGAACACACGGACCCAAAATCATATTTTTTTTTTAGTTTTCACATATACTACAAGATATATAATTGTCAGAAAAAATGGAGAACTTTTTTTTTAAGTGGCATTTTTTTCAGAGAATGTCTCATATACATATATATACATATATAAATACATATATATACATATTTATATATATATATACAGTGAAAGCTCTATTCACGGACAGCTCCCGCAGGCGGACATCTCCCGTAGCCGGACGAAATTTATAGTCCCAAAATTTTTAGAATGATTTTCATACAAAATCCGTTCCCGTGAGCGGACGCTCCGTGGGCCGGATGCGGACACGATTTTTTTTAACATTTTTCTACAAAAAATCTCTCGCAGGCGGACAAAAAAGACAAAAGCTACCATCTATTTTATGTGGCTATAAGCCGGATCTCTTCAATGCGGCCTTTTTTCGAGCCTTGCATTTAAATCAGAAAAGTGCATTGGTGGTAAAATGTCGAAGGAACGCCTCACAGTTATATTTTGTGTTAACATGGCAAGGGAAAGAGAAATGCTTTTGGTCATTGGTAAGGCAACTTGTCCGCGAGCTTTTAAAAATATTCAAATTAAGGAGCTTCAGCTATCTGGAAAGCCAATAAAAAGGCGTGGATGACACGTGAGATAATGACAGAGTGGTTACTGCAATTTGATAGAAAAATAAAAAGAAAAAACAGAAAAGTTATATTATTTTTAGACAATGCTGCATCTCACCCCAGAGAGTTAAATTTAACCAACGTTAAGGTAGTTTTTTTTACCAGCAAACACAACTTCAGTATGCTAACCTTTAGACCAGGGCATAATACAAAATTTTAAAATTCAATACAGAAGTTTAATATTAAAGCACATAATTTCAAAAATGGACTTGGCAACTTCAGTAACAGAGTTGTCAAAAACAGTCAACGTTCTTGACGCTTTATGCTTTGTCGAAACCTCGTGGAACAAAGTTGAAGCAACAACTATAAACAAGTAAGGAAATTTCAGTCGGGCGTAACCGACTGTAAGAGACCCTGTACCAGTTCAGGTCGCCTAACAAACACATTAAATGTTTCCCGAGCATATGACCAAACACATGACCCCACTTCTCACTCCGCGAATATGAATGAAAAGAAAAGGGGGGTCGTTCAAAATCAATTGCTTATAAAATCGTCATTTATTATTCGATTTTGATGAACTTTTTTTGATTTGGGCTTAGAAGGACGTTAACTTTATACTGGTGTACTAAATTTTTTTTGTGCCGAAGAAATTTTTACCCTAAGGGGTGATTTTATGGGGAAGTGGAAGGAGGGGCAAAATTTTAAAATAAACTTGTGAAATTCCGGAGCAGTCCTAGTCGAATGCAAAAAACACGAAGTCTCTATCTATTACCGTTTCCGAGATCCTTTCGTTCATACAGACGGACATGGCTATATCGACTCCTCTATCACTTCTGACCATAATGGGGGTTACTTTGGGGGTCTCCGAAAATTAGTTCTTCCTGTTACATACATTTGCATAAAACCAATAGGCTCTTGTACCTTCGGTAAAGGGCCTAAAAACTATTATCGCAAAGCAGGATTTGTATAACCCATAGCTGCTGAAGGTTTTAGTGCTGAGGATGACCTATCACTATCCACATTTTTAGGCCCTGTACCGAAGGTACAAGAGCCTATTGGGTTTGTGCAAATGTATGTAACAGGTAGAAATAATGGTCGGAGACCCTCCAAAGTTACCACCATTATGGTCAGGAATGAAAGAGGAGTCGATATAGCCATGTCCGTCTGTATGAACGAAAGGATCTCGGAAACGGTAATAGATAGAGACTTCGTGTTTTTTGCATTCGACTAGGATTGCTCCGGAATTTCACAAGTTTATTTTGACATTTTGACTCAATAAAAACGTACGACGAGGCATTGCAACAGGTAGAAAAATTAAATTTGAGCACTTACAACTTAAGCATAAGCAAGAAAACTCTCAACAGTCTACAATTGACCAATTTTTCAAAAAATAAAATTTTTAACATCTGTACATAAATACAAGCGTTCCATGTAAATTAAATATGTAGTAATAATAAGAAAAACTGAATTTAAAATACATTTGTGTATGTCAACATATTAATTTTGTTAGCAACATCAATAGGCATAAAAATTCCCAATTTCTTTGACATCTCCCGCAGGCGGACAAAAATACTGGAACCGTGGCTGTCCGCCCACGGGAACTTTCACTGTATATATATATATACATATATATATATGTATACAATATATTTCGTATCACGTGTTTCTTATAGGAAGCCAAACCATCCAACCGATTGACCTGAAATTCACAGAGTGAATATCAGAAGAGTGTTCGAGTGAAGTTTGGTCGAAATAAGACGGAGCTATGACCCACCCCCATATAAATAATGCAAAAAATTTAAAATATTTTTGCATCCATTTGAGGTACAGGGACTTAATTTAGTATACATGTTAATAGAATCGGTTGAAGTAAACGTGATAAATTTGGTCAAAATCGGTGGGAACTATACCCCACTCCCCCTACAAACCATACAAAAAACTCAACTTAACTTTGCATACATTTGAGGTACAGGGACGAAATTTAGTATATATGTTAATGGCATCGGGAAATTTGGTATACATGTAAATGGGATCGGATGAAGTAACCAAGTTAAGTATGGTCAAAATCGCATATTGCTATGCCCCACTACCCATATAAGCGATAAACAAAAAAATCAAGATACCTTTGCATCCATTTTAGTTACAGGGATAAAATTGGTGTACATGTTAATGGGATCTGATAGAGTAATCAAATTATGAAAATAGACCAAAGTTTCATGGTTTAAAAGATAAAAAAGTTGTTTGATTTTTCTGTTTTCAATATTGCTGGAAGATGTAGAGAAGTGCTTGGAGTGGAGCAGGAGGAGAATATATTGGGTAACGAAATTAATTATTACTGGGAGCAGCAAAGCGATCCGGGTTCAGCTAGTTTCTAATAAAAACGCAATTTTAATTTTAAACATTTTTATTTTTCATGTCAATTTTCTACAGCGCCGTCTGTGTTCTTGTTTTTCATTTAGCTCCATCTGTGTTGTTTATTACAATGTGTTGATTGACAAGATGATCGAGCGCGTGTGCTGTGAATCAAGCTATCGAATTCATCGCCCTGCTATGATATGGCTGCCACACGAATAAGTTCGGCATACAATAGTAACAATGCAATTATTGTGTTAACCAATCAACGTCCGAATATATGCGTATGGCAGATATGGGTCTTGGATCGAAAGAGGGACTTTGATAACAGGTCGATGAGACTGAAGGGGAGACTTCGATAGCTTGATTCACACAAAAAAAGGAAAAATACTCAAAAAAGTGAGTGCATCATATCATCGAAGCAAAGAATTAGTCATTAGATATTCTTTGAAGTGTTAACCAACAAGAATTTCGAACTAATGTATATGCATTGATTGGAAAAGAATATACATATATATATATATATTATATATATATATATATTATATATATATATATATATTATATATATATTATGTATATACATATGTATATATATATATACATATGTATATATATATATATATATATTTATATATATTTGAAAATGAAGAATTGGAAAAAACAATTGTTAATATCATTAAAACAAAAACAATTTAACTTATGCCTATCAGTTTTAAAAGTATTTACACACTTTTTATTCGCGTCAAAATTATTTACACAATACAATTGCGCATTCGTTTTAAATTTATTTGCATAGTTACAATCAATATTTTTGCCGTATAGTGAACAAGGGTAAACTAACTAAATTTCAGAAACTAATGTTTATCAGTTATAACTCGAGCTGAGATTGTGACCAAGTTTGAGATTGGTACTTCGGCATCGAGTGTAGCAAAATCGTATAGAATTTCAGCAAAACGGTATATAGTTTGGTTAAGAAGGAGAAGGACCAAAGAGAAAGTAGAAGATTAATTGGAGATGTGTCAAAGAAAACCTTTCAATAAGTACTGTAAACGTTGCATCACCATCGAAAGGTTTAATTGGCACAAAAGTAAGTGAAACCACATTGCGTCGCAGGTTGAAAGAAGTTGACATCGTGCGCAAAGTGGTCGTCATTATTCCTACAAATAAAGCAAAACGATTCGCATTTGCTCCGGAGTTTATTAAAAGCCTGCGAATTTTTGGGATAATGTGTTGTGGATAGATGAGTCTGCGTTTCAATTCTAGAGATTGTTTTGAAGAATCTTCACCGGTGCGTAAAAAGTAATTCGGGGCAGCCTCTCAACAGATTTGGTGGTGGCTCAGTAATGTTTTGGGGTTGCATGACGTTTTATTGATTTTGGCAATTGGTGCTGATAGAGAGCACTTTAAAACAATCTGGCTATCTCGAAATGTTGAAGGAACATGCCTTCCCATCGGCCAGTAGATTTTACCAATTATTGACTGGATTTTTTAACCAATGTTCCATGCGAGAGTCCGATCTAAATAATATTGAAAATGTTTGGGCATTCGTAAAACAGCAGAGAACCATTGATAAGGACCGAAAAAGCAATGGCACGATAACTGAAATCAAATTTGGTCAAAATTGCCTATAGACTTTGCCGAAACATTAATTCAATACATAAACATAACAAAATTAAACATTTTTATATTAGAATTACAAGAAAACCTAAAATTTGTTATTTGTATAAATACTTTTAACGCAAATAAAATGTGTAAATACTTTTGAAACTGCTAAGCACATGTTTGATTGTGTTTGTATTAATGATATTACAAGTTATATTTTGCAATTCTTCATTTTCATTCTATATGCTTTTAGGAATGCAACAAAAAAATGTTGGTTTGGTACTCCTAACAACAACAGATAAGCAATTTTAATAAAATATGTATATAAAAAAAAAAATATTGTGTAAATTCTTATGACTACGGCTGTATACTAGCAGAACCGGCTTGCGTTGCTAAACACCCACTATGTCTTTCTTTTGTTGAGGTACCTCCGAGAATCAAATTTTCAAGTCGAATTTTACTTTATTTGGTTTATCATGGCATTCAACGGGTGGTCTGTGACGCAACCTTTTGTGTTTCTCTGTTATTACACCACTTCACAACATGTAGCTGAACCCAGACCGATTTTCCCGTGGCCAATAAACCAAACAGTTTACACGTCCATTCTTTACCATTACTCATCATCATTACCTATTACACCTTACCTTACCACTTACCGTTACCATTACCCATCTCTATTACCAATTACAATTATATCGTGCACCACCCCCTTCGGCCTTTATCAAGAAGTTATTTTCTTCCTATACCATTAACGAGTATATCAATTATCATTCCTTACCTCAAATAGATGAGACTATATTTGTATTTTCTTTATCGCTTTTACGGTAGTCGTCACCACCCCCTTCGAAAACTTGACTTTCTTTTACTTAATAATAACTGTAATATACTACATTTATATGACACATTTCATAAAATTGTCAATTTCAAGAATAAGATACATACTTACAATTTCATGAAATTAACTTAAAGTTGTCGCTCTTGAACGAGGTGGCAACATGTGTCAGTAAAAATAAATAGCAAATACATTAGCGAGCGCTACAGCGGTTATATGAACTAATTCAGAAAGAGCCTGTGCATTAAATGGAACTATTCATATAATCGAAGGACTTTAAAAATATTACGTAGTCGTTTTCTAAATGTGCACATACATAAAATTTTTATTTGTAGTACATAATTGGTTTGTTAGTAATTAATGTACATTAAAGTAGTCGGTTACAACTTTTTTTTTTTTTTGCTGCAATGTTTTTCTGTAGTGCCTTCTCCCTTCAATACCAAAATGTCGTTAATATCAGATATATTATTTTCACTCCAAACAAAAACATTGTTGAACGCTTTCTTTTTGTATGCATTCGCTATCTTATTTGGGGATGACCAAATTTCTAATAAGAGAAACATTTCAGTTCACATAAGAGAGATACGCTGTGTTCACTCTTTAGAACCACATGTAGAAAATTTTTTTTGTTCACTATTCTGGTATGCTTTAATTAATTTATAATTAAAAATGAAATACTATTATGTAATGCAGACGAATCAAAAAAAATCTCAACTGACCGCAATTTTGTTGTTTTCGTTCTTGCAACCTGAAAACAAAACTAAGTCAGCTCGAATTTGAATATTGCACCAATTGAGTTTAATACAATTCATTTATAAACATTAAACATTTTAGTAGTACTATGTATAGTGCAAAATACAGGTTATGTCAATTTCATGTTTCCAATATATTGGAAATAAAAAAAGTATTTAGCACACGACAAAATTTGGATAATACATTTCGACTTAATCTAGAAAATACCAGAAATCTGCGAAATGGAACAAAATTGTTTAGAAGCTGTTAATTTTAAAGTAAAATAGAAACATGTAGATTTCTTTTGGTACTATGTTGAAATATTTGGTATTATGTTGAAATATTTTTATTGTTTTTTTTTTTTTTACAAGCTTTGGCATGATTTAGCACGCGACAAATATTTCCATTAAATTTGTATAAAGGCTTAGTTCAAGTAATTTTTAATTAAAATTTATTAAAAACCCCGTATATAATAAGTGAGACATAATTTGTTAACGATAAAAAATTTTTATACTTATATGTATGTAAGTAAAATTATGTGTTTGTTCACCGGCGTGGCCAGTAAACCAAAAACTCCAGCTTCGGCGACGTTGCCACTTTAGCTGAACTAGTCGCTAGCGGTGCTGCGTTCACTCCCTGTAAGAGAAAATAACTCGCACAGCATTGATGCATATAAGATTAAGATGCTTTACATACCCACCAACTTATAGTCCTGCAAGTGATCCAGTAAGTCCGCTCAATCACACCAGTAATCCTTAGATTCCAATTAATTGCAGCCAGGTTTATATTTTGTTAATTAAAAACACACTGGTTTATTTTGGGTTTTAATGTTTATTGAGTTTATTTAGAAGTAACTAATATTCACTATATGGTGCCGCGTAGCACCACTTATTATAATTTATTATTGTCACTAATTAATGAATATAACAACTAAAATGTAAACAAATGCGTCCAACAAAACAAATGTTGGAGCATAAAAAAAAAACACAAACAAAATACTAGCTCTGCCCACCGCGGCAGAGACCTAGCACGATCGATTTAACGGCGCGGAGTCTAGATTGCAACTCAACTTTCTAATGCAAGCGATTAAAAAGAAACAAAACAAACAGAATCTATGCAAAAGGTGGTGGGTTATTACAATAACAAATATTATTACAGAGAAGATAATTAACGGTTTCTTCTCTCTCGCTTGCTCTTTTTCTATTCAATTTGCTATTGTACAACTTCAGAAAAATAACTAAAACTTAACCCATTATGGACATTCGCGGCATAAACATTATGAAATATTTTTTTTCAAAGAATGTGGGCTTTTGCTGGTTCAAAATACTTCTTCTTTTCTGGCGGGATCCACTGGTAGTGCATTTTCTGCCTTCTATAATGCAAAGTTTTCTTTTTCTTTAGCATCCCTTTTCTTTTCATCGCACTTTTTCTGCCTTAAACTCTCTTTTTCCCTTTTTTCTTGTTATTATTTTTCCGCTCAACTGCTTTATCATGAAATTCTTTATACTTTGAAGGATCTTTTTTAAGTTTTTCCAAGTACCGTATAATGCCTCCCTTGTAATTTCAGCACCTGCTTTACTCAGCTATGTATATAAATATGCATGTTAAAATCTTTAAAACATTTATTTGGTAGAAAACTACACTTACGATTGCGAACGCGATAAACTATAAAAATCTAAATAAAATTGTTACTTTAATTTAAATATACCGGAACCTTTCTTTTTAGTAGAGACCACTAAATTTGATTTAGAATATAGGCTTTTTCAGGCACTTGCTTACGTCGATCGCGAAGTAATGACAACAAATTAAATTTTTGGCACAAGAACGCGACATTAGATCAGTAATGAAAGCAAAACTAAAAATTTACCGTTAATCGACCTTCGACTTATCTCTTAGTTTTTTTTACTAGTTCGTTGTTGTGAGATAGAATTCATAATAAAATTGCAACCATTACATATGTACATATATATACACATTTAATACTAATGAAAAAATGTTCTTAAAAAGTAGCTAAGAGGAAAAAAACATTGTTTCAGTTTGAAAGTCAATAATCTCATAATAGCAAGAATCAGGCTAGGACATACCAACCTATCACATAACCATATCCTCAAAAAATCTCCACCGCCAATTTGTACAAACTGCAACACAGCACTTACGATTCTACACATAGTAGATTGCCCACTTTACAATAGAGAAAGATTCATATACCTAAAAACAATAACTGAAATAAACCCTGTTAAAATGTGGATGCCAAGTAGTATTTAATTGATAGGAATTCAATTAAAAGAATTAAAGAGGACGATTTTTCAACTCGATGTTTACTGAAAAAAAAAATAGTTGGCTTGCCGTGGCTGGCGTAGTAACAAACAAAATGGTTTCTTTTTTTTTTCTCAAATTAAACGTTAACCTTTTATTGAGGAGTGTCCTGTCAGCAGCGAGATAATGTAGAAGAGAGAGGACGATTCCATTATGGCGGCCCATATTTATAGGGCTAAAAATGTACATAATTGGAACTGGTACAAAAGGATGTACAAAGTGAAGTTATCGATACGCGCAGGTATCGTTGTGCAAATTAATTAATATTTTGATTATCGATACTCGCAGGTATCGTGGTAAGTTGCTGAATAAAAGGTTACGTTTAAAAATCGATGTCTTAGACATCGACATCGCGCCGGCGTTGCACTTGTGCAATGTTGAGACGGAAGCGCAGCGAACTCAATGCTCGAATTGCTACCGTTAACTGCTCGGCTGGTCCAGGACTCACGCTCCGTTTCGTTGATGCACGAGGCTGTCTGGTCCGTGGTCTCGATTCCCGCATGCGTTTGGCGTTAACAGTCTCGGGTTCGCTGTCCGATGCCACACGTGGTTTCCTGATCTGGTGCTGCCTATTTGAAGCGGCAGGTCCCTTGGTCGACACACCGGCTGTTAGATACAGCGGTTGTTCCTAACCGCAAGTGTACTGATCGTTTGGGACCCTTTCCATCCGCATGCAGCAGGGTATGATGGATGTCGCCACAGACTCGACATACCGCCTTCGAATGGCATTGTCCGAACGAATGTGATGTTGCCAAACAATTTTGGCAATATCCCAGGCGTCTAACCGTTTGTCGTCGTTGAAGAATATCCATGGCCAGAAATCTTTTGCAGAATCTGAGGGAATGGCGATCCCGGCATATCCTACACTTCCAAGAGCTGCGTGGAGAGAACAAAAAAAGAATAACAACCGCAGAACGGTTGGCATTAATATTGAGATCTCCACTTGGTTTAAAAGTAATGAGTTATTGAAATGAGAGTGTGAAATGCATGAGTGAGTGTGTTAATAGTTGTAATTATTAGCGCAAGTTGTTAGTGTATGGGTAGCACACAAAGCTTAACAATGGGTTGAGTGATGACACCATTTTGTGTATTAAGCTCCGCGACACGGATTTTCCCATCTGGTCCGGCTATAGTTTTGATGATTCGTCCCATCCGCCATTCCGTTGGAGGTAGATGTTCATCTTTGACAACAACCAAATCATCCTTTTCGATGTTCCGTTGATGGAAACCATTTGTGTCGCTTGTGGAGTTCGTGCAAGTACTATTGCTTCCATCGACGCGAAAATTAATGGTGCAGAGACTTTACTTTTTCCCATCGATTGATGAGCGAGATGTCTTCCTTGTCATTTTCTGGAATCATGACCATGGGGAGGCCTCTCAGAAAATGACTTGGAGTGAGCGGAAGCAAATCCGATGGGTTTTCACTCATAGGGGATAGAGGTCGAGAGTTGAGCACTGACTCTATCCGCGCTAAGAGCGTATTAAATTCTTCAACTGAGAATTTATGACAGCCTGTTACTTTTTTGAAGTGGGTCTTGAAACTTTTCACAGCTGCTTCCCATAGTCCTCCCATGTGTGGAGCTGAAGGGGGAATAAACGACCATTCGAGTCCATGAGTACTGTATTTGCGAGATACATCCTCAGAGGTGGTCTGTATAAACTGCTTATATTCATTAAGCAGTGTTTTGCTGGCACCTACAAAATTGCGACCATTGTCAGACACAATCTTTTGTGGGAGTCCTCGGCGACCAACAAAGCGGGCAAAGGCAGCTTGGAATGCGTTTGACGAGAGACTGATAACCAGTTCCAAATGAATCGCCTTTGTCGAAAAACATACATACGTTTAGTGGTTGAGCTCTTTCTAAGGAGAGATGATTTTATATCGAAAGGCCCGGCAAAATCAATACCCGTTACGGTGAAGGGTGGAGAAAATTTGACTCGCTCTGGAGGTAGAGCGGCCATGATTTGAGTGCGTATACGATGTTTTTGAATTGTGCATGTCTTGCACTGGGAAATGCAATACTTAATTTTGTTTTTTAATTTGGGTATTTAAAATTCTTGACGTGCCATCCTCAACATAAGTTGATGTTCTGCATGAAGAAGAATTTTGTGCAAAAATTCAAGCAAAAGCGTGCAAAAACGACTGTTTGGGTGAATAATAATGGGGTATCTTGAGCTATAATCCAGGGTTGAATTAGCTAAACGCCCATTGCAGCGTATTATTCCTTCCTTGTCAAGAAACGGGTTGAGCGATAAAATGCTGCTTTTCTTTGATATCTGTTGCGACTTCTTGAGCGCTTCAGATTAATGGGGATAATGCATTTCTTGAGAAATTTTAATTATTCTCTGCTTTGCTTTACGAATTTCTTCGTGAGTTAATCCTCCCGGATTTGAAATGGGAGACCCACGGGATTGCAATGCGTTCTTTGCGAACCGAAAAACATATGCGACGGCACGAAGAGCTTTAGAGAGGCACGAGAAGCGGTTGAGTATATCGTCTTCAGGGGAGAATACGAGTAGGGCTTCTACTTTACGCGCTTCAGGTACTGTGACTTCTGAAAGTTGGTCTTTAGGCCAGTTACGGTAATGACATCCAGCTTGGTCCATTCTTCCATAGCGTATTGTCACTGAGTTCCTGGGGCGTACATACGCGATTCTCGGCGGTGCGTACGTGCCTCCATGTAGTATTGCCTACGTTGTTGGTAATTTGAGTAAGCCTATTGGCCACAAATGTTTTCCACGAATAGGGAGGCTTTTTCAACCAGGCGAGCACAATTGACGAGTCGGACCACAAGAATACCGTGTGAGAAAACGGTTTCATATGGGCTAGAACATGTGCTATAAGTTTGGACAGGAGTACTGCCGCACACAGTTCTAGTCTTGGGATACTAATAGTTTGCAGAGGAGCAACTTTATCGTTTGGGTCGGTAACTCTAATATAAATGGTTGCGCAGTAGGCCTTTTCAGAGGCGTCACAAAATCCATGAATTTGGGTGGTGTTTTTTGGGGAAAACCCTACCCATCACGGGATGCGTATATTTTCAATGGACTTAATGTGCTCGAGAAAAGTGTTCCATTTTATTAAAGAATGGGGTTTTACGCATTCGTCCCAATCAGTACCTTCAAGCCACAACTGCTGAATGAGAGTTTTGGCGCGAATTACGATAGGAGCGAGCCACCCGGCAGGATCATAGAGTGATGCTACTGCCGATAAAATTTGTCGCTTGGTTACTGAAAGGCTTTTCGTAGAGCTTTTATCTTCAATATGAAGAAACTCGTGATGGGGGAGGTAGAAGGAGAAAAATTTACCATCCTTGCTTATTTCTGTCGCTTCGACCTTTTTTCATATGATCGAGTGAAATATATTCAGCGAGCACCTTGCGATATTGCTCCTGAAGTTCGGGTTTCTTCTTTAGGGACGCTTCTATTCGAGTGTATTGCCGAGATGCAATGTTTCTCGATGAGTTGACTGTGAGCCAAATTCTTTTTTGGTCGAAGGACCAATGTTAAAATGTGGATGCCAAGTAGTATTTAATTGATAGGAATTCAATTAAAAGAATTAAAGAGGACGATTTTTCAACTCGATTTTTACTGAAAAAAAAAAAAATAGTTGGCTTGCCGTGGCTGGCGTAGTAACAAACAAAATGGTTTCTTTTTTTTTCTCAAATTAAACGTTAACCTTTTATTGAGGACTACATCCTGTCAGCAGCGAGATAATGTAGAAGAGAGAGGGCGATTCCATTATGGCGGCCCATATTTATAGGGCTAAAAATGTACCCCATTCGACAATATAAGCGAAAAAAAAAAAAATAGGACCAAAGAAATCGATGGCGATTGATTTAAGATAACAGTTAATATTATTGATTTATTGAACTTTAATGAATGCAGAAAACTTAAATATAATGTTATTAAAGCAGTTACACAATAGAATTAATTTATGTTAACTCCTTCTCTATGTATGGACAATAAAATGGAAAAATTTATAAAAAGTGGCGGCATTGATTCCTCAGCAAAAGGCATCATCACTTGCTCGAGTATATCAATATAAATATGCTGATCCATTATGGTTTTTACCCAGTGAATAGGTCCTACACCATAGGACGAAAAACAGGCCCACACCATAATGCTAGAACCACCATGTTTGATCGTTTTGTTGGTATATTTAGGTTGATATTCTTGGTTTTCCGTGCGTCTTACATAAGCTCGCGAGCCTTTTCCACCATATAATACAATTTTTGACTCGTCGGATCATAGAACATTTCTCCACTTTTCTACCGGCCATTTCAAATGATTTTTGGCAAAACTTATTCATTTGGAAACATGTTTCGAAGTCAAAAAAGGAACCTTTCGAGGGCTGCGAGCGTTTAACTTGTGTTTGCGAAGATAAGTGCGGACTGTCTGAACGCATGTGTCGATCTTCAATTCATTCTTTAACTCAGTAGCTGGACTCTTTTTGCTTCGCGAACCAGGCGGTTTTTAAGAAGTGGCGATATTCCACGTTTCCGGCCGCGTGTTTCTGCCTTCTCTTCATGAGTTAGAGCATTGCGAATCATTTTATTAGAGCAGCCAACTATTTCGCCCACCACAATGTTTTGCACGACCCATATTGACGAAAAAAAATTATTAAAACTCCAAATTTTTAATTATATTGGTTTTAATATTAAACAAAACTTTTAAATATGTTCTTTTTTTATATTAAATATAATTAGAGCCTTCTCTTCTTGACAATAATGCGAATAGTTCTATTTTTTGCGCATGTTTTTGCATTTGTAATTAAATGAAGTTATATTTTTGTACAAAGAAGCGAACACATTGTATAGTTGTAAAGTACACTGACTTTGAAAAATTGTTGCCTAATTTTAAATTTATTCCACATTTGCTTAAGTTTTCAACATCAACATTTTTTTCGCAACTGTACATAAAACAATAGACTTCCTCAAAGCCATAAACATTTACCAATTCATTTAAGTATAATGTTACTCATGTAAATAGATGAGATATCATAGTATAAAATAATACCAATTATGTACAGAGTACAAGCTTAAGGGCTCAGCTGCAATAGCATAGAATATAAGTTAGACGTAATTTTAATTCCGCACTAATTTGTAATTAATAATAATTACATAATTAATAATAGTTACATACATTTTATTATAAAAATTTAGACATTTTAAAAATATGATACATATAAATAAAAACGATTGGTTTATTACCATTTAAATTATCGGCTCCGGTTGACCTTTCTGTGGAATTGCCCATATGCTAACGCAACAGTTTTTATAGATAGTGATGTGTTCAAAGTTCGTAGTACATTATTTTGTTCTATCATCAATAGTTTTCGCAGCGCACGCTATGTAAGGAATTTTTAGGACATTTTACACATTGGGTTACATTATTGGAGTTTTAATAAGGATCCCTAATTTTTTTTTTAATATATAGTATAGCCTATATCACCTGGGGATTTTTCAATTTGGTCCAGCTTATTAAATGTACAATCACACAATCAAATCTTTCCTCTTTATAATGTTAGTATAGATATATATACACTGTCACTCAATGAATATGTTCAAAGAATAGTGTTTGCGATATGTCTATGATCGCAGTTTCAATTGCATATAATTTTTTTATTTCACACTTTTTACCTTTATCTGTTTACAAATAACACTGCAGAGAAAAATGACAGGACAACAGCAGCAGCCAGAAAACTTACCATCAGAACCCCACACAATTATTCCACATCCACCGTGTCTGATTGTTTTTACTAAATTTTCTTTATTGAAGGCCAAACCGCTTTTTCTCCAAACAATGTTTCTTTTATTTATTCCAATAATGCAGAAGTTGCTTTCATTAGAAAATATGAACTTATTTTAGAACGATTGAGGCTTTGTTACATACTTGTTTGCGATGTTTCTTCTTGTTTACGGGCTACTCGACTATTATATCCGGTTTTTTTTCAAGATGCGTTTCACAGTTCAATCGGACTGTCGGAAATTATTTTTCATATTTTTGCATTTGCATTTGTTCTGCAAGTTTGCAGCTGTCCTCGGAAGTATCCGAACTGTTTTGACGATATTTCTCATCTCGACTTGATAAAATTTTAGGCTGGCCAGAACGAGACTGATGCAATGGATCCAGTTGAGGAGTGAGCCCTATTATTTGTCCAATTTCTCTGTAGGGTTTTATTATCAGTCCAAAGTTTTATTATCAATTTAAATAAAAAAAACCTTTTTTAGTAAATATATGTATGAACATTAAATTTTTATATTTAATACAAATTTCACTATAAGTTTCTTATATCATTTACGTTATTATATGTATATATTACGTTTCCACGAAACATTTCATGAAATTGTCAATTTCACGAATAAGAAAAATGCTGGTTATACGATATTTACAATTTCATAAAATTAACTCAGAGTTTCCAGTCCTAAACGAGGTAACAGTAAAAATAAATAGCAAATATGTTTAAATTAATTTGTAATTAAAAATGAAATACTATTCTGTAAAGCAGACGAATCCAAAAAAGGCTCAACTCACCGCAATTTTGTGGTTTTCGTTCTTGGAAACTGAAAACAAAACAAAGTCAGCTCCAATTTGAATTTGACGCCTATAGAGTTTCATACAATATCACAACTATAAGGTGGCAACGTCAAAAGAAATACACGAAATTGAAACTTATACACGAAATGTTTTCATGATAAATTACATTTCATGAATAACCACTTCTTTGAATTTTCATGGATAACTCCATCGTATGAACGTATTAATAGTTACATTTAGTCAATAAAAACCATTCATATCAATTCTATATTCGTAGGAGTTTAATAAATAACTAGCTTTTACCCGCGACATCGTCCGCTTATCTTCCGATAAAAAGTAGCATATCTAATTACTTTTCTTATTTTACCTCATTTGTGAAACTATACGGGGGTGGTGTACCGCCCCTCTAATTTTGACCAAACTTAACCCGTTTACTTCTCATGATCCTCTTAACATGTGTACCAAATTTCATTTCTGTACCTTAAATGGATGCAAAGATATGACAAATTTTGATTGTTGCTTATATGGGGGATGGGGCAACACCCCATCCGATTTTGTCCAAAATTAACAGGTTGACTTCTCCTCATCCTCTTAACATATACACCAAATTTCATTTCTGTACCTTAAATGGATGAAAAGATATGACAAATTTTGATTATCGCTTATATGGGGGGTGGGGCAACTCCCCATCAGATTTTGTCCAAACTTAACAGGTTGACGTCTTCTCATCCTCTTAACATGTACATCAAGTTTCAACTTTGTACCTTAAATGGATGCAAAGATATGACAAATTTTGATTGTCGCTTATATGGGGGGTGGGGCAATACCCCATCCGATTTCGTCCGAACTTAATAGGTTGACTTCTCATCCTCTTAACATGTACACCAAATTTCAACTCTGTACCTTAAATAAATGAAAAGATATGACAAATTTTGATTATCGCTTATATGGGGGGTGGGGCAACGCCCCATCCGATTTTGTCCAAACTTAACAGGTTGACGTCTCCTCATCCTCTTAACATGTACACCAAATTTTATTTCTGTCCAAACTTAACAGGTTGACGTCTCCTCATCCTCTTAACATGTACATCAAGTTTCAACTTTATACCTTAAATAGATGCAAAGATATGACAAATTTTGATTGTCGCTTATATGGGGGGTGGGACAACACCCCATCCGATTTTGTCCAAACTTAACAGGTTTTATATATATAAACCTTCAATCACTCTATCTATTAAAAAAAACCGCATCAAAATCCGTTGCGTAGTTTTAAAGATTTAAGCATACATAGGGATATAGGGACAGAGAAAGCGACTTTGTTTTATACTATGTTAAGATTCTTATTTAAAAATAATATTTTTTCTAAGTTAGAACCTAAAAGTCTCGTATGCCGCTTATTCAAAATGTTCCCTGATGTGGAGTCGCTCACTAGTAGCTGAGCTCACTGGAATGTTAAAAACATGTCTGGCAAGAACATGTAAAAACTTTAGCTGGTGTGCATTTTTCCAAAATTTAAGAACTGAGACATCGGTACTAGCTTCAGTAGCCAAATATTTTTCGATTTCTATATCAATTTCATCTTTTTGTAGTTTAGTTTTTTTTTTGAGTGACTGGAGTCGAGAAACTCAGCAAATTCATGCGAAATGGTTTTTGTCTTTTAGATCTAATACCATCGCGTTAATTGTGCCCAAAATATATTGTCGCTTCTTTCATTTAAAAAACTCAATTCTTTAAATGGTGGATTTAAGAAAAACCCGACAAAGTGTTAAGTTGATGGTTCAAAACGTGTTTTTAATGAACAAAGTGTTATTTGTTTTTAATTTGCTATGGTTTCAGAGTCACTTACGTCAGATTTACGAAGATTCTGAAATTTTTCAAACCATAACGCATGTATTTGGATAATTGGCTCTTTTTCTAAAGATAGTTTTTCTGAACAATCTTTGAAAGGCTTAAAAAACTTGAAGAATTTTTTTAAATTAAAATCAATTTGAACCAGTCTATCTATCTCATTTTTTTTAAATAGCAAAGGCTTAATTTCCTTCCATATTATTTATACTTTCAAGCATAATATAAATGGAATTCCATCTAGTCCTAACGTCCTGCTTTAAGGTTTTACTTAGCTTATTATTTAGCTCAGAACGTTTAAAATACTTAACGAGTTTCTTTGAAAAATCTATAACAGACTTGATGTTTTCATCGGAAGCTTTTTCGATGACATCTTCCATAACTAAGTTCGAATTGTGGCAAGCACAGGAGAGGCGCTTATACTGCCTAAAAGCAGCATCCAAAAAAGCAGCAAATAAAATTCGTCTATAATGTATTTATCATGGCTTAGAATATTAGCTCCTGTTTTTTTATCGTCTAAAAACTCTTTAATACCTAATAGTGATACCTTTAATTCAAAGCTTGCATTAACGTAATGAACTTTTAGCGATATAAAACTCCTTTGACTATACTCATCAGTCCACATGTCGGTAATGAAAGCCAAGTTTTTATTTACAAAATCTTTTTGTAACTGAGTCTTTAGTTCCTCGTATTCTCTAGTCATGATTGTTGCAGTTAAAGTTTTGTGGGATGCTGTCAAATTATTATATCCTACGTACTCTGCTCCAACGTTGATTAACGCTTGCGCATACTCGCGAAAAGCAGAACCTGTTAGTAGAAACAAATATTTTTTTATAATGCCATGCGAAAATCTAATCGTAGTCGTTTACATCTATGTACATATGTATAAAGAATTTTTATAAATTTTTTTTTTAGACGTACACTAATTTTATCAAGTGTTTTTTTTTTTTTTTCGTTTGCCGACAAAATTGCGCTAAAATTACCGGTGGAAGCCGTCGAGAAAATATTTAAAAAAAAAAAATTTATACTAATACGACTAAACACAGACGCGCAGGCAACACTTCTTGTCGGTGAATTGTTATACAAAATATAAACGACAGTTCTTTTAAATAAATTAACTCAATTCTGTTGAATTCAAAGGTAGCAAATCTTTAATTACAACACCCAATTGCTTTGTTTGCAAGCCGTTCTTGCGTTTTTGGTAAAATTTTTTTGTGAACCCATCTAATGTGGGTTGCTTTTTTGTGCTTGCCGGAATACATTTGTGTCGCAGCAGTGCACCTGTGCCACGTTTCGAGGTATGTATATGCAAGTAAATTTTTACATTTTTCGGAACACACGTAGTCCAATAGTTTGCAACCACTCTCGATAAACGAACAGTTTTCCCAAACCTGGCTTTTCGTTTTTTTTTTATTTGCCTTCAGCACAAACCGCGGATGTTTTATTTAATATACGTTTTTGTATCAATTCTTTTTCCATACTTGTGTTTGTGGTGTGTTCTGTATACTTCTTACGTACGAATAGTGTTGTGAAATGCTCAAGCTGCTTAAACAGATTGGACCAGACGGATTTGCATTCAAAAATAATGAATAATTCACAATGATACATACAGTAGTTATTTATGGTAATGTGCGTCATAGCAAAAAAGAAGAAGTTTAATTTTTCGATAATATGTTTATTTCGTGTTTTGTCTTGTTCTATCGTGTCACGGCAGTTTTGACTTGTACGAACGAACACGCACATAGTGGTGCCAAAATATGATTTTTGTGCACAAACACGTCGTGTCATGTTGTGCCACGACAAAAAACACGACACGCGCCCACCTTTAATGAGAACTAAAACATGAATATACATGATATTCTTATACCGAAATGGACAAGGCCGCAGGACGAGAGAGGCGACGAAAATGTAAATGTAAGTATGTTTGTGCTCGTTCTCTTGTTCTCTTGCTTGTGCGAAATAGTGCCAGAATATAAATAATAACTTATACTGTAAACAACATTTACAACACTTTTTCTTAAACTGTATATTTCTAATACTTCCTTCTTTTTAAAACTTTACATAAACCAAGTGACTTTACGAATTTACAATGCTTTTGTTTTTGCAAGTTTTTAGTTAGTATGTCTGCAGTATTTTGCTCAGAAAGAACATATTTCAAGACAATTTCATTATTACCAATAACCTCACGAATAAAATGATGCTTTATATCTATATGTTTCGTACGCTTGTGATGAACAGGATTATTCGGAATGTGCTAGGCGCTGACGTTGTCGCCATACATAGTCACGGGTTTATCTGCTGACCATCCAATTTTTTTGAAATGGCGGCGGAGGTACATAGTTAGCTACTTTTGTCGCTGTTGACAAAGCTACGTAAAGTGCTTCAGTACTACTGAACGCAATCATACTTTGCTTTGCTGATTGCCACGAGAAGGAACACCCTCCCAAATACCTCCCAACCTTGACGCATTTGTCTTCTTTGCAATTGACCTGAAAACCTGGGTCAAGCGGTGTAGACACTGGTCAACACTCACTCATACCATAAGTATCCAACATGTTGTCGATGTACTGCTTTTGCCGCACGGAGATAGCACCTGTGTCGCCATCTCGATCTATTTCCACACCTAGGAAATACTTAAGCAGACCTGCATGTCGAATTTCGTTGAAATTTTCTTCTTAATCTCGTCTATCTCTATCGCTATTGAATAGACGATGATCAATGTATCTACATATTTCCCATTGTTTTTTTTTTATGTCTCTCTATAAGACACCTAGTACACTTTAAAATAATGCTTAAGACATGAAATAATTTACAAAAGAACACGTTCTTTTAATTATATTAATATTAGGACTAGAATATGTAATGCAGGAATTTAATCCAAACTAGTGATTTAAATCAAAATAAATGATGAGCAGCGCTTATCAACAAAAACAAAATCAGTTGCATCGAGAAATGCATACTTCTCGTTTGTCTCCCCGTGCAACACCAACAAAAATTCTTCAAACTCAAACTTGTCTGCTGCAACAACTGAGCAGACAGAAATTTCCTGCTCTCTCGCTCACCTGAACCTTGTACCCTGGAGCGCTGAATGTACGACGCCGACAACTCCACTCCCGTTACTTCCACCAACAGTAGCATCATCAACTACAATAACAACGAAAAGTGGCTACGCTACCTCTACTGCTTCTACTGTTACAACAACAACGGTGTATTCCTCACTCAGTTCGATCACGTCATTTCTATCCTCATTGGCTACAGCTACTCCAATCACAACAAACACGCAAGTACTGTACAATAACAACAACAATAATAATAATCAAACTTCGACAGATCATAATGAGTCATCGATAACAGTTAATTCAAATAAAACTAACACTGAAACCCAAAACGTAAACAAAACAAACAATAACACAAACCCACAGTTAAATTTAGAAAGAAATCGGGATTTGCATTCGTCTAATAAGCAAATGCAAAACAGCAACAAAAAACAAGTAAGGAAATTTCAGTCGGGCGTAACCGACTGTAAGAGGCCCTGTACCAGTTCAGGTCGCCTAACAAACACATTAAATGTTTCCCGAGCATATGACCAAACACATGACCACTTCTCACTGCGCGAATATGAATGAAAAGAAAAGGGGGATCGTTCAAATTCAATTACTTATAAAATCGTCATTTATTATCCGATTTTGATGAACTTTTTTGATTTGGGCTTAGAAGGACGTTAACTTTATACTGGTGTACTTTTGTGCCGAAGAAATTTTTACCCTAAGGGGTGATTTTATAGGGAAGGGGGGGGAGGGGCAAAATTTTAAAATAAACTTGTAAAATTCCGGAGCAGTCCTAGTCGAATGCAAAAAACACGAAGTCTCTATCTATTACCGTTTCCGAGATCCTTTCGTTCACACAGACGGACGGACGGACAGACGGACATGGCTATATCGACTCCTCTATCACTCCTGACCATAATGGGGGTAACTTTGGGGGTCTCCGACAATTAGTTCTTCCTGTTACATACATTTGCACAAAACCAATAGGCTCTTGTACCTTCGGTACAGGGCCTAAAAAAAAACAAAAAAATAAAACACAAGCAAAATTGCAGGATTACTGGCTTAACAGACCAAATACAACAAACATGTTCGAACTGTTAGCGGACTGTGACCACAAAACAAACGAACAAACTGAGAGTGTTACTAACTCGATGCAGGCTCCTCATAAAATTAATAAACCCCCTCCAATATATGTACAGGATGTTGGCCAAATTAAAATTCTAAATGAAGCCCTTAAAGAAGTACCTCAAAAAAACTTTGAGTTGAAAGATTTAGCTAAAAATGAAATCCTAACTTCAAACTACCGACTCAACTAACTACAGAAATATTGTTAATATGTTACGCCAAAAAAAAAAATAAATATTATACCTTCAAGGCTAAAGAAGATAGGACCTTTAAAGTCATGCTCAGGAATATGCATCCTTCAGCTGACACTGAAGAAATAAAAACTGAGCTCCAAGAACTAGGCCACACAGTTGTGAATATACAGTGCCGTTCAACTGAATAGGTTTGACTTCTTTTTTAGACTTAGAACATAATATCTTCATAACGAGCACTCGGATTTAAACCAAATAAATTTTGTTAAGTAAAACGATCAATTATTTATAAAATTTTTTTTTGGTTTGGTTTTTATATTGTTTTTATTATATTTTCAAAAACATAGCTGAAAATCTACATTATTTTTGGCTCAAGTGAATAGGTTTGACCAACAAAACTATAAAAAAAAATTATTCACAGCAATATTTCATGGCACTTGGTAACTTAAATAATAAAAGACACTATTTCTGCATTATTTAATATTTGGTATGACCACCCTTGTTCTTAATTATTTCAAACATTCGTGTTGATAAGGAATCGTTATATTTTTCAATTTCACTCAGTAAAATAGTTGACCAGGCTTTTTTAATCGCTTCAACCAGGGTCGCCGAGTCTTGAAATTGTCTTCCCCCTTCATACACTCTTCTGGATAAAAGTCCCCAAATGTTCTCGATAATATTTATGTCTGGGGA
Source organism: Leucophenga maculata (assembly GCA_035044805.1). NCBI lineage: Eukaryota > Metazoa > Arthropoda > Insecta > Diptera > Drosophilidae > Leucophenga > Leucophenga maculata. Next base: position 25,137 of record JAWNNP010000875.1, on the reverse strand, counting down.
GTATGGCGGCCACTCGAGCAAGTTGACATTCTGGTCCTTAATCCACTGTTTTGTAACCCGGGCTGTATGGATGGGGGCGTTGTCTTGTTGGTACGTCCATTGAATAGGTCCAAAAATTTCGGAAATCTGGGGAAAAGCCTTTTGGAGCACAGTCTTGTAGACATTTGCATTCATCTCTGATGAAACAAACTGCAGCTCGCAAGTTCCAAAAAACGATATGGCTCCCCAAACCATTACGCCACCTGTACAGGAGTGATGACGACTCAAAAAGCATTCCCCTTTCGCATATCGTAAAAATAATAGTTGTAGCCATCCGGTCCGTCGAGATTGAACTTTTTTTCGTCGGAGAAGACCACAGCCTTCCACTCCTTGTTCCATGTCATGTGATTCCGCGCAAATGGAAGTCGCGCTTCCCTCCGTGCATCATTGAGAGGAGGTTTTTTTTTATATTTTTAATCTTTAAGTGTTTAGCACTTCGAATAACTCGTTTTACCGTTGCCAAACTAGCATTTACACCGCATTCATCCCTGATTTTACTGGCAGAGAGGTGGGAATTCGAAGCAGTTCGAAGGATTAGTCGCCTCTCTGATGCCGTTGTAGCATATTTTTTTCCTCTCATTTTTTTCCCGTAATCGGCTTCATTACGAAGAAAATTGCTTAACACGTTTTGGCTTCGACCAATCTTCTTTGCTATTTCATTATGTTTTAGGCCAGATTCAATATAGCCTTTAATTTGACCTTTTTCAAAATCGGTTAAAGATTTTCCCCGACCCATATTAAAAAAAAATAGTAGCAATTACTTTAAATTTAAGTAGACCAAAGAAATTATATGTTTTCAATCGCGCAGTCAATCAAAAAGTGAAGTCAAAGTTGTGAAACCTAATCAGATGAGCCAAAAATAGACCACACATTTAGCGAATTTCACGATGAAAGCAAAATTCTGATTTACCGTTGCATAGAACCCGTTACATTTTTTTGTCATATTATGAGTAAACAAATGAATGTTTAAAACAAAAGAGAAAGAAGGAAAAAATGCCATAGGAACAAAGAGAGAAGAAAAAATAGAAGAAATAATTTTCAAACCTATTCAGTTGAGCGGCACTGTATATAATATTCAACAAAGGACTACAAAAGTCCCACTTCCATTATTTTCTATTGATCTTCTAAACGAAGAAAATAATAAAGATATCTATAAAATAACACACCTGCTTCAAACTAAAATTTCTTTTGAACCACCTCACACTAAACGTACTCTTTCTCAGTGTGCTAACTGCCAAAAGTATGGACATACTAAAAGTTATTGTACTAGAGACCCGGTCTGTGTCAAATGCGCTGGACCCCACACAACTTTAAATTGTACTCTAGCTTTCGGTAAAGGCCTCACCAAATGTGCTTTACGCGGCGGCTGTGTGGTCTATAAAGCAATAAAAGTGCAACGTTTCCCTGCACTTCGAGAAAAAAGCTTAACAAAAGCTACTGAAAGTAAACAGGTTGCATCCACTCTTAGTGCAAGTTTACCAGTAAATCCAGCTATAAGCTTTGCACAAATGGCTAAAAATAGCAGACCGAAATCGGACGACTGCCCAGCGCTGACTTCGATTCGTCAAAGTAATCCAGTTTCTAGTTCTACATATAATACTAACAAAAAACTAACCCAACCTTCAACCGTCACTCCAATACCCACTATCCCAATCTCCAACTCTCAAAATGCCAATCCAATTTAACAAATTAACTACAATAATGACATGCAAGAACTACAAACTATGATGAAACAACTAATGCAACAAATGTCAGCCATACTAAATGTAATCACACTCCTAGTTTCGAAACTCAATTCGTAGGCGTGGACTCAGATAATCTACGAATTATTTTCTGGAATGCAAATGGGCTAATGCAACACGTTCTGGAGCTGAAGCAATTTTTATATGACAATAGCATTAGATCTGGCACTGATCTCAGAAACTCATCTGACATCTAAGGATCACAGGATACACAATATACAATACAAATCGCCCAGACGGAACTGGTCATGGGGGAGCGGCCATAATTATAAAGAATAATCTTAAATGTTCTCTAATTGAAAATTTTAGCTATGACTATATTCAAGCTACTATTATTCATTTAGATGACCTTAACGGTCCCCTGACTATTTCGGCCTTGTATAGTCCTCCTAGACACAAAGTAACTTTGGCACAGTACAACAATTACTTTAAATCCTTAGGGCCAAGATTTATAGCTGCAGGTGATTTTAATGCAAAGCATATGGCATGGGGCACGCGGCTTACAAATAAAAAAGGTGAAAGACTTCTACAATCTATTGAAACAAATAGCTGTAAACACCTTTCCACCGGAGAGCCTACATACTGGCCAACAGACTCAAACAAAGTACCAGATCTTATTGACTTTTGTGTTATCAAAAACATAAATATTAATCATTTTATTATTAAATCCCGTTTTGAGCTGTCTTCTGATCACTCTCCAATTCAGCTCGATTACCAGACTACACTTGCAACAAACAAGCCCACGCCAACCCTTTATAATTCAAAAACTGATTGGCAATCATATAAAGAGTTTCTAAATAAGTATACATTTACCGTGATATGTTTTAATGATGCTGTAGCTGAAGCGGCGATGATTTCAACTCCGGATTTTATTCGAAAAGAAAATATGCAACTCACACCTGCTTCAGTTCGTCAACAAATTGAGAAAAAAAGAAAACTTCGAAAAATCTGGCAAATTACAAGATGCCCCGAAGACAAAAAGAAGCTTAATCAAGCAACTAAGCACCTAAAAGAAGTTCTTTGTAAAAATAATAACAAATATTTAAAAAGTTATCTAACCCATTTGACTCCAAATTCAGATACTAATTTCTCCCTTTGGAAGGCAACAAAAAAATTAAGACGAACCACAATGCGAAATGCCCCATTAAAAAAGGCAGATGGTAGCTGGGCAAGAACAGAGTTTGAAAAGTCGAACACTTCTAGCTGACTTCTTTCAAAACACATTTAAAAATGACCCACAAAACTGTGAACATATGTCAGAAAATTCAAGTTCTATTCGTAACATTCCAATCCGGTACGTATCTGCTAAGGAAATCAAAATAATTATTGACAAAATCAAAACAAAGAAATCCCCGGGTTATGATATGATAACTGGTAAATTGCTGAAAGAACTTCCAAAGAGGGATGTACTTTATCTCCGAAATTTATTTAATGCTATAATAAGAATCAAATATTTTCCAAAGACTTGGAAGGTATCAGAAATTATAGCAATACCTAAGCCTGGCAGAGATACTTCCAGTGCAGCTTCCTATCGACCGATATGTCTTTTGCCGATTTTATCAAAGGTGTTTGAAAGAATATTTAGGAGCCGACTGCAACCCATACTTGACAATAGTTACATTATACCTGACCAACAATTTGGATTCCGAAAACACCATTCCACAATTGAACAAATACATAGAATAGTTAACAAAATTTCTACAGACCTTGATGACAAGAAATATTGTATAGGAGTTTTTCTCGTCGAGATGTCGAGAAGGCATTTGACAAGGTATGGCACAAGGGATTGTTATTCAAACTTCAATCTCTCCTTCCGCAGGATTTTTATCTTTTGCTTAAAAGTTATATATCAGATAGACACTTTTATGTAAAAGTCAAAGACGCTTTCTCGTCAATAAGACAAATAAATGCTGGAATACCCCAAGGGAGTGTTTTAGGACCTCTCCTGTATGTTCTATATACTCAAGATATACCACACCCGAATGAGCCCTCTTCAATAATTGCTACCTTTGCAGACGACACTGTCCTGCTCTCTGCTCATAACGACTTGTCTTTAGCTTCCAGAAACCTTCAAGGTACTCTTGACACTATAACTACCTGGTTTGAAAAATGGGCTATAAAAATTAATGCAAGCAAGACCACCCAAGTTATATTTACAACAAAACGTGCTTTCGTACCCATTCCCCTAAAAATTAACAATGTTGACATACCTATTGCAAATTCAGCAAAATACTTAGGAATACATTTAGACAGTAAACTGACTTGGAAACTACATATAGAAAAAAAACGAAACCAAATTAAAGAGAAATGACGACAATTGTACTGGCTTATGAACAGGAAGTCAAAGCTATCGATGTTCAACAGAATTTTATTATATAAAACCATCATCAAACCTGATGATGGAGCTGATTGGTTTATTTCTAATGCAGATATACACCGAGACCTCAAAAAAAAGTCCACTGGTCGTATCCTTTTAAGACGTCGTCTAGTTGTAAGTTCCAGGAAGGGTATATTCTTTAACTCGGTGTTGGAATGAGCCATAATTCTGATGTGATGTATTCTGCTTACTGCTACTATTTCCTCTTTTATTGTGCGCATGTTGAGGTCTCGGTGTATATCTGAATTAGAAATAAACCAATCAGCTCCTGTAATTTGTCGAATTCGAATTTTTAGCAGGCTTAGTGGTCAATTTACATGATAAACATGCTTGCACATATTTATCAATGTAAAGAGAGACAATTATTAACAACAACTTGGAACATTATAGTGAAGAGCAACGGATACACATGTGTTTCGATTTCTGCTATGAAATCTCATCAGTCCGCTTGGCTGTGTCAATACAAATTCTTGCCTATAAACATGCACAATTTGAAAAGTCCCCTATATATTATATGCATTGCATGGTAATTTTGAGAGAAATTTCCAATATGTATATGTAGAAATTTGCAGTGAGCAGTTTACTCAAACTATGAATTTTGTTGTTGCATTATCCCCCTATCAACTGCGCCCATGCCGTATTTCTACTCGTTGATAGAAATTCACAGGTTTGGGGCGTTGTGAAAGTTTTGTCTTTCAGTTGAGGAACTCAATTTCAGACGTAAAGTTTTTTATAATTAATTTTTATTATTGAAAATTTGTTAATTAATTATTAAACGTTGTGCCCTACGTTAGTATTATACATATTGGAAATTTCTCTCAAAATTACCTGATATGTAACTTTTTAGCATAAGATAAAAATCCTGCGGAAAGGAGAGATTGTAGTTTGAATAACAATCCCTTGTGCCATACCTTGTCAAATGCCTTCTCGACATAGAGAAAAACTCATACACAATATTTCTTGTCATCAATGTCTATAGAAATTTAGTTAACTATTCTATATGTTCAATTGTGGAATGGTGTTTTCGGAATCCAAATTGATTGTCAGGTATAAAGTAATTATTGTCAAGTATTGGTTGCAGTCTGCTATGAAATATTCTTTCAAACACCTTTGATAAAATCGGCTAAAGACTTATCGGTCGATAGGAAGCTGCACTGGAAGTATCTTTGCCAAGCTTAGATATTGCTATGATTTCTGATACCTTCCAAGTCTTTGGAAAATATTTGAGTCTTATTATACCGTTAAATAAATTTCGGAGATATAGTATACCTCTCTTTCGAAGTTTTTTCACCAATTTTCCAGTTATCATATCATAACACGGAGATTTCTTTGTTTTGATTTTGTCAATAATTATTTTGATTTCCTTAGCAGATACGTACCGGATTGGGATATTACGAATTGAACCGCTTGAATTTTCTGACATATGTTGGTTTTGTGGGTCATTCTTAAATGTGTTTTGAAAAAGTCAGCTAAAAGTGTTGAATTGTCAAACTCTGTTTTTTCCCAGCTACCATCTGCCACTTTTATTGGGTCATTTCGCGTTGTGGTTCGTCTTAATTTTTTAATAGCCTTCCAAAGGGAGAAATTAGTATCTGAATTTGGGGCCAAATGGGTTAGATAACTTTCTAAATAATTGTTAGTATTTTTAAAAAGAACTTCTATTAGGTGGTTAGTTGCTTGATTAAGCTTCGTTTTGTCTTCGGGGCATCTTGTATTTTGCCAGATTTTTCGTAGTCTTCTTTTTTTTCGCAATTGGTTGACGAACTGAAGCAGGTGTGAGTTGCATATTTTCTTTTCGAATAAAATCCGGAGTTGAAATCATCGCCGCTTCAGCTACAGCATCATTAAAATATATCACGGAACTTTCTATATCATATGAAGATTTTAATGATATGTCCGATCGTAAATGTATATTTAGAAACTCAGTATGCTTGCCGATCAGTTTTTGAATTTTTTTTTTTGAAAGGTGTTTACAGCTTCAATAGATTGTAGAAGTATTTCACCTTTTTTATTTGTAAGCCGTGAGCCTCATGCCATATTCTTTGCGTTAAAATCGCCTGCAGCTATGAATCTTGGGATTAAGGGTTTAAAGGAATTGTTGTACTGTGCCAAAATTACTTTGTGTCTAGGAGGACTATACAAGACCGAAATAGTCAGGGGTCCGTTAAGATCATCTAAATGAATAATAGTAGCTTGAATATAGTCATAACTATAATTTTAAATTTGAGAGCATTTAATTTTATTCTTTATAATTATGGCCGATCCCTCATGAGCAGTTCCGTCTGGGTGATTTGTATTGTATAATGTGTATCCTGTGATCCTTAGGAAATGTTTAGATGTGAGATGAGTTTCTGAGATCAGTGCCAGATCAATGCTATTGTCATATAAAAATTGCTTTAGCTCCAGAATATGCTGCATTAGCCCATTTGCATTCCAGAAGAGTCCATGTCTACGAGTTGAGTTTCGCAACTAGGAGTGTGACTACTTTTAGAATGGCTGACATTTGTTGCATTAGTTGTTTCATCATAGTTTTTATTTCTTCATTATTGTAGTTAATTTGTTGAGTTGGATTGGCATTTTGAGAGTTGGAGATTGGGATAGTGGGTATTGGAGTGACGGTTGAAGGTTGGGTTAGTTTTTTATTAGTGTTATATGTAGAACTAGAAATTGAATTACTTTGACGAATCGAAGTCAGCGCTGGGTATTCGTCCGATTTCGAGCTGTTATTTTTAGCCATTTGCGTAAAGCTTATAGCTGGATTTACTGGTATACTTGCACTAAGCGTGGATGCAAGCTGTTTATTTTCAGTAGCTTTTGTTAAGCTTTTTCATGAAGTGCAGGGAAACGTTGCACTTTTATTGCTTTGCAGACCTCACAGCCTTTATTAGTGGCTGTTTGATTGCCGCCGCGTAAACACATTTGGAGAGGCCTTTACCAAAAGCTGGAGTACAATTTATAGTTTTGTGGGGTCCAGCGCATTTCGCACAGACCGTGTCTCTAGTACAATAATTTTTAGTATGGCCATACTTTTGGCAGTTAGCACACTAAGAAAGAGTGCGTTTAGTGTGAGGTGGTTCAAACGAGATTTTAGTTTGAAGCAGGTGTGTTATTTTATATATATCTTTATTATTATCTTTGTTTAGAAGATCAAAAGAAACAAATGGAAGTGGAACTTTTGTAGTCTGTAGTTTGAATCCTAACTTCATTTTTAGCTAAAGCTTTTTAGGCCCCCTTTCCCATAAAATCACCCCCAAGGCTAAATTATGCCAGTATAGAGATATCGTCCCTCTAATCCAAAATCCAAAAAGTTCATCAAAATCGGATAATAAATGACGATTTTATAAGCAATTGAATTTGAACGACCCACCTTTGCTTTACATATATAAAAAAAATGTTTTATAAGGCACTTATTCGTGCAGTGAGAAGTGGTCATAAGCTCGGGAAACATTTAGTGTGTTTGTTAGGCGACCTGTACTGGTATAGGTCCTCTTACAGTCTTTGGTCTGTTAAGCCAGTACTCTTGTAATTTTGCTGCACGGAGAAACAAACGAGAAATATGCATTTCTCGATGCAACCGAGTTTTGTTGATAAGCGCTGCTCATAATTTAATTTGATTTAATTCACTTGTATTTTTGTAATTGTTGCACAAAATATGTATGTGGAAAAATTTGTAATGAGTCGTCTCTGTCTCTTTTTTTACAAAATTTATACACTCGATGTTTTTTAAAAAAATTTATGTTTTCTAGTTGCAGGCTTGTTCAAATAGTTGAGGGTGTTGTACTGCTTTTTTGGGCTCCCTCGCTTACACTTTCTTGGTCGGAGTCATTGAAGTCATGAAATTCAAATTTCTCCTCTTTGGCGGAGTCTCTACTGCTTTCTTGCTGAGATTGGCGAATAACTGGTTCTTTTTCTGGAACATTTTGCCCAATCATATTATTAGACTCATGCCGAATAACTATTGTTGCGAAGTCTTCATGGCTAGTGTACAAATTTTTGCTTGAGACCACTACCTTCTGGAAATCATCTTCGACAAACCACACATCTCGACGCTCAGTGACTCTTCGCTGCTCCTTATCGTAAAGACGATAAACTTTTGCTGTACAAGAGTTACCAACAAAGATGTAATTGCACAGATGAAATTTACCTCGTGCAGGTTTTTCCAATGCAAATGCTCGCGATCCAAATTCTTTTAGATGTTCAACTGAAGGTTTTTCGTCCTTTCAGATTTCAAATGGCGTGAGCCAGTTAATATTTGTTTCAGCTTATTTTGACATATTTTGAACATTACTGCACCCTCGTCTGAATTATTTTCAAAATATTTCCAATATCACTTTTGGTTTTTTACCATAACTAAACAATTGCATCCATTTGTTGATGTTGCTGTTCTGACACTAAAACATAATTGTGATCTACATGCATAATATCCTAAGCAGGTCAAACCCTTTAGTAATGCAATAATGAAGGAGCAAAAGAAGAAATGTCACGACAACTGTCGACGCCACGACTGAAAGTAATTTCACAACTGCGACTGGCGACGACTGCGATTGCCGACGACTTGCAAAAGCAGAACAGTTACTGCTGATTCGACTTGCGAAATTAAACAAAAGCATAAAGGCAGCAACTTACGAAGCGGCGACATCCGCTTCTGTTGCGAATTTTATCAGTGCTCGTTTTTTGCTGTTGTTTCGACTGCGACTTGCTTTTTGTGCAAAAGCGAAGTAAAAGCAAAAGAAATAAAACTTGTTGCAGTTTCCAAACGCTGGATATATATGTATATATATATTTTTTTAAATCTGAAATATTCATATATGTATATAGATACATATAATACTTTGACTGTCATGCGGCATAGACGTGTATTTAAATCGCTCCGTGCTATTAATTGTGTTCCCAAAAAACAAGTGTTTAAATTTTGTAAAAATAAGAGAGAGACTCATAACACAATTTTTACATATTTTGTGAAAACGTAATATATAAGTGCAAGTAAAATTAATAAAAATTAATGATGAGCAGCGCTTTTCAACAAAAACAAAACCAATCGGTTGCATCGAGAAATGCATATTTCTCGTTTGTTTCAACAATAACCAAAACACCTCAAACTCCAACTTATCTGCTACAACAACTGAGCAGGCAGTGAGTTCTTGCTTTCCCGCTCACCTAAACCCTGTACCATGGAGCGTTGAATGTACAACTCCACAAACTCCATTCTCAGTCAATCTTAAAAAGAAATAGAAATTTGCATTCGCCCAACCAGCAAATGCAAAACAGCAACCAAATAGTAAAAAATAGAACACTAAAAGACCAACTACATCGTACAGGTTCGAACTGTAAGCTGACATTGACGACAAAACAAACGAACGAACCAACAATGGTACATACTCGATGCAGGTGCCACGTAAAATTAATAAGAGGGGGTTTATTATATATGTGCTGTATGTTGACCAAATTAAATTTTTAAATGAAGTCCTTAAAGAAGTGGCTCAAAAAAACTTTGAGCTGAAAGCATTAGCTAACAATGAAGGTAGAATACCGACAAAAGAATCAACTTCCTACAAAAATATTATAAATATGTTATGCCAAAAAAAAACCAAATATTATACCTTTGAGGCAGAATAAGATAGGAGCTTTAAAGTCATTCTCACGAATATGCATCCTTCAGCTGACATTGAAGAAAGAAAATCTGACCTCCAACAACTAGACTACACAGTCGAAAATATTTATTATATTCAGCAAAGGACTACAAAAGATCCACTTCCACTATTCTCGATTGATCTTAAAATCAAAGAAAATAATAAAGGTATATTTAAAATAACACATCTTCAAACTCATCATCTAACCGATCGACTTAATTGTCAGTGTCTCAAACAGAAAAAAAAATAAAATAAAAATAATAAAACAAAATAAAAATTTGTGATTTGATTCTCGTTGAGTGCAGTCGCGATCGCGAAAAGCAAAATTAATTAATTCATTCAAGAAAACAACGACTTCGTTACATTACTTTAACATAACCATAAAATAGACCTCGTCAACTCTTTTATGAATAAAGTTCTGAGTAGAGCGAAAAAAGTGATGGTAACTGGCAAGCAGTTTTTGTGCCTAAAGTTACTTAACGAAAACGACTTGTCGATTCACCTAAAGTGACAAAAAAGAGTAAACAATATGATAATACCGTTTACCACAACCGCTTCTCTGATCTTGCAATTTATGACAACATTGAAAACAACAATGATTCTGACGTAGAAATGGGATCAACTCCGCCAAAATCAACCAATGCATCTACTGTTGATCGTAAGATGCTGCCACTGAAGCCTCCACCAATTATCATACCGCAAGTTATAAATATTAGCAAAATGATAAGTAGTTTTAAGTCAGTTGTTCCTAATAATGATTTTGTATTCAAGTCAACTAGAGACAATCAAGTTAGGCTAGTGATTAAAACAATCATATAGAAAAATATACAAGTATTTGGATACTGTCATTATAGCATCTAGACATTAGCCTGCAGAAGCTAGCAACCTTCTACAGATGCAGCTTAATGAAGTAGAGAATTGGCTTAAAAAGTGGAGGATTAATGTGAATACGGAAAAATCACTGCAAGTCACTCTTACTCTTAGAAAAGGTGACTGCCCCCCTGTGATTCTAAATGGTATACCAATTTCAACGAGCGAAAGTGTAAAATATTTAGGAATAAGCATCGATCATAGACTCACATGGAAAAAGCATCAAAACAACAACAACTTAATATAAAAACGAAGAAATTGTATGTTTAAAACTATACTAAAGTCAGTATGAACTTATGGTGTTCAGTTGTGAGGAACTTGCGAGTAAATCAAATATAGAAATTCTCCAACGGTATCAATCGAAAACTCTAAGAAGACTTAGAAGCGAATGACAACAAAGTTTATAAGTTACGACACGTGAATAACGCAATCATTACCGCCTCAACCATCCTAGGTCTGAACGCAAGAAATCTGCTGGTTCGCAGATTAAGTTAAGTATACAAATTGAACTTACAAATAATTTGCTTAATATGATGACGTTGCTTATGTCTAAATTAAAAAATAAACTTGTAAAATTCCGGAGCAGTCCTTGTCGAATGCAAAAAACACGAAGTCTCTATCTATTACCGTTTCCGAGATCCTTTCGTTCATACGGACGGACGGATAGGTGGACAGACGGACATGTCTATATCAACTCCTCTATCACTCGTGACCATAATGGGGGTAACTTTGGGGGTCTCCGATCATTATTTCTACCTGTTACATACATTTGCACAAAACCAATAGGCTTTTGTACCCTTGGTACAGGTCCTAATTAAGTGTGTGATATTAGACTTGATCATTGTTGCCATCTACCTTCCTTCATGCTACAGATTACTCAACGAAGACTTCAAAAACTTTTTGGACAAACTTGGCCAAAAGGTTTTAGCTGGAGGAGATTTCAATGTAAAGCATGCTTGGGGCTCCAGGCTTATTAATCCGAAAGGTCGAGAGTTGTATAAATGCATAAAAGAGTATCATCTGAACACCTTATCCACAGGCAGTCCAACATATTGGCCCACTGATACCCAGAAACTTCCTGATCTCTTAGACTTTTGCATATACAAAGGGGGATTCCTTCAAATATTCTGGTTATAGGCACGTGTGATGAACTAAGTTCAGATCATACAGCAATACTGATAAATTTAAGTGGAGTCCTGCAAACTTACTCAAAAAACCTCAATATTATTACAAAAAATACGAACATTGAATCTTTTCAACTTTGCTTAGACCTTCACATTTACCTGTCAAGTTATCTTAACTCAAGCAAGGAAATTGAAGAAGCTGTTGAATCGTTTAACCAACTAATTCACAAAGCAGTTTCAACATACTCAAAAAACCTCAATATTATTACAAAAAATACGAACATTGAATCTTTTCAACTTAGCTAAGACCTTCAAATTTACCTCACAAGTTATCCTAACTCAAGCAAGGAAATTGAGAAGCTGTTGTTTAACCAACTAATTCACAAAGCAGTATACTCATCAACTACATTGAAACACAGTGAACCGAGCTTTCGAACACAAATTACTCATAACGTTCCTCTTGAATGGCGGCAACGTATTTCAAGAAAGCGGAAACTTAGAAAACTTTGTCAAGTTCCAGATATCCAGCAGGCAAGAGAAATTTCAACAGAGCATCTGCCATTACAAAACATTTAGAAAACCTGAATCCTCAAAAATATGATAGTGCTTAATGAGCGCAATATAATTCCGGAAATTCAATTTGGCTTTAGAAAAGTCGCTAGAGAGAAAGCAATATTGTTCATCTGTGTTTTTGGATATTCAGCAGTCTTTTGATAGAGTTTGGCACGAGGGACTGTTACATAAACTTAAAAAGACTCCACCAACACCATTTTATTTGATGCTTAAGTCGTATCTTACACAAAGGAATTTTTACGTGAAGGTTAAGTATTCACTTTCAGATATATATCCAATTAAAGCTGGTACACCCCAAGAAAGTGTTTTAGGTTCAGTGCTTTATACCATCTATACTGCAGATATGCCCGTGAATGACAATGTTACTGTGGCAACTTATGCTTACGACACTGCTATCCTAGCTACAGCAGACAATGCTGTTGATGCTTCGAACATCCTCCAAGATCAATTAGATGCAAGATTGGCTAAATAAATGAAATATTAAGGTAAATCCAAACAATTATCTCACAAAACTTTTAAAACTAGGAGACAAGATTGTTCAAGCGTATCAATTAACCATTCGCTTATAACAATTACGAATTGTGTTAACTATCTTGGAATACATTTGGACCGTTGACATATAGATCGCATATTAAACCTAAGGCGCAACAGCAACAAAAAACCAAAAGGATGTATTGGTTGAATATTCCAAATGTAGAAATACTGCAGATTTATCAATCAAAAACGTTAAGAATGGTATGCAATGCTCCTTGGATTGCTACTAATAAATGTATTCACAAGGTCTTAATCATTTGTACAGTGAAAGACGAAATAAGAACCATATGTGTAAAATACTTGGAAAAGTTAGAAAATCACTGCAACTCCTTAGCTATTAATCTGCTCGATCTAGACTTACCATTTAGACCTCCATAACATTTTATTATGTACAGCATTATTATATAATTGTATAAATTTATCATAAAACTAAATGTTTAGCATTATTGTTGTGTCTATAAGAACATAATATGTATATGTTACTTGACTAAGTGCCATGTTAAATCTATTTAATATCGTAAGATAGCTTGTAGATCCTAATTGTAAAAAAAGAAAAAAAAATTTCGACCTAAAATCATGTAACATGTTATAGAATTAAAGAAAACACCATTCAATAATTGATTAAATACATAGGTTAGTTAACAAAATTTCTACAGACCTTGATGACAAGAAATGTTGTATTGGAGTTTTTCTCGATGTCAAGAAGGCATTTGACAAGGTATGTCATAGGGCATTGATCTTCAAACTAAAATCTTTTCTGCATGACATTTATCTTCTGCTAAAAAGTTACATATCAGATCGACATTTTTATGTAAAAGTCAAAGACGCGTTCTCTTCAATCAGACAGATAAATGCTGGAATTCTAGGAATCCTAGGGAGTGTACTAGGACCATTTTTGTATGTTCTTTTCACTGAAGATTTACCACAATCGAATGCGCCCTCTTCCGTAATTGCTTCTTTTGCAGACGACATGGTCTTGCTCTCTGCTCATAATGATTTATCTTTAGCTTCTAGAAATCTTCAAGGCATTCTAGATTAAACAACTGCTTGTTTTAAAAAATAGGCTTTACAAATTAATGCAAGCAAGACCACCCAAGTAATATTTAAAACGAAACTTGTTTTCTTACCCATTACCCTAAAAAAACAAAGTTGACATTCCCCATTGAAAAATCGGCAAATTATTTAGGAATACATTTAGACTGACTTGGAAATTACATAATGACAAAAAAAAGTAACCAAATAAAAGAGAAATGACGACAATTGTACTGCATTTTGCAGATAGAATGTGCCCTGACTGTATTATTTAGCAACATTGAAACAATAACTGTTATTTTGTTTTTTTCTACAAGGTGTCCTGAGTACTATAATGACGATGTTTAAACATAGTGCGTTATCGCATATCAGATAAAAAGTGTCCCACGGTCTCATATCGTTACGCGCTTAAGGCAAGGATCGACAGCTTATCACGTACAGTGAAACGGTCTTTCACACAGTCTGACAGGAAGTCTTATCAAAGGCAATGCTGTGCATTTATTTTAAATAACAGTCCACTAAACCAAAGCATTATCTAAGCAGCCATAAATCAATGAGCTGCTGATATACTAAACAAACACACATTGCTGCTGATAAAGACCAACGCATATTAAAATAGTGCAAGAAATAGTATATAAGTCAAAGTTATAATTAAATAAAATTAGTACGTTTTAGTATCCCAAAAGGAACGGTCGTGTTTAATTTGTAACGTGTGTGTAGTTTATAGACAACGACTCTTGATTTATATTAAAATTCACTATTTTATTTTTTTAGCAAATTGTTAAATCTTAAATTAGCTTATGACTAGCGCGGATATTTTTTGACATAACTAGCAGCTTTCCATGTATCTTATATATGGTCATCAGAGAATGGCAACAAGCCACCGCAACTACAAATGCACCGGATAGACATCGGTTGATTTTGACACACGAGTGTTTTAGAGCACAACAAACAGTAATATTTTTTAAGTGTTTAGAAGGACAAGCATAAATACGTCGTAGTACATGTAATTGTATGTGGTATGTGACGTAAAAGATAGAGTAGAAAAGATAACACGAGACTTGTATGTTTTGGCTGTTGTTGTTTTTTCTTGTGTGTGTCTTTAGTTTCTTTACTTTTTTCTGTACTCGAATGTACTGCAGCAGTTTCGGCGAAATTCAGATGCAAAATATATAATTGGAAATAAACAATTTATGTTAAAAGACATTATTTTTTTACTGCTTCATACGATAACAAAATAATATAGTAAATAATGAACATATTTATGTATTTAAATTTAAGTAACTTTTTTTTTCTGTTTTCAAAGAAATTAGACATATTAGATTTTAAAATAGAAAAAAACCATAAAAAGGAAAAAAGAATATTGTCTACAGATTTCGGCCCTAGTCTTTTTCTCTTTTCTGTAATTACATTGCCTGCCAAAGAAAATATTCTTTCAGAAGCTGCAATGCTAGATTTGACAAAAGTGGGTAACATTTTTAATTTTTTTCCACCTCCCAATTGCTTCAAAATCTTCTTTCTTTACAATATCTCTCAATTGTTTCTATTGGCGATTCTTTAAAGCTGTAATTAGTAGTTGCAACAAGATTTGATAAAAAGAATGTTGTTTTTGGCGCAGATGTTTGACTATTTGATGTAGTAAATAATTGACTTGGACTTCCTGGATTGGATGTGTACTGACTCGAAAAACTATAGGTTGGAGAGCTTCCTATTGAACAAGTATCAAACTTTTCCATTTGTGAAAAGCAAAAGTTTTTTATTTCAAATAAATTTTTGTGATTCATAAGTACAGCAGGAGGGTAAAGGTAAAATGCCGCCTTGTCAGTAACATTTTTAACAATTATTTCTTTTAGCAAAGCAATCGATGGAATGTCTGAAATATTAGGTTCGCAAAACTCTGAAATTTTGGCAATACAAAAAATTAAGGATGGCGAGCTGTACGTTCCAAATTCCTTCAAAATTCGTTCGAAATTTTTAAGCAGTTTAAGCAAAATGCTAAATGTATCAAAATGTTTATTTACATGTGTTAAGCTTTGAACCTCTTGATTTTCGCTTAATATTTTAGTAACAGTGGCCCAGTTATCGACGATAGACTTAAGTATTTTGTAGTTTGAATTCCATCGAGTAGGACATGCATTTTTTAAAGTTGTTAGTTAGTTAGTTATGTGGCCGTCAACCGTTTGCCGGTCATGGCCGCGTCCAGGAAAGCGCTCCAGCCTCCATAAACTTGTGCGCGCTGGCGCTAGTCGTTCTGAATGCCAAGTACGGAGAGATCTCTCCATACCTGGTCATTCCATCGACTGCCCGGTCGTCCTCCATGTCGGCGTCCACCAATCAAGTTTGGGCCCTCCATGTAAACCATGCGTGCTGGAGCTCTTTCATCTATTTGAATGAGGTGCCCAGCCCAGTGAAGGCACTGGAATTTTACGCTGGACTATGTCAACCTCATCGAATAGCTCGTACAGCTCGCGGTTCATACGGGACCTAAACTCATCGCCGACTCTAATAGGACCAAACGAATAATCTTCCTCTCGAAGACTTCCAACGCTGTCTCGTCCGACTCAATCACGGTCCATGCCTCTGCGCCATACATTAGGACCGGCAGTACCAGCGTCTTATAGATCTTTATATTCGTCCGTCGAGAGAGGGCTTTACTTCTCATTTGCTTGCTCAGCACAAAAAAGCATCGGTTTGCAAGCGTGATTCTTCGCCTGATCTCCTGGCTGACGTTGTTGTTACTGGTTATCTCTGTTCCAAGATAGACGAAGTTTTCTAAAACACTGAAGTTGAAATTCTCCATCGTCACTGACCGTCCAAGACGCATTGACCTAGTGCGAGAAGACACCAAGTACTTTTAAAGTGGTGGGTGGTCTCGTTAGCTCACCTCTGAACTGATGTTCAGAGGCTACCCATACGTGTCCTAACGGACGTGTGAGTTGCTTGGACCGTTTGACACAAGAATCATTGTTGGCCATTCCCAGGTGAATGGCAGTCAACAACTTTTCACACAATGTGCACTAGAGCAAACGATCCCAATCTCCTTTCTCTTTTAAAGTTGTGCTTAGTTTATATTGCAAATTTGCCTTTTTATAATGTTTCACTATCTTTTTGCATGCGCTTAATGCTTCGTCAAGTTCGGTTGCTTCTTCAAATGATTTTTCCACCAGTTGAATTTTGAAAATCCATCGATTTTAGTCCCAAAATATAATCATATAACTTGTTATTTTTTTCATAATGGAGAGTGACCCCTGAAAAATTTCGATTGACATATTGGTCAGTCCACATACCGATTGTTGCACTAGCGGTCTTTTTTCTTCAGCTTGTTTTGTCACACCTCTACTCAATGTTGTTGGATGTAAAGTCATCCACATCAAAGCTATCTCCATAGGTTGCACCAATTTTCATTAAAAACTTTACCATTTCTTTAAAATCAGACCTGGCTACTGCCGAGAAAACAAAAACAAAACAGCTGATCAGTACAAAAACACCCGGGTGTATTTAGGACACCTAAGTGATACATGTTTGCTTTGCACACATTGCTTTTTGTGCATTCTTTTTTGTTCTTACTTGTTGCATATTCTTACATTCGTTTTGTGCGCGACTACGATCAACTGAATTTGTTCGAGCACAACAACTTAAATCAAATAAGTATTTACAAACTATTTATTTATTGAAGAAAGTGTTGTGTCGACTGAATTGGTTCATTGTATAAACTTCATACATAACCACTCAAATCAAATAAATTTCTATTAACGTACTAAGTTTTCTTGTTAGTTTCATATATTTTTATTATGAGACTGTTCATTTTAAAATAACTTTTCTGTTTAAAATAATTAATAATTACCACCCATTTTTTGTTACGCTTTGGTCTTTTTCCGCAAACGGTCTCTATTGTTGCTGCGTTTGCTGTTCTTTCTGCTACTGTTGCTATTGTTAATTCTGCCGTTATTGCTCTTGCTTGAACTGTTGTTTCTTGTGGTGCCGTTGTTGTTGTTCTTGTATGCTGTCGTGCTGCTGCCAATGTGTTGTTTGAAGCTATAGTCCGCTGGCTGGCGGGTCTGTTTATGCTCACTGCTGGATCCGACCGCGGTATACTTATAAAGGTAGGAGCAATATTGTTCTCTCTGTAACTTAAATTTTGAAAGAGGCAGAAAGTGAAAAAGAGAGGGAGAGTCCAACAAAGACTTATAGTTTGAAACAAACGAACGCAATGTTTCTTTTGCGTGTGTGTGTTAAAACAAGGAAAATTAAACGTGGAAATGACCTTTCCCTCTGACTACCGCCAGAAAACCAAAATTTAAGTGAGGAGTAAAAAAAAAGAACTAGCTACGCGCACCTACCTTTATAAGTATACCCTGCATCCATCCGACTGTCCAGATTGTTTCTACTATCGGCTCGAACCGAATGACCGTTTCGTATAGGTTCCTTTCAATTAACCGATTCCATACGCTAGCCTCCATGCATTTCTCTCCCTGTGCTTACTTTTTGTCTTCTTGTTGTGGCTGTCTCTCTGCGCATTCGTTTGAGTGTTTGCAAACGTTGTGCGTGCGCGTTGGAAATATGCGTTCGCGTCTACTCCTGCGTATCGTTAATATGGTTGCCGGCTACGTAGGCGAACGCCTAATCTTTTATCACTGTAGCGCAGCGGTAATGACTGTTGCTGTGAGTTGTTGCGTGTGCGGTTGCTTGTGACAGCATTGGTAGCGTCTGTTCGCATCCTAGTTTTCGTTATGTCGTGTACTGTTTGGTTTATGTTAGTTATGTTTGTTTTGTGTTGTGTTTTGTGTTCTTGTGTAGCGTATCGTCTTGTTCGTTTTTTTTTTATATTGTAATATTTTGTAATGCAATGTTTTCGGCAGTCCTGTTTTGAATGAATAATTTTAATTTTTTTACCTGAAATTGCGGCTGATTTTCCCTAGCCATTGAAAGTAGAAAGTGCGAAGTCCGAAAATCCTTGCGCTAGTTTCTTGCATCGGTTTATATTGTAGTTTGACGCCAAGTTTTTTTATTTTACTTTAAACTTCCTGATGAAGTTGCTCTTCATACTAGGTTGTCATTAGGGTAAACAGGATGCGCGCCCATCAAAAGATCTCCTCCCTGCCACTATTATATCTTCTCATCCTAAGAATGACTTTGTATGCGTGTAATAGTTATTTTGGTCCATGTCAGTGTTTTATTCAATTGTTTGATGGCTACTGTTAGTAAAGATTATTTAAGACTTTTCTTAAATAAGTCAGCAAATAATAATTATTTAAGAATTTTTTAAAATAATTCCACATTTAACAATTAAATCGATTTTTACTAAATCAGTATCGATTTCAAAAATTCGATAAAAAAAATTCAACACATCTTTACATCCATTTAAGTAATGGGTGCGAAATTTGGTATACATATTAATAGGATCGGGAGAAGTAATCGGAGTTAGTTTGGTCGAAATCGGAGGGGGCTGTGCTCCACCCCCCATACAAGCGATAAACAAAATTAAACATATCTTTGCATCCATCTGAGGTACGGGGACGAAATTTATTACACATGTTAATGGGATCGGGAAAAGTAATCGTGTTATGTTTGGTCAACATCGGAGGGGGCTATGCCCCACCCCACGAACGATACAAAATATTCAACATACCTTTGAAGTACATGGATGAAATTTGGTATACATGTTAATGGGATCGTATGAATTAATCAAGTTAAGAAAAGAGAAAAAAGTTTCATAGTTTAAAACATATTTTGTTTATCGGTTTTGAATATTGCTGGAAGAAGGAGAGAAATGCTTGGAGTCGAGTAGGAGGAGAATATATTATGTAGTGAAAATAATCTTTAATGGGCGCAGCAAAGCGTGCAGGGTACAGCTATATTTTGTATAAGTTTAAGAAGATTAAGAACAGGGCGTGAAAGGTAGGCCAAAATTGATGTAGACTGTCATTTGGTACAGGAACTATTATCTAGCCCAGGATTTTAGTAGGATCAGAAAGTTGACTTAAGTGACAACCGCTTATGCGGTTTATCTCATCCTAATTACTATTATAAAGAGGAAAGATTTGTATTTTTGTTTGTGTGTTTGTAATGAATAAACTTAAAAACTACTGTGTCGATTTCAAAAATTCTTTCACCATTGAAAAACTACATTCATCCTGAGTAACATAGGCTACATTTATTGCTAGAAACTTTCGTCGCTTGACTGCGGAAACTATTGAACAAAAGAATGTTCTACAATATTAAAGAACACAAAACCCAAAAACTTCTCGATACCTTATGTCCAACTATTATCGTTATGTTGATAGAAATACCGACCAAAATTAGACCATGTTATTCATACTTTTGTTAATATCAGAGAAGCGAAAGTACGCTCACCAAAAACCCAAAACTCACATGTGAGCCAAATACTTTAATATTTTCTGCATTTTGCATACTCTGTGTGCTTACAGTGAGTTTACAGCACGCAAAATGCCCACGATTACGACGTTGTTAATGACTAGCGCCGCGTACATTTTTATAAAGAAGGCAAGGACTTTGTGTGTATGATAGTTCTTCGCTCTTTTGCTTTGTTACTTCATTTGCAAAATACACATATAAAAAATCTTATGTTGACCCATGCGAAGCCGGGAAGAGGCGCTAGTGTATAATAAAAATCAAAAATAATTCTTCTAACGGAATTTTATGATAAGTCTAAAAAAAAACAAGTAAGAAAATCACAGTCGGGCGTAACCGACTGTAAGAGGCCCTGTACCAGTGCAGGTCGCCTAACAAACACATTAAATGTTCCCCTAGCTTATGACCAAACACATGACCACTTCTCACTGCACGACTAAGTGCCTTTTAAAACATTTTTTTATGTATGAAACGAAAAGGGGGGTCGCTCAAATTCAATTGCTTATAAAATCGCCATTTATTATCCGATTTTGATGAACTTTTCGGATTTTGGCTAAGAAGGACGATATCTCTATACTGGCATACTTACTTTTTTTTGTGGCGAAGAAATTTTTACCCTTGGGGGTGATTTTATGGGGAAGGGGGGGGAGGGGCAAGTTTTTAAAATAAACTTGTGAAATTCCGGAGCAGTCCTAGTCGAATGCAAAAAACACGAAGTCTCTATCTATTACCGTTTCCGAGATCCTTTCGTTCATACGGACGGACAGACGGACATGTCTATATCGACTCCTCTATCGCTCCTGACCATAATGGGGGTAACTTTGGGGGGTCTCCGATTATTATTTCTACCTGTTACATACATTTGCACAAAACCAATAGGCTCTTGTACCTTCGGTACAGGGCCTAATTAGTTTGGTATGTACATAGGAACGCAAATACAAACAGATTAGTTTACATGAAGTACTCTTCTTACATTTTTTAGTTTGAAAATTGTATCGATAAGAGTGTTTTTTTTATCCCTAGTCTAGATATAGGAAAAAAAATTAAACACAACATAAATATTTAAAATTCAGTAATTTAGCACGTCAGGTTTAAGCTGTAAAATGTTTCAAAAAAAGTAAAAAAAAGCTTTATGTTGGGGTTTCAACCCCTATTTTTTCGAAAACATGGCATGATGGAAAGTTTTTGACCCCGGATTTGTATTCAGCACGAAAAATCGGTCCTCTTCTGTGACTTTTTTCGTTGCCAAAAGTGTTAATGAGCAATCACAATTTGGCATCAAATCTGTTTTTACGGTCCAAAGATGTATGAATATGTCTCATTTCTGAATACCCTCATGTCTAGCATAATGTGATTGCCAAACATGTGGTGTAAAAACAACGGCGG
This sequence comes from Leucophenga maculata, assembly GCA_035044805.1. Taxonomy (NCBI): domain Eukaryota; kingdom Metazoa; phylum Arthropoda; class Insecta; order Diptera; family Drosophilidae; genus Leucophenga; species Leucophenga maculata. Next base: position 3,458 of record JAWNNP010000875.1, on the reverse strand, counting down.
AATTGTTGGTGCCCATACTGAAGTCAGTTAATACTCTTGAATGGAGCAAGTCACAAACAAGGACCAAGGGGATAAAACCACAAAATTTTTGATTACAGTTAACTCAAATATTGAAATAATATTCAAAATTTTTGAATTAACCATTTTTTCAGCACTGTGTTTGGTATGGTGTGTGTAACACTGATGCTTTAGGTCGTAGTCAATATTGTCCTTATAATGGAGAGCCAAAATCAATGTCAGCTGACGGACTGGAATTACTAAAAGAGCGATGTATCCACTTGCTTCGAAATAATGAAACAGATTTTTGTTGCGACGCTGAGCAGGTACTTACACAGTTTACTAATTTCTAAAACATACGAAAATACAAGTCATCTATTAAACTTTTTTCAGGTTACTATTTTAAACAAAAACGTGAAACTTGCAGCTGCTATTCTTGACAGATGTCCATCTTGTATGACGAATTTAGTAGCTCACATGTGCGATTTTACGTGCTCTCCAAACCAATCTAAATTTTTACATGTTGTCGCCACAGAAAAAAATAAAAATGGTAAGAAACTAATTTATTTCCGAACGTTAACATTCTTCTTTAATTTATAAAATACTAGCTTTTACCCGTGACTTCGTCCGCTTATCTTCCGATAAAAAGTAGCATATCTAATTACTTTTCTTATTTTACCTCATCTGTGAAACTATACGGGGGTGGTGTACCGCCCCTCTAATTTTGACCAAACTTAACCCGTTTACTTCTCATGATCCTCTTAACATGTGTACCAAATTTCATTTCTGTACCTTAAATGGATGCAAAGATATGACAAATTTTGATTGTTGCTTATATGGGGTGTGGGGCAACACCCCATCCGATTTTGTCCAAAATTAACAGGTTGGCTTCTCCTCATCCTCTTAACATATACACCAAATTTCATTTCTGTACCTTAAATGGATGAAAAGATATGTCAAATTTTGATTATCGGTTATATGGGGGGTGGGGCAACTCCCCATCAGATTTTGTCCAAACTTAACAGGTTGACGTCTCCTCATCCTCTTAACATGTACATCAAGTTTCAACTTTGTACCTTAAATGGATGCAAATATATGACAAATTTTGATTGTCGCTTATATGGGGGGTGGGGCAATACCCCATCCGATTTCGTCCGAACTTAATAGGTTGACTTCCTCATCCTCAACTCTGTACCCTAAATGAATGAAAAGATATGACAAATTTTGATTATCGCTTATATGGGGGGTGGGGCAACTCCCCATCAGATTTTGTCCAAACTTAACAGGTTGACGTCTCCTCATCCTCTTAACATGTACACCAAGTTTCAACTTTGTACGTTAAATGGATGCAAAGATATGACAAATTTTGATTGTCGCTTATATGGGGTGGTGGGGCAACACCCCCTCCGATTTTGTCCAAACTTAACAGCTTGACTTCTCCTCATCATCTTAACATGTACACCAAATTTCATTTCTGTACCATAAATGGATGCAAAGATATGACAAATTTTGATTGTAGCTTATTTAGGTGGTGGGGCAACACTCCCTCCGATTTTGTCCAAACTTAACAGGTTGACGTCTCCTCATCCTCTTAACATGTACACCAAGTTTCAACTTTGTACCTTAAATGAATGCAAAGATATGACAAATTTTGATTGTCGCTTATATGGGGGGTGGGGCAACACCCCCTCCGATTTTGTCCAAACTTAACAGGTTGACGTCTCGCCATCCTCTTAACATGTACAGCAAATTTCAATTTCTGTACCTTAAATGGATGCAAAGATATGACAAATTTTGATTGTCGCTTATATGGGGGGTGGGGCAACACCCCATCCGATTTTGTCCAAACTTAACAGGTTGACGTCTCCTCATCCTCTTAACATGTACACCAAGTTTCAACTTTGTACCTTAAATGAATGCAAAGATATGACAAATTTTGATTATCGCTTATATGGTGGGGTGGGGCAACCCCCATCCGATTTTGTCCAAACTTAACAGGTTGACGTCTCCTCATCCTCTTAACATGTACACCAAATTTCATTTCTGTACCTTAAATGGATGCAAAGATATGACAAATTTTGATTGTCGCTTATATGGGGGGTGGGGCAACACCCCATCAGATTTTGTCCAAACTTAACAGGTTGACGTGTCCTCATCCTCTTAACATGTACACCAAATTTCAACTTTGTACCTTAAATGGATGCAAAGATATGACAAATTTTGATTGTCGCTTATATGTATCTTTGTATCCATTTGAAGTACATGGACGAAATTTATTACACATGTTAATGGGATCGGGAAAAGTAATCGTGTTATTTTTGGGCAAAGTCAGAGAGGGCTATGCCCCACCCGCATACAAGCGATAAAAAAAGTTCAACGTATCTTTGCATCCATTTGAAGTACAGGGACGAAATTTATTACACATGTTAATGGAATCGGGAAAAGTAATCGTGTTAGGTTTGGTCAAAATCGGAGGGAGCTATGCCCCACCCACCATACAAGCAATAAACAAAATTCAACATATCTTTGCATCCATTTGAAGTACGGGGACGAAATTTATTGCACATGTTAATGGGATCGGGAAAAGTAATCGTGTTAAGTTTGGTCAAAATCGGAGGGGGCTATGCCCCACCCCTCATACAAGCGATAAACAAAATTCAACATATCTTTCCAGCCATCTGAGGTACAGGGACGAAATTTATTACACATATTAAAGGGATCGGGAAAAGTAATCGTGTTAAGTTTGGTCAAAATCGGAGGGGGCTATGCCCCACCCCTCATACAAGCGATAAACAAAATTCAACATATCTTTGCATCCATTTGAAGTACGGGGACGAAATTTATTGCACATTTTAATGGGATCGGGAAAAGTAATCGTGTTAAGTTTGGTCAAAATCGGAGGGGGCTATGCCCCACCCCTCATACAAGCGATAAACAAAATTCAACATATCTTTCCAGCCATCTGAGGTACAGTGACGAAATTTATTACACATATTAAAGGGATCGGGAAAAGTAATCGTGTTAAGTTTGTCAAAATCGGAGGGCGCTATGCCCCACCCCCCATACAAGCGATAAACAAAATTCAACATATCTTTGCACCCATCTGAGGTACGGGGACGAAATTTATTACACATGTTAATGGGATCGGGAAAAGTAATGGTGTTAAGTTTGGTCAAAATCGAAAGGGGCTATGTCCCACCCTTCTTACAAGCGATAAACAAAATGTGTTATATTTGGTCAAATTCAGAGAGGGCTAGCCCCACCCCCATACAAGCGATAAACATAATTTAACATATCGTTGCATCCATTTGAAGTATGGGGACGAAATTTATTACACCTATTAATGGCATCGGGAAAAGTAATCGTGTTAAGTTTGGTCAAAATCGAAGGGGGCTATGCCCCACCCTCATTACAAGCGATAAACAATATGTGTTATGTTTGCTCAAAATCGGAGGGGGCCC